>CALNVZ010003430.1:14030900-14098400 GCA_940671915.1 Paracentrotus lividus | reverse complement strand
TTCAATATAAACACATCAAATAATATATTCAAATACAATATAGGCAAAGTTGTTCAGTAGGTTTTTTTTTTTCTTTTTTTTTCTTCTACGGAATAAAACGCATATATTGAACAATACAAAATATCATGAGAAAGCAAGAACTGAACAATTTAAAAATGACGTTTGTTGAATATAATTTATTTAAAGGGAGGGACTGGGATCTGTGGAAATGCAATAATCCAGTACGTTAAGGTTGAGGTTTCTTTTTAGTGTACTAAAATTTATGAGTTGGGTAAAAAAAAAAAAAAAAAAAAAAAGGTGGGGTTTCTTAGAGTGTGTTCAATGTCCAGTTTCAAATTTATACGCCAACCGGAATCATGATACAAAACGCAATTGCAAAACGCTGATGATATAAAGATAAACAAAGTGAGTGTTCATTGTCCCCCATCCCCGGTCGTAAAAGTAAACGTATTTAAAATCTCAATTTAAATTTAAACGCCGAAAAAGATGCGTTTTAAAACACAATCAGCTTCAATTTTACGACCTTGAGCATCGCGATTGCAACGAAATGCGACACTGAACAGTATTGAGTTTTCAAACGTGTTTAAATGTGCTCTCGCAATGGAAGTTTCCGGTGCAAGTGAAAAAAGGAGAAGACGTTTGTTTTTTGAGAGCGGGGAATTTAAAGACGATGGAAATATAATCAGCTTTAAATTTTTGACACTGAACGGTGCACCGCTGATCGCGTTTGTGTTTGTGTTTTGTAATTGCGTTTTGTATCATGATTCATGTTGGCGTATAACATGGTATAAATTTGAAAGTGGACATTGAACACACTCTAAAGTATACTAAAAATTATGAGTTGACCAACCACAAAAAGCGAATATCTCACACCAGAGGCGGCGGAACGAATTTGAAAGTGGGGGGTCACGATGGAAAAGGGGCACTTGAGACCAGAGGCTTTAAGAGAAAGTGTTCAGATAAGTAGGGGTGCGCAGAAAATTTGCCTTTAAGTTTATTAATGATAAACAAAAGGAATGCGAGCGCGAAGCGCGAGCCTAAAATTTTGAGATAATTGTTCATTATAGACCCTATTTAGTATCCGCGAGCGCGAAGCGCGAGCTGAAATTTTTTAGTTTAAAATTTGAGTTAATTGTGCATATAACCTATTTAGTATCTGCGAGAGCGAAGCGCGAGCCGACAATTTTGAGTTAAGTGTGCATCATATACCCTCTATTAAATATCCGCAGCGCGAAGCTCGAGTTGAAAATTATGAGCTTAAAATGGAGTTTATTGTGCATTATAGACCCTATTTAGTATTTGCGAGCGCGAAGCGTGAGCCGAAAATTTTGAGCTCAAAATTGGAGTTAATTGTGCATTATAGACCCTATTAAGTATCCGCGAGAGCGAAGCGCGAGTGTGTTGGAAATTATGAGCTTAAAAATTGAGTTTATTGTGCATTATAGACCCTATTTTGTATCCGCGAGCGCGAAGCGCGAGCAGAAAATTTAGATTTTAAAAGACATTAATAAGGGGCACTTTTTTGTATTAAAAGTGCCCCTTTCTAGTAATAAAAGTGCCCCTTTTTACTATAAAAATGGCATTTTATTAGCTAATAAAAAGGGCACTTTTTAGTCATGAAAAGGGGCACTTTTAGGGTGGATGAAAAAGTGGGGGGTCACAGTGCCCCCCCTGCCCCCCTGGTTCCGCCGCCTCTGTCTCACACACCATACTATCATTTGTATACCCAGTTGAGGATACACCAGCTAATACTAACCTTGTACAAATCTGATTCGTAGATAGCATTATATTCCCCTCGTAGTCTCGTATTTCTTGAATGGTCAATTTGACTAAAAGGTTTTATCGTTCGCTCATATTTCGCTCGAATATAATGATTTAACACCTCTCAAATGAATTCAGACACCTTGTATCAAACATAAAAAGATCGACCGCTACACGTTTCCGAGTCTTTGAAATTATTGCCAGCTGGCACAAATAAACGGAAACACATGTCCATCTGTGTATTGTTTTGTTTTGTTTTGTTTTGTTTTGTTTTGTTTTTTTCTTTTGTATTTATTTATTTATGTATTTAGTGAAACATCTTTATACAGGATTAGCCTACTGTTTTATTTTTTATTTTTTTTCTTCAAAAAAAAGGTCCTGTTGACATCATTATCGAGCGCCGAAAGGCGGACCTGCATGTGCGCTAGAAGAAGCCACTATTATTATTATTATTATTTTTTTTTTTTTATTACAACATGAATAGCAAAAAAATATTAACACAGTAATGTAATGGAAGCTTTCAAAATTTTAACATATCTCTTTCTTTCTCTCTCTCTCTCTCTTACTCTCTCTCTTCTCTCTTCTCTCTTCTCCCTCCCTCCATCCCTCCTCCCTCCCTCCCTCCCTCCCTCCCCCCTCCTCTCTCTCTCTCTCTCTCTCTCCTCCCTCCTCCCTCCATCCCTCCCTCCCTCCCCCTCCTCCCTCCCCCCTCTCTCTTTCTCTCTCTCTCTCTCTCTCCCTCCCTCCATCCCTCACTCCCTCCTCCCCTCTCTCTCTCTCTCTCTCTCTCTCTCTCTCTCTCTCTCTCTTCGTCTGCACTTGGAATGTCTTTTGTCCATTTTTGTTCATTATGCTAATGTACATCTCTTTCCTCTCAATATTAACAAAGATACAATCGTGATATTTTTTTGTTCTCCTCAAGACAGCGTCTACACGCTTTTTTTATGAGAGTATTCTTGCTTTTTTTTTATTATTATAAAGGATTTGAAAGAAAAACAAAACGAAAAACAATTCTTTTATTAACGCCACTGACTTTATATTATTACTTTGAAAATCATAGAAAAAAATATGATTTGTTTATCTTTTTATTGTTGAAGTTGTTCACTTGTTTTGCATAAGGTCTGATATATGGCATGAAAACGATTAGCATGAAAAGTGAGTTTACAAATATTTTGGTTTCCTTCGCTAGATTTGTTTATTTATTTATTTAGCTTTGTTTTTGTTTTACATCATCACGTCTCCCTACCGCCCCCCTCTCTCTACTCCTTAAAACTTTTGCTTCTTTCTGTTTATTTCTCTTTTTTTTTTCTTTTTCACATTTCCCCCATTTTTAGAGCAACTCAACATTATACAGATACTTTTAAATCTATTTCTCTTGTAGACGAGAATTAATGTATATCGTTTGTATGCCCTTTACTCACTGAAAATAAACGTACGATATTGAAAAACGGGACACCAAAATACCAATATAAATCAATGCGCTGGGATTTTCTTGAAAAGGTCAAGACATCTATTTTGATCTATGCAATTTATACCTCCGAAAACAAACCGAAAGCAAACAATTTAACTTTACCACATGCAAATTGGTACATGGTGTGAGGGGAGACATAAAATTTCTTAGATGGAAAACCGCTCTGGACATAGGACGGCAAAAATGATGCCAAACATTATTTTGTATAATGTTACAGATTATAATCTGTCACAATAACGACATTTTTAGGATTGTTAGAAAAAAAAATCGGTAAAAGAAATTTATTTGTTTTTTATTCACCATATCCTAGTGGGAAATCCGGAATTAAAACCTTATCATCAAACTATTGGATTGATATTTATACGACCATAATTAAAATCCCCGTTTACATGAATAGCGCCATCACTAAAATTCTTTATTCAGAGTCGAAGTCAAGTCTAGACGGTGTCTCAAAATTTGAGCTATTTCATGTCACTTTGAGGAAATGGTGTGAAAACAAATAAAAAGCCACGATTGCCCCAAAATGCAAGAAATGAAAGAAAAAAAAGTCTCAGCTGGATTTAGATGGAAAGGGTGATAAGATCGTTTGACTAGTCGCGTTGGATCTCACAGCTTTCCGAATGAAGAAATATTTGTGTCTTCTGATGGCAAGGGTCATATTAGTTACTCCTATGAATATGTTGAGGGCCAGAAAGGCGTTAACGCTATTTTAAAGCAGAGTGAGTCTTGTCCAGTGCTATCACTTTTAAAAGGGGCAGTAAGTTAGGAGTTTCTATTTCTCGAAGAAAACTCCATAATATTGCTCCTATGTAAATGTATAATGGACAGCCAATTTCAACCCTGGACTTACGCAATACCCTACACTACATTTAAAATAAAACCTTATTGCACCCTCCCACTTTTTTTTCCCTTTCATTCCTGAATCTGCCGTTGACCTACACATCATTATGGCTGATGAATAATGAACACCCAAGGGGGTAATGACACGCATTACACTCTACATCATTCTCTCTCATCAGGGAAATATCTCAGGTATAATGAAAGAAGATATCAAACAATGCATCATTATCTCCCCTTCTTCCGTGCCATGATGTGCATAGTATGTTACCATGACAACCTATAACACGGTACGTAATATAATAGAGTTCATCTTGCTAATAACAATTTGCATAATTTCTTTTCGTTTTATTAAACATATATATTTTTGTAAACAGAACATTTATATTTATATGTTCCAACCATTTTCCTTCATATGTTTTTCTGATATATTCTACCCAAGCCATTTTTCCGGCGAAGTAACTATTACTTAGTTGCCTTTTGAAAATTGAGTTATGTGGCGCAAGAGAATCACATTTATCATAAACATGATAAAGGAACGGGTATTATGTTGGTGTATTTGTAATACATTGAATACTGATTTCTATTTTGAATTGTTATAAATTGACATACCGGTATGGTTTCATGGTTCATTACCATAATGAATTGACTTAAGGCATCGTGGAATGAAATATGTCATTGAAATAATTCACAGTCTGTTGCAGCTTTTCATCTGTGACATATATTACAATGATTCCATGTATCATAAAAATGAGGAAGCGGTGTAATCAAATTCAGCAGTATAGGACATTCATATCACCCTGAATACAATCATACATCAATTGAAAACTTCATGTAAGTAGGCAAAGGATAAACATAACTCATTTTTCATATCAGTATTCATTAGAAGACGTTAATATTCAGCAAAATAGTCTCATTTCCCCCATAAAATATAATACATAATATAATACAATTATGATACATTAACAGAGCTCTAATCAGAGTTATGATAGCTCTCTTACTTCCTAAAACGGGTCTCTAATATCAGTTACAAAATTCTATTATATAAACAAAGTTTCAAATAAAACGAAAATGGAATGACTGTCAGTCGTAATTTCAATTATTCCATTTCGCTTGATCATAAGCTTTCAAACAAGAAAATGTGCATCTCATCAATATACAAACTGATACCATTGTTAGGTTGGATCTCAGATTATCCATATTATTTCCTTTTCCAGGGTAGCAATCCTGAATAATCTTGGATATTTATCATGTTGATAGAAAACCAATATCTTGTGGTTTCCCAGGAAGGATGTGAAGGTATTAGTTAATAACGTGACCGGTAATACTTTCAATAATTATATTTCAGGTTCCCTTTTTATTATTATAGATGTAGACGATATAAATCTGCAATACCAGGGTTTTAAAAAGTGCTTCCAATTATGAACTTATATTCATCAATGAGGAAATAAACTGAAAGTTGATTTGAAGGGGGGAGGTTGATGGTCATTAAAAATGGTTGGTCATTTAAAAATAGGTATTGGCCCCGCTTTAGCACATCCTTTCCTTGAACTGTACCGACCATGATAAAAAGATGGCATATCACATCTCATCTTTAAAAAAAAAAATCCCGTTTTGGACGCCCCCCCCCCGACAGAGACAATGTTCTTAGCGCAGAACTGCTTTGTGCTTGCGGATGAATTGTGCGCAAGAAAACAAAATAAATAAATAAATAAAGGGGCCGGGGCTCTAGCCCGATTTATGAATACGTCATGATTATTTTTATACAAACTCGGATTAGGCATTCGATTGCCAAAAAATTGCCAAAATGCTAAAATACTGGATACAAACTTTTAAGGCCTAACCAATCGGCACTTTTCAAAGTTTGTTTTGTTTTTTGAAATCATATACGTACGAATTTGAAATGTCAAAAAGTCCATCGACCTGTAGATAACAACGACCCTTGTTTTTCATGACACGAATAATCCCCATCTTTTCCTCTTTTATGAAGAGGGGGGGGGGGGTCATAAAAAAACGACAATGGCAACTTAGCGGATGACTAGTTCCTTATTTTCTCTATTCCTCAATTCTCTCGGCTTTAATCGGTTCGCTTGATACAGTCAAAGGAATCACAAAGTCTAAAGTAAATCACTGCTTCTTTATTTACTGACCCAAAACGGTAGTCCATTTGATAATCCTTATAAGGGCATGCTTCACAATTTGTTGTCAATAATAATGTTGTTTCGTCATACCTGTGCTTATCCAATTGTGTGTACAAATATAGATACACTACTGAAGTTAAGATAAACAGGGTTATTCTCACTAAGACGTTGTATCATATATATAATAATTGCTATATATACAGTGCGTTTCAAATAAAAGGTAATTCATTTTTGGAGGGGCTATATTCCCAGCTCATCTATTTTAGATTTTAATTTTTGTCATATAATTAAGAGGAACTCTCCACCTTTCCAAAGATACCTTTCTTGCATCCTAAATGTAAAGCATAATTGAGTAAATTGAGTAAAGGTACAGAGTCAATTTTTCCAAGTTTTAAGAAAATGAAAGAAGACTATGTGAATGTTGTCCCTGCTGTCCCAAAGCATTGCATAGGATTGCGTGCAATGATCTGTGACTCCTTTGAAAGCATCCACTCAGTCGTCTTTCATTTTCTTAAAACTTGGAAAAATTCAACCTTTACCTGCATGCGATTTTCATTTGCAATGAAAGGTATCATTGTAAAGGTGATGAGTTCGTCTTTGATTATATGATAAAATAAATATCCAAAATGGATTACCTGGGAATATGGCCCTTTCAAATATGGATTACCTTTTATTTGAAACAAACTGTATATATAGTATATAGGCCCTATTTTGTGGGAGAAAACAGAAATACCAAAATAACGTACATGGAGGAGAGTGGATGGGGAGGGCGGAAAAGATATTAGTATTATGTATCTAAAAAAAAAATTATAAAATGTTGACTCCAAACTCCTTTCTTGGTATGCCTATATAGATGGATAACTTCACTTACCATAAAATGGCTTTCTCATTCACAATTGAGAGGAGACAGTTATCCTTAACACCAGACACGCCCTATTAAAACCACTTTAATTACATAGCGGTGAGACAGTCAATATTAGCGGTGCAGCTATCAATGCAACTTTCACCAAGTTTAAGGTTTAGAAATCAACCATAAGATGAAATTAATGGTGTCATTTAAATACTCTCTAAAATTGTCTAGAGAAACTACAATCTGAAGCGTTCTGTCTTCCATGCAAAGATTTTAGTATTTTTAATTCAATCCAGATTGGCTTAAGATCGAATGCTGTTAATATTGATCAAATTTCATTTAAACATCAACTATAAAGTATTTTGTTGCCTATCGCTTCTAAATTTCATTAAAAAAAAAAAAAAGGGTAAAATGACGTCATTCTGGATCTATTGGGGCCATACTCCATTCTGGGTCCATTATTATTTTGACCATTCTTCTTTTAGAGCGTATAAATAATTTGGAACAGATATGAACGCAAAAACGGTGGATCGTCTTTTCTTCTTCTTCTTTTTCTTCTTCTTCTTCTTCTTCTTCTTCTTCTTCTTCTTCTTCTTCTTCTTCTTCTTCTTCTTCTTCTTCTTCTTCTTCTTACTTCTCTTCTTCTTCTTCTTCTTCTTCTTCTTCTTCTTCTTCTTCTTCTTCTCTCTCTCTCTCTCTCCCTCCCTCTCTCTCTCTCTCTCTCATCAAGCACTAGAATGATGTCCTTTTGTATCAAAGCTGCTTCTCACAACTATTTGGGTTGCTATTAGTTACAGAGGAATGGCATTGAATGACATGCGATTAATTAACAACGGACGTTTTACTGTTTAATCAGCCAGGTGTAATATATTTTCAAGGAATATGTTATGTAGTCAACTAATGGCTTGAAAAATGATATTATACACGATATGGGCTGAAAGAGGACATCCGTCCAAACCACCTCAAATATAAATTAAGTCACAAGAACTGCCCATATATTTCTTTCTTTCTTGTTCACCGTGTTATTTCTATTTATTCCTCTCCCCCATCTCTTTCCATCATCCATCCATCTATGACATCATCATAATTGTATTATATTCCTTATGTTCACTATGTAAATGTATTATGTTTATGTTTCTTATGTTCACTATGTAAAGCGCTTTGGAACAATAAATAAAGCGCTATATAAAATTATTATCATTATTATTCTCATAACTATCGACCATTCTATCTCGTTCCATTCTCTTGCACAGTCTAATATTATGTTTGCGATATCATCTCTTCATCTCTATCCCTTCCTCCCCCTCTCTCTCCCTCCCCCTCTCTCTCTATCTCTCTCTCTCTCTCTCTCTCTCCATCCCTTACACTCATATTTTTATCTCTTTTTAACGATTATTTTGACCTCAACAGAACCCGAGGGGCATTAACTATAATAAACAGCATATTCACAGACAACTAAACGAGCATCCGTTTAGCACTGTTTTTAATCTCGCCACTTTTAATTAGATTTCTTGAATGGAGCGTAATGCATGATCAAGGTCTAAGCCATTAATACATATTACCAGCATAATAACTATTGCCCGATGTATATACATGATATAAGCCAATATCTCAATGGACTATCGCATGGGGACCATATTCGCATTGATAAAATGTCGAGGCACCGAGGTGTTATACATGCGCTTGGGGATCCCATTTTCAATTAGGATTTGATTGCTATTTGGAAATATAATATTCCATACCTGGAATAAACGCCTATAGGAATGCAGATTGTCCTTCACTGGTTTTACGATAAACATATATATATTTCCCTTTGAAGTTCAGTTTGGTCTACAGGGAAAACTGAGAGAGGGTCCTTAGAAACAAACATCATAATATTTGTTTGAATACTAAAGCAAAAAAAAAAAAAAAAAACAATAATAAAATAACACAAAAAACAACAACAACAAAACGAATAACAATACAACGAAATGTCAATCTGTAATCAGAGAAACCCCGTTAAAAAGACTTAAAACAAGGGGCGGTGAGGGTCATTGACTTACACTGGGGTTGTCAAGCCCCACCTGCCCCCCCCCCCCCTCCCCTGCCCACAACGTTTCAACTTTTACTTTTAGTCGTCTATTGTTAGTATTTGAATGGTGGCAACGGAAAAAAACAAGTCATGGTTCGTGGTTACAAAAATTCACAACAATCCAAGGCACTGTCAGATACTCCTTTCAACTCGTCACATTCTTTGGAAATGACGTAGTTCGATGTTTTTTTCCTTTTTATGAGGGTCTTCCCTGTACCCATAATTCTATGTTGCACCCGCGGGTAGACGACAATGAGATGACGTCATTGGTGAATAATAGGGGTTTTAATGTTTGTCCGGGTCAGATTATTTGTGCCTTGCGCCTTTTTGGAACGGGCTGTAAATAGAGAAGGGTTATAATTATCGGTGGTTTCGGAATAATCTTTCTCTAAATTACACATTTAAAGGTGGATAATTTGTAAGGCTGACTCATTCAGCTCGAGGTACTTGCCTTATAAGGAATGAAAATTGTTTACAAATACGGGTCAATCTTTTAGGAACAAATAATATACGAGAAGTAACAGATCAGCGGGTATATAAAGGCTTGGCAAATCTAGCTGGGAAAGATATAGTTAATTTGACATCTCGAATTGTTCATGAAGAGTGCTCCTGCTTGATTTAAACTTTGTAAAGGGAAGTTGCATGTAAATCTACAGTACAATAATTCTTCAAAGACTAAACGGACGAATATCACTGGAGCGTGATATATTCCCAAGAAAATATAACACCCTGTAAAACACTCTTCAAGAAAAGTGGTGGCTCGAAGTTTGATCACGTGATCACCGGCGCCGCCCATTTCTTATACAGTGTATGGCTTCTATACAGTGGCTCCGAAGCGACACATGCCGCTGACTGACACACCTACTTTTCTGCACACAATAATCCAACCGATCAGCACACACATTCTTCCGTGCAGTACAGTCGCGGAATAGCGGAACCACCACTGTGCAAACGAGTATCGCGGGCATACACATTCGATTCGTGTACATAGTAGGTTCTTGGCAGCGCGGAGTAGGCGACGGAGAAGTAATATTGGAATCTCAAGTTGAAATTCAAGGATAACACTGGTCTTATCATTTGGAGCTAACTAACAACTTCGCGAACTCTTGAATGAAAGAGGATAAATACTGATCTTCAAAACCAATTAACCTTATTTTACAGGTAAGACAAGATCATGAAATTCGTTCTGGCATTTGAACTCGGAGAAAGTAAGCTGAGTTGGCTTCTTGTATTGGCTTCTGTGTGTAGAAAGGGGTTTTCAACTTCAAACAGGTGTTTCTCACAAATTAGATCGGTAGTTGATCGGTAATGTTGAGAAAGTGTGCAGGTGTGTGTCGTATGCTAATTGATATCAATGAATGCATGCATATATTTGTAACTCTATATCGGATAAATTTGTATTACGATATGGAATTTGTTTTATTCATACTTCTTTGTGTTGTGTTTGGAAACAAAATGGAAGTTGTTTTTCGCCACTATAGATACTTTCGTTTCATCATGTATTTGTATTGCTGATCATGATGCCCCTCTTTTTGCTAATGAAGTTGTGGTAATATAACAAAGATCAGTATACAAGCAGAGATCTCACTATATTGTGTTTGTAATCAATAATAATAATCATGGCTGAAATAAATTGGAAGTTATTTTCTTTTGTAGCCATACCATCAGGGCATACCATGCATGCATGCAGGTTGAATAGAATTAGAATGTGTTCCGTATGCGTTCGTCGAAACTGTTACGTAATTTGTTCAATTGTGCTACTGACTGTGACTGTACAATACATATCCTGTTGATCTGTGTAGTGCACAATGTTCTCCTTAATACAGGGAATTGTGACGTGAGTAGACTTCCCTGGCTATGAATAACATGTAGTTTAATATGATCAATATCATTTAAGGCTTCTCTTTGATGTCTAGATGCTTTTGCATTTACGATAAGTAAATCATATGATGCAGGGTTTCTTGATTATAAATGAAGCCTTTATTTCGAGCTCTAGTTGAATCTGTCTCTTACATTAATTTTACAGGTAGTCTATTTGCTTCCACTGTTATATTTATGGAATTTGTGAAGTTGGTACGTTATTTTATGATAACGGCAGTAATCATGTTTAATAAAAAATGATTTCCTATGAAATAATTAATGTGACTCAAAATGTGTTAGTTCGACTGCACGAACTACAACTGTTTGGAGATATAAAAGGGGGTGCAGACAAAAATATTGTGATAGACGGATGCATTATGATATTCTCATATTTTGGTATTTTTATATAATGGAGCTAAAAATAGGTAACAAAAGCTCCTCTCATTTATATAGGCATGCAAAGGTTGTTGCTCCACAAAAAAGGGACACTACAAGTACAACTACACTTGCAGAATGCTCAAGGCCAAACTTTGGAAAATACATTTTACTTTCTTCGCTGACTGAAGTGGGTGCGTCGTTTCTGCCTTTGTCTGCGATTATGATCCAAAACACACACAACTTACAAAAAGGAACATCCTGAAAGCTCATTAGTACAACCCATGTTATTAGACTCCCCTTACTCATTGGAGCGCGTAAGCATGTAGACATGCGCCGTCTATAAATTTGAAGAAAACTGGAGTGAGGAGTTTGCAAGATTACCAGCGCATGTGTCGTCTGCCTAAAGTATCAATTACCATGACAACCAGTAGTAACGGGATTATGAGCGCGTATAACCTGGAGTGATTAAAGTACGATGTTCGGCAGAAAATGTTTAGTCAGATTCATAATTCATGTATGCATGCATAAGGAACTTTAAAAAGATGTATTATAATTATATTCGGTATACAATGTTCTTTGCGAGTTGTAAATGTTATCGTGAAGCTCTAGAATTCATGCTATTATAATGATGTAATATCAAGAGTGGGTTCGAAGTCGAGTCTTTGCCTAAATGCTGAATTTGATTTAAATTTTTTTTTTTTTTTAATGATAAGAAGATTCTGAGCAATTTACTCTCGATCAGCGCCACCTTAAACTTAGGGAAGCGAAATAGCTATTTTAGAATGTTCTGTAGGCCTGTATCCTATAAAATCAGATATAGGGTTGAAATTTCCACCCACCACCAAAAGGCAAGCAATTCGAACTTATGATAAGAAGATGATTTTGGGGGAAGTAAGTCTGAATGTGTGGCTCCATTTGGATATTTGCCATCTAAAAGCAGCATCCTGTCCAGATGCACATGCACAATGTTCCTGTTTAATTTATTTATTTACTTATTATTCAAAAAAATATTTGTTCCTGTTCCATAAAGCCATGAGGGATTTTTCACATTCATTTCCTGACGGCATAGATGTAAACAAGCAACACATCTACAAAGATTTATTATGGCATTTAGCTTGTATTAATGATACTCTTGTTTCTTTCAAGGTCTTTATAGTTACGTAACAGTGAACACAATACTGACAATGTAATAAAAGTGTGATATGATTATTATCCCGTTTTATTTATAAGCTGTATACTCCGTAGAAGATGGGTGCTATCGTTCGATATTTTGCAGTCTTCAATTGGGAAATTGCATGTAGCCTTGCATCTGAAAATTTGATAATACTTATAATTTTATTAATGCATTAATATTTGCGACGACCTTCGACCTACCAGCACCTTGCTTTAATACGTAAACACATCAATATTCTTATGAAGGTCCACAACTATGATTTTTTTTACGAGATTATCAGAAAGTCATTAATTCATCATGTGCGTTGTTATTAGAACACATTAAAAAGTAAACCATCTGTCACGATGGTTTTAATCATAGCTTGCACTTTAGCGGAACATATAGGCCCTAGGTCCTATATTTTTGTCTCGCCTGAAGAGATATATAGGTCCATGCCTGACCGAAGTTCGACAGAGACCCAATTTGCTTTTAAGGTTGAAAGGAGGTGTGGGGGGGGGGGGATAGTTGTCCAAGAACCGAATTATTGTAAATACATGCCTGATGGAATGGTTTCGAAGAGACCAATCATAATATTTCAAATCTGTCCAGTTCAGAACATTACTCTTAATCCTGTTACTCTACCCACGTGGCGGGTAAAGGCCTTCAAGCAATCAAGATTGCGTGAATAATACTGTGGTTTATGGTTTATCTCCTCCACGGTTCACCTGAAAATTGCCTAGACATTCGTGCTTTGTCTGGTTGGGTTAAAGGGCGACTCTAGCATTTATTCCAAAATTTATATGTGGAGCTCATCTGTCAAAATACAAAAACAAACAAACAAACAAAAACAAAACAAAACAAATCGCAAAAAGAGGGTAGAACAGAGGTCTTAATCCATAAAACTAATCATATTTTTGAATAGCATCGGTATGATAAAATTGAAGAAGTGGGGCAATGGATCTTGCAGGAAAGCTTTCCAACGTCCGTGATATTGGTAAACTGAATTTCCTCAATTGCCCGAAGCACGTGCATGCATGTTTGTTTCTATATTCTGTTTTAATAATAAACATCCTCAGGAAAGTGTTATTATTATTTCCCCATTTTGATCATGTTACGAACATTATCTGAACATTGATCTGTCTCCGTTTCCTGGTAGTATACCACATGCCAAGTCAATCAACAACCACTGGTTTTATTGATTTGATCTTCTTACTTTTCCATCCCATATTTTGCCGTCTGTTTTCCAGAGATATTTTAGGGAGGGGCACAGAAGGACGAGTCTCACCCCGTACTATAGGACAACTTTCCCTGGACAATTACCCCCAGGGAAACCTCCCCCCCCCCCCTCCACACACACACCTGAAGATAAGGTTAGATATGGTTTTGTGGTAATGGGTGATTGTCTGGGGTATAATGATAGGTGTCCTAGAACATTTGTAGAACCGCCCCACCCACTTTGACGAAATATAACGTCGCATATATGTGGCGGGGAGTTAGAAGAGGGGAATACCCCTAAACAAACCAAACTTTGTTCAGGTGATAAATAAATCCTGTATGATACACAAATCTTATCTTGTCATGCAATAATCATGTCACTACATGTAGTAACGTGTGATTGTCTCTCTCCACTATCATGACTATGTAAACAGATTAATCCTTGACCGTTTGTTCTTTATTTATTTGTGTCAGTAATCAGTTTAGCATGTTTCAAATAACAGAATACTGTAAAAATTAAATCATCCCTTTAACAGAGCAAGTGACGTAGATTTTCGAAGTAGATCGTCATGCAAAATTGATTACAATTCAAATTATTATATACCTTGCTGAATAATTGCGAATATGATATTTTGCAGCGTGTGTAGTATTCAAAGTGGATATGTAGTGGTTCAAACTAATATTTCAGCGGGAAAAGAGAAAGATAGGAAAAGAGATAGGTGCATAAGTTTTTAATTTGTTTTATATTGTATGAAATTGAGCAGTTAGTAATTAAGAGGAAAAGTATAAAGAGGGGCAAAGTTAGTGCCCCAGTTTCGTTCACACGTTTTATTGTAAAGATATTACACTGTATAGAGATTACATTGCTCCGTTCGATGTGTAATGTGGGAGCCAAACTGCAGTGATTTCTTTCCTCATAGGACCACTCTACGGGTAACCAGAAAGCATTTTTGCATATGAATAGAATTCTTTTCAGGGTACATGGGGTGTAACATTGAGTCAACGTGCACCCTGGAAGCTCTTCACAAAAGGACTTTGAATGAAAGAATGAAATGGCTTTTCGTTCAACAAAAGACCTGCGAGGCCAACCGTGAATAAGGACGCACATTATGAAAGCGAAATGGTGCTTCATTTATTTTAGTACGAGTGTAATATTATAGGGAAAGGTAAATGGTACAATGACTAATGAGAAAGAGAGAGAGAGAGAGAGAGAGAGATTAAAACTTTACCTTTTCATTATTTTATTTCATAAATGTTTAGTTTTTCTTGTTCGTGTCTGCAAACCAGCAACACTCAAGCAGGATGAATACCCAATTTTCATTTGGGAAGAAAAGTGGGCGTGGCACTTGAGGAAACTTGTACATGCTTGCATGTGTAACCTCTTACTTCCGGTATAACCTCATGTGAAATGTGATTAGATTATGTAGAAGGTTGGGATTGTTTCAGATTGAGTTTGGTTTTATCTTTTAGGGTGGTATCTAACTTCGCGGAAACTAGTTTGAAACAACTTTGAAACGGATTTCGGAGACGTCGCGGAGACGTCTCCGAGACGTTTCATGAGTCGCGGAAACTACTTTGAGACGGTTCTTTGAAACTGCTTTGAGACAGTTTTTGAAAATTGTCGCGGAGACGTCTCCGAGACGTCTCCTAAGATTCGAAGACGTCTCTAATACTTTTTATCCGTCGCGGAGACGTCTCCACGAATTGAGATACCACCCTAACGTGTTACCTTTCCTTTCACCTCTATTACCCCGTTGTTATTCCATTCAATATAATACAGTGTAGTCGTGGTATATTATTTCCAGTGCAGCTAAAAGTCTGAAATGTATATATTTTACGATATAGAATGATTAATTTCGCAGAGTATTATAGGTCAATGTATTTTCAAGTAAACAGTCAAAATACATAATTCTACCACGGTTCAAAAGTACAAATTGATTGTAATCGTATTATCGCAGTACAGTATTACGTATTATTTTATCTCCTATGTATAGAGGTGCATGATTATGTAAATGCACTTGTTCTTTACCAGGTCATCGATATAATATTCATATTTATAACAGTGGCGGATCCAGGCGGGGCGCACAGCTTTATACTTTCGAGATTCGCACATACATGTAATATAAAATCAAGAAAATGCCTTCTGTTTTCCATTTCGAATTTACCGGACGCGCCCTCTTTTCCATAATCCTGGATCCTCCGCTGTATCAAGTTACCGTCAAATTTATGATTTATATTCATGCTATAGTTTAGAGGACAATATTATATTATTTCCTTCAATACTTATAAATTGTGAGCAAAGTACGGCCATTAACACGCTTTGAAGTAGTACACAGCTGCCATAGTATTGTTTACACAGCTCAAGAGGCCTGTATTGTCCTAAAGTGCCACTGGAATTAAAACAATCATATTAAACTATCATTATATAGGGCCTATTACATTAAGCAAACATTAATTGCTATTGTAAAAAGCCTCATGGGGAACACTTTATGAAACTTGAGTATACATTTCATTACTAAATTTAGTTGGTTTAAAGTTCACGATGACTTTTGTGACGACTTTTGACCCAATATTCGAACATTAAATATTTTATGTACATATATTACGTCTTTTTTATTCTACATTATTAGAGACCCTGGATTTGTCAATGTCATCATTGTGGAGATTTCTTTTAAAAAGAGTTCTCGTAAATTATGAACAGAACAACCACTTGATATCCAAATGCACTTCTGTTTTACTTTTTTTTTATTCGTCTTTCAGAAGTGCTCGTTCAACGACACCACCCTCTCCTAAATCACAATGCCTGCAATGGATTTAAAATACAAATTTGGCCTGGTGAACTCGGCCGGAAGATACCTGACTGCCGAGAAGTTCGGAGGTAAGGTGAATGCCTCAGGAGCATCATTGAAAGCAAAGCAAGTATGGACCTTAGAACAGGAAGAGGACAGCAACATCAGTTACTTGAAAGCACACACAGGAAACTACATCTCTGCAGATAAAAACGGTAACGTCTATTGCAACTGTGAAGACCGCACAGAGGACCAGGATACAGGATTTGAGATTGTTCTCCAATCCGATGGCAAATGGGCCCTCAAGAATGTCCCTCATGGTAGGTTCCTCTCCTGTCAAGGGGACGAGCTGACGTGCAGTGAAACTACCGATGGAAATGCCTCTGCAAAATGGACAGTCCAACTGGCCATCCATCCGCAGGTCTGTATGAAGAATGTCCGGCATGCACGCTACGCACATCTCAAAACCAGCGAAGAAAGTGAAGACAGCATTGTCGTCGATGAGCTCGTACCATGGGGAGCCGATTCTACACTGACCCTGGTCTACCTGGGCAAAGGAAAGTACGGTCTGGAAGCCTACAATGGAAAGTTCGTCCAAACTGATGGTCAGCTTGCTGCCGCAAATAACCCACAAACGCAGTTCACACTCATCTTCGCATCTGGTCACCTGCTACTGAAGGACAACGCTGGAAAACACTTAGGAGTGGACAGCGGCACTCGGGTACTCAAATCTTCAACCAAGGCTGGTGTGACCAAAGATAATCACTTCATACTAGAAGATAGCTGTCCACAAGGTGCCTTCGAATTCGGTGGAAAATATGCAACGCTTAAACAAGGTAAGCATGCAAAAGCTTATTATCATACATCTAATTTGGCCTCATGGTTTTTCGAAGGACTTCCTAAACTGCTAAAGGGGTTTTTCAGGGGGCACGCGAACGTTTTGCGAATTGCGATTGAGGGGAAGTCTAACAGTCGTTTTTATGTGCCCTATAACTCACGAACAGGTAATCTAGATATTTTCGTTCAATGGCTATTAAAAAAATCTTACTCATCAAAACTATTGCACGATCAAAAATATGACATGTTGTAGTTACTACTACTGTTGTTGGCTTCATGGAAACTGTACAATCGCATTCAATGTTTTTTTTTCTTTCCACCAAGGAAAATGGTTTTCCACCTCATATTACATGTATGAATTCTATCTAATAAGTGCGAGTGATATGATGTTCCACTTGATGGAAGTCGAGATTATATATGATCAGCATTTTCCATCTACGACGAATAGGTCTCTACTGTTGAATGAAATATAACGCTTCTTTTACGATTAGGCTATGTTTAGTTTCATATTTAGCCTACGGCTCCATCGAATTAAATTAAGAGACCATCATGACAATTACGGACGTTTTAATCCCATCTCCCTGGTGAAACACATTATATTCCTATTTCCTCATTTCTTTGGCATGTTTGGTCGCTCTCTAGCCGGATTTGTTTTGTGGTATGGCATGGATAAGAGATATCCATTGTGGTAACCAGGAGATACCATTGAATTTGAGTGAATTCTTTGATTCAAATCTGATCAAATGACACGCTCCCAAGCCCTCCCGTAGACTGACCTACATCGTGACAGAGTTCAAAGTTCAGCTAAGGTCACGTACTTTTAAGCTTTTGCACACGAGTTTGTATGTTTATCAAAACATTGCAGACGCCCTGTGAAAAAGTAAACAACATTTTGTAGACGACAGTGCCTGGCTGATGATCAAGCCTCCTCCTAGTTTGCAGGCACAAACCCATGTTGTTCGCCTACTAGGGTCTGCAGTTAAGAACTAGATTCACCCGTGTACTGTAGCTTCTCCCAACAAGGGTTTGTACAATCTTTGAGCAATAAGCGAGATTCTCGCTTATAGGAGGAGCTTATCATTCCAGTGTATAGTCATGGCAACCATGATTGACAGTCTGACCGTGAGGCTCAATGAATGACCTCCCAGGGAGAAGGGTCAAGATCTGACCCTTGGTTTGGTACTATTACATAATCCAAAAGGTGAAAGGACAACAAACATAGAAATACATGAGAAATTAAAGAACAGAAGTGAGAAGAAAAAGAAAATATGGAAATATAATAAGAAATCTAAAAGAAGGATTAAAACAATGAAATATGAAGATCCTAGATGAAAGAATTAAAACAAGGAAATACACAAGAATTGAGAGAAGAGATTTTAGATGAAAGAAGAGTTGAAATAAAAAATACAGAGGAGCCTATAAATTGATAGAACATGAAAGGAACATGTAGGCCTATAGGCCTACTCATAAAAATACAAGATAAATTATTGAAAAGAAGATCGAGGAAGAACATGAAGGAGAAAAAAACAAAGAAGATAAGGTGAAAGAAGAATTAAAACAAATAACTGATAGAAGGGAAGATGTCAAGGATTTAAAATAAAAATATTCAAGAAATGATAGAAGATAAAATGAACAAAGGATCAACTCAAAGAAATACATAACAGTACTTTAAAGAAGAAGGTGAATTAAAGCAAAGAAGTACTAGTAATTGATAGAAGAGAAGATGAAAGGCCAAACAAACATCGAAATTCATGAGGTATATTATGCCGGGATGGAAAGAGGGAAGAAGGAGAAAACAAAGAAATAGTAGATGAATGTAATAAAAGTTAAGAATCAGGCCCGTAACTAAGGGGGGATTCGATGGGTTTAAACGAGCAGGCCTAGGCCGGGTCCGCTTCACAAAAATATATGATAAATAAAATAAAACCCCCACTGTTTGGCATAAATGCAGCACAGATACTTGAATAGAAATACAAGTCCCCCTACATGTAAAATCTTCGCGCTCGCAACTTTTTATTTTGGGGATCATAATCATGAAATTACGCAGGAATGTTTTCGTTTGCATTTGTGTTCTACTGTTTCTATATTTTTAAATAATGTTATCTTTAATTTTAGGAAATGATATAACAGAAATAAGGCCTAGTGGCAGAGGTAGTGGAATGGGGGGGGGGGAGCAGGAGGCACAATGACACCCACTTTTTCATCCACCCTAAAAGTGCCCCTATTCATGACCAAAAAGTGTCCTTTTTCTAAGCTTAAAAAGTGTCATCTTTATACTAAAAAGAAGCCTTTCAGAGTTTTGAAAAGTCCCGTAGACAATTTCTGTTTAAAAAAGGGGCACTTTCAATACTAAAAAGGCCCCTTGTTACTCCATATGTCTTTTAAAACCCCAAATTTGTAGCTCGCGCTTCGCGCTCGCGGATACTAAATAGGGTCCATGAGGCAAAATAAACTACAATTTTGAGCTCAAAGTTTTCTATTCGCGCTTCGTGCTCGAGGATATTGGGGTCTAACAAAGGCGGTAGTACCGGGGGCAGGAGGCACAGCGCCCCCCCCCCCAATTATTTATGCACTCTAAACGTGCCCCTTTTCTCAGCTTTAAAAATACCCTTTTCTCAGCTTTAAAAATACCCTTTTTATACTAAAAAGAAGCCTTTCATACTCTTTAAAAGTCCCATGGACAATTCCTTAAAAAGTGTCACAATACTAATGTAAAAAGTGCCCCTTTCTTTACTTCATATGTCTTTCAAAACGACCTCGCACTGTAAAATTAACAAACAATAAGTATAAAAAAGGGTTGGACCAGTGCCTCTGCTAGAGACAAATTAGAGACAAACCTTGTCAAAAGAATTGGTGTAATTGTGTTTGGGCTCGATTGGGGGTGGGCTAGGGGCCTGCAGCCCACAAAATATTCATATCAAATATTACTAATGAGCCAAGATTATTATGTATCTTCAACATGGATCCTAAAAAGAGTATATAAGGCACAATTTTTGACTCAAAACTTTCAGCTCCGAATACTAAATAGGCTCTATATTGCATAATTAACTCCAATTTTGATCTTCGCGCTCGCATTCCTTTATATTCATTACTAAATGAACAATAAAAAGAAAAGCCATTAAGATTCCTAAAATTTCGCGCTCGCGGATACTATAAGTAGGATCTAATAATGCAAAATAATAACCCCAGTTTTGAGCTTCGTGCTCGCGGATACTATATAATCATGATAATGCATAGTTTACTCCAAGTTTAACTCAAATTTTTTGGCTCGCGCTTCGCGCTCAAAAAAAAAAAATCCTTGAAAAAGGTCCACTTTTTCAGATTTCGAACCCCCCGTAAAAATCTTAGTTACGGGCCTGAAGAAGAAAGTGAATAAATAATGATATAGGCTGTATAAGAAACAAGAGATGATGAGGAGATGAAAGAAGAATATAAAGCAAATAAATAATAAGATATACATTTTGTAACCGATTTAAGAAGAGGAGATGAAAATTTGATCTCAACACTGGAAGGGGAATTAATACACCCGCATGATTTTGAAATGGGGCTGATGATGCAAAACGAACACTTTTCCTGGAAAGTGGGGCACTTTAGATCAGAGGCATAAAGAGAAAATTATTCCGATAAATAGGGGGTTCACAGAAATTTTTCCTTTAAATTTATGATTTTATGAATCTCAATGTATATGTATTTTAATAATATTTAATTTAAAAAAAAATTTATAATGATAAAAAGCAATAGGCAAGCGCGAGCTGAATATTTGAGAAAATTGCTTCAGTATAGACTATTTAGTATTAGTTATATATCCGATTTAGTATGAGGACGTGAGCGCGAAGCGCGAGCCGAAAATTTTAGGGTTTAAAAGACATATGGAGCACTGTTTAGTGGCACTCTTTTAGTATTAAAAGTGCCCCTTTTTAAAACAGAAATTGTCCGTCCATTGGACTTTTCAAACCTCTGAAAGGCTTCTTTTCAATATAAAATTGCATATTTTAGCAAAGAAAAGAAGCACTTTTGGTCATGAAAAGGGGTACTTTTAGTTTTTAGGGTGAATGAAAAAGTGTGTGGTACTGTGCCCTCTGCTCCCCCCCCCCCTTCCCGGGTTGGGTTGCCTCTGTCAAGAGGAATAAAGCGTCCCAAGGATTTGTGTATCCAAAATTCGTCACAGAATAACCCACTTTGCACATTATGCAGAAACTAATGACAATGTGAAGAATAAAGCATCGGAACAAATAAAACATATTCCATGAATACATATAGCGACCTGGGAAAGAGCAATTCACTAAACCATTGTCTTGTGTTTTGTTTGCGAGCACTAAGCGCGAGCAGAAGATTTTGCCTTATAAAAACATTAGGATTGTATTTGACATTATATTTTGCCTCTTCACTAGCTTCACTATCTTACCACTAAATAATACTGATTTTAAAAACGTTAAGATTTATTTATTTTATTTTATTATTATTATTATTATTATTATTATTATTATTATTATTATTTTTTTTTTTTTTTTTGGGGGGGGGGGGGAAGGACGATCCTCCCAGTAAAAATCGAGGGGGGGGGGGGACACGTCCCCCGCCCCCCCCCAACCGAAACACCGCCAATGGTATTGTATGCAATCATTCTTTCTAAAGAAATTTTGTTTTGTGTTTAGCACTATAATCGAGCATGTTTTAAACATTCCAAAAAGGGAATAAAAAATAAAATTTAAAAAAGAATGTACAAAAAACTTAAATTGACAATTTTTCAAAATGGCATACATGTATTACAGCTATAGAACACTATCATTGAGATGCCATTTCAACAAAAAAAAAATTATTTCATGATATATTTATGATTGGTTTTCTTTCCCAACTTTACTATCCCTAAAATTCAATGTATGATGTTTAGTTAGAGAAAGCTTCAAATCATAAAGTTCTAACATGACGTACATGTAGGCCTAAAATAATGAAGGGTCATATTTAAATGACTCCATAATCTGGCTTCTATACACGCTCCATGGTCATTTGGATCCGGATTCCAGATCAAATTTTCTGATTGACTCGTGTTCTGACTCAGAATGTCCAGGATTCCGGGTCAATAGCTAGGTAGAAAGCTTTTGATTTTTCTTAACGGATGAAGAGTTTGAAATTGATTTTACACTTCATTTTTAGAGTGTAAGCTCATCAAACCGTAAACACCAAAATACTATATTGTAAGTGTATGCGAATATAATGGAAGCTGACCAAACGCTTTCCAAAGCTGACCAAACACAAATTGTTTTGTTTTGTGTATTTGTTTGTTTGTTTGTTTTTTTTTTACCATAACAAGCCTATGAAATATTTATTTATTATTAATAGATCCATAAAATTTCGAATCCTTCTTTGATTCGTCAACAACCATGATTTGATCAACCTAGGTGAATCACACTAAAAAAAATAGAAAAAAAAAATAAAAAAGGATGTAGGCCCTATTGATATTGACAACAGCACAAAGCAAACAATTTCACATTAATAAGCAACATATTGATAAAATTACGATTATTTTATAGCGCTTATCACTGCCAAGGCATCTATTTGCGCTTTTTTACAAACAGAAAAGGGGGTATAAAAGACATACATGTAGTAAACACAATGTAAATAGAATGAGAGGAAGAGAGGGAGAGAAAGAGAGAGATAATATGACTTCAGTGAGTGATATGCACATTTCTACAAAATGTACAATCCTGACAAACTCAATACTATATACAGTGTATGCCTATATATATTGTACAGAGGTAATGGGTGAAACTGGACAATTCTTATCAGTCTCCTGGGACTTAGCTATGTGGTCAGCTGATTTGTTATTTTAATTTAACTAGTGACTCGATCTGCCAACCTCGTTATCTTTGAGAGTCTGGAGGTGGCTGATTGACATTCCACAGGAACCAATCAAATGAAATCCTCTGAATAGAGGGCGTGGCTAATTTTTTGGCGTGGGAACCACTTTTCCAAAGTCTGTACAGACTCTTATTTGACACAGACAGTGAGTATGGAGACTAGTCTCCACTCTAGACTGAAATTTGTTTAAGTGTCCAATTGAGTCGGTGCTTGCAGACTAGCCTCCTCCCGTGTCTGTTACTTGAAAACGGAGAATCTTTGTAAACTGGTTGCATGTCACAAATATTTTCAAGAAAAGAATGGATAGTTGTCTATACATAAATCGTCACATGATTATACTACAGTGTAGTTTGTAGAATAGGCCTACTGGGGAAGATACTCTGATCATTATGCAAGGAACTTATTTCCTTCATACTTTCAAATCCAAAGTTCAAAGACAAAATATGAGGTGAAAATGATTAACTAAATGCAAAACCATTCTTAATTTTATTACAAGGAGGTCAAGGAATGACTATTGAAGTGCATTATTATGGAGGATAAAGCTGAGGATATCCTTTGAAACAAAAGCAAGAAATTCGTTTAAAATCTGAGAAATCCTTGGATTCTCGTCTACCGGCGATCAACAGGAACCAACCCATTTCCTGTGCTCGTGTCTCAGCCCAGGATGTAGCTCTGATAACAATCTTCAAAAATCCACCTCCCCTTTTCTTTTGTTGTTTCGAACATTACGATCCATGTTTCACTGGAGTTCAAATTTTTATCTGGCCTTTTTGTCTGGGTAGGATTTGTTTAATGACTAGACCCTCCCCCTACCGTCCATGGTTCATATTCCTGCCCACTTTTAAAATATTATATAAATTTGTAAAAAAAAAAAAAAAAAAAAAAAAATGTAATATTGGGGTAGCTCCTATGAGTCAAAGGTACTGCAAAGTGTCACATCAAAGAGATTTTGTTCCTCCTTGTTCACGTAAATCCACTGAGGTAACGTTAGGTGTGTCACTGTGGATTCGTTATTATTGCGAGACGTTTTCAAAACTTAGATAATGTTTATAATAAAACAGAGCTCCACATGCCAAATTATTTTAATCGCCCTTGCCTGTCCATGAATGCAATTAGTGCATGTCGAATGGGTGTAGTGTAGAGAATAATGTGCACAATAAATGTGACAGATGCCCTGCTAAAAAGTGTCAGGGGTTGTTAAATTAAGGGAATGTATAGTCCATGCAGAGATAAGCAATTTTGATGTCCTACAGATAGGAAGCTACCCCAACAAAAGCCAATTTGTCAACTAATGAACTTAGCGTGTATTAGCCGATTGTGGTTCAGTCCCCAATTGAAAATGGCTGAATATTTCGTAGTACGTGTACACGTGTACATGGGATTTGTTTATTTTCTAATCCAATTGTCAGAAAATACAATATTATGCTGCGTAAAATAAATGGATTATAAGTATTTTGTGTAAATTTTAAATGATTGTGTACCAGTAAATTGCGTTCCATAACCATTACGTGTCTGCCTATTCATATTATGCTCCCAAATGTGTAAAATTGATGGTTGTTCATGTTGTTTAACTTAAAAAAAAACCTATTCGCACATTCAACGTGTAATTACGTTTACGTGGAAAAATATGACGCATTGGCCTTGTTATCTGGTTCTAGTGTTTGTAATCGTTATTTAAAACAAAACGCTCCTATTCGAGACACGTTAAATGTTATAACCGTAAAAAGTCATATTTATACTGGTATGTAGGCTATCTATGCAATCCAATGATTAGTTTAACCGTTGGCCCATGAATATAATTACATTTTGCGTGAACTGCATCATTTTTATGAATAATACCAAATTAATTTGGCACGTTTGTCATAATACACCAGTTTGCTTTAAAGGGATGCAGTAATATTGAATGATATTCAAATAGCAATTTATTGGATTTAGCTCATGTGCCAACACGATTATGAACGCATAGGTCAGTCTGGTATTACTAAAAAATTGCAGTCTACTTGCTTGCTTTACTTTCGAGATATCTATGATTTTATACTCAAATTTCTATTCCGTTCCTTGACGCTTTTCACCGCATTTCCTGTTGTCAGGTCCCCGTGCCTACCGGGCGGCTAAGCTTGCAACGGAGCAGTATAAATTAATCATGCGCGGCCGTGTCCTTAGCCGCGTTTGAAATTTCACTGTTTTAAGATAGTAAATGACTTGCATTTGATCTGAAACTTGCAGTAGTTTGTTTTTAGGTCAGAGCGATAGAATTCTATTCATTTCGATCTCTTTTGCACTTTTTTTTTAAAGTTACTAAATCCCTTTAATACGTTAAGCTATTTTATTGATTTTACTCTAATTAAAACAAAGGTTGAATGAGACCTTTAAAAACATGACTCAATAACCCCAAATCCAGAGATTGTCTGCTTTACGTGCATGAGTAAGACAACATGGCCCAGAACCGTGTCTGGAAAATGTCTTCTCTCTTGACGAAATTATTTTATGAGTAAACGTTATGTCATGAGTCTGACATTTTATTGCACGATGGCCCCAATAAAGAATCAGTGCGGATCCAGCCGGGAGCGCGGGGGACGCGGCCCCCTATATAATTTAAAAACCACCAATATTGACTGCATGTAAAATTCTGAAAATTTCGGCGGCGCCCCCTATCGATCGGGTCTGGCGCCCTCCCCCTATTTTCACATCATAGGACGACGCACTGATCCTTGAAGAATATTCAGGCTTGAAACTCATTTTTACTACAAACAATAATCGCGAGGTTTCACTCTGCAGTGATAAATTCAAGTGTAAATGCCACATTTTGTGAGGCATACACAAATTATGATAATGCCATAATACTTTTAAATTTTTATGGCCAGTATCTTGGCTTTTTATGTAATTTTATAAACCACCTGCTTCCTTTCGACAATGCTAAAATCATTCGTACATCAAATGCAGGGCAGATTGCCTGCAAGGTGGTTGAAAGTGTACCCGAATCCAGGATGGAAACATCTCATTATAATATCAGACCTATTTCATTATCCGAAACCTTCTATATCCTAATTTACATCTTTATCGAGGGAAGTATGGCAATCTCATCAAGAAATCGTTTCCAATATTTTGTCATGTTTGTTAGATCCGTTTTGCCTTTTCCTCAATACCGTAGTCACACCGTTGATATCGTTTTCTCCGTCGGGTGACTGCCAAATCGTGCGGTTTCTTAGCGTCTTGACGTAGCCATAGCATGTAGTAACAGCACAGCTACATTGCTTCTGTGTCCATATAAAATAATGTGCACGTTCATGCGTCCGACGCACGATGATTCTTGGAAATTCGACGCAGACCAGACGCAGACAGGTTTTGACCATGATATTATAAGTCGCTATCGATGGTGTGACCGAGGTACCCCAAATGTTGGTTTCCTATCAAGATGGGACTTCCGCCATGAAAGCTTCTGTTCCGAGTGATCCAGGCAGCGATCCAGGCACCTATATAAATCCCTTATCCTGTAAAACAAGATCATCCGTCTTCAAGGGAACCATGAATTCTTATAATGATAAAAGGGAAAGTTGCGATAATTAGCCAACCAGTGGAAATTATATGAAGGCAATGGCAAACGCAGAAATGCACTCGTACAAAGTAGAGGCAAGGCTAGGAAGTAGGCCCTATACCAACGCAGTGCCTTATAGCTTGTCTTATGTCTCCTACAAACTACAAAGTCATATATATAGGCTTATATATTTCTCAAAGATTTTGGTATAAAACCCAACTAAATTAACAGTTAGTCTACAATAAGTTATTAGTTTTTTGACGTGTTGTTGGCTATTGGAATTTGAATAGACCATGATGGCTAGACTGATTACATCTATTGAAATAATGACCTTGTATAATAAATCTTAATGAATTCTTTAGAGTTTTTACACTGGAAGGGTGTAGAAAATTGTTTTATGATCAAAATGCATCCGACCTAAGAGGTCATTTTCAGCATTTTTGGTTATAGCTAAAAGGGTCTGTATCGCCCATAGGAGGGTCGTGGCGTTGAATACATTTTGCCAACGCCTTTTTGCCTCAGAACTGACAATAACGGACCTTGTTAGGCTCACGTTTATTTCCTCATCACCCCTATACCCATTCATAAGATTTCTTATTATGGTCAAATAATAATTTCGTGGTTAGCGCCCCAGCCTTCATGGCATGGCAACGGATAGAACCATTTATGTTCAGGTAACTAAGTAGGCCTATATATTCCTAGACGAATCATAGTACAGTACAATGCTTCTATTGTCGTCTGGCATTCATAAGCTAGCTATGCATTCAAGACAAAAATTGTGGCGGGAGCGGGGAGGGAGAATAAATCTTGTGGTAAAACGGTGACCATAATTTCGGGGTTGGAATTTAACAATTTCGTTGAAGTATAGATGACTCATTCCGGATCAATCCCAGCAAGGATCACAATGAGTCGATTGAGCTGTGCAAACCTCGGGCTTGTTCTGTTCCCGGGAAGGGGCAGGTGTTGCTATTCATACCAATCATGCCAATAAATAACAATAATTCAAATCTAATCCGACCCTTTAACAGATCAATCATCAACGTAGGAATTATTATTTTTTTGGTAACAAGGAGTTTTAACTTCCCCATGATCGAATATCAGCTTAATTTCAAATGATAAATACACATTAAATTATGATATTCTCTGGGGGGGAAAAAATGTAGCTGACTGAGCTCGGCGTTATAATGCTGGCCATAATGCTGCAAACAAGGAGGCCTAGTTCTAGTTTGTCTTTGCCAACACATGGGGGATAAAATAATGGATGGATGAAGTTAAAGAGGTAAACCCGGGGTAAACTCGTCTTTCCCGTTTCCCCCTCTAGTTGTGAACTCGTAGACATGTTGCACAATCCAACTTTAACTGTCAAGCTATACGGGCAGCAGGCTCAACCACCAACACCAGCAAAAGAGCGGTGACAGTCATGACAAATTGGCGTTGACTTTAAAGAAAATAAGGTGTCAACTCCGAAGGTGGTTCAAGTTCCACACTCGAGTTCCAAGAGTTATTTCGAGGAGTTTACACTCAAATCTTGCTTGTCCTTGACAAATATGTCTTACGTGAGAGGTCATGTTTGTGATGTCAGACAGGGAACGATGGATCACACCCATGTCACAAAAACAGGACCAGCATCATACACAACACCAGGTTGCCCTGTACCCTCCATGGATTTAGATTTTCAAGAATTGTCCAAATTGTAGGTGTGACTGACCTATCAGTTTGACACAAGACATTGGCATCAGACCTGTCAAAACAAACAATGAATTGAGCGTAGAGATGTTGTGCGGCTTCTGCAGATACTTGCCAGACAACGAGAACAGTCAAATATATACAAAACCAAATAAGAACGTTTTGATGGGAAAACACCGAGACTGTTCTTGGTGGAGTTGGTTTGTCACTTCTTTTGTAAAAAGATTTTATGCGGTCAACTAAAAAAAAGTCATTTGGGAATGAGTTTTTTGTTGAGGACAGAGAGTGCGGCAGGCATTTTGATGCTGCAGTCTATCTTTTTAGGGGCGTGTCTGCCCAAGCTGAAAGGAAAGGGATAAAAGGAAGAAAATACCCAGGAATTCGAAGTAGAAGTATGAAAATCGGAGGAAAATATGATTGTCTGAAAAGTTGTATAGGTCTAGATATTACTGCGGATTTAAAATTAGGTAGTGTACACGTGTTAGGGAGGGGCGGATATGCAAATTGTTTTGTCATGAGGCATATCTATTTCCATAACTAAATTGACTCAACAGTCGAAAATCGATTCATTCATGAGACAGTAAAAAGCCACGTACATGGTTCATCCAAAGTTTACACGTGGGACTGTGTATAATGTTTGACATTCCTTTTTGAGATATGTACTGAAGAGTCTACAAGGGGTGGTATGTTTGTTTTGGTTGACTGTCTTCTTTTAATCCTATTTAATCTCATCTTGAGTATATTATGGGGGAAGAAGATGCACACGTTTACGAGCCAAGCCCCTTTTTACACGTCGAATTTCGGCCCGAAGAATCTGCATATCACCAAGCGTAATTATGCTAATGTAATTTGGAAACTTCGTATATTGATTATATGCCTACATGTTATTCCAAATTCCTATAACAATTTTATTGATGTTGGATGTACTTGTTATTTCCTTATTATCCCTCTTTTATTTCATTTCCTGTTATTTTATGCCGCATCTTATAGTTTTATCTTGTCTACCGTAATTTCCCCTGTACGTCTATATCAGTCTTACCACGCCTTTCTCGACCTTGATTTAAAAAAAAATGTCGACTATGTTCAAGATGCTTGCTTATTGCTCGTCATTTGGATTTCCCTGATCTTTTGGTTTAATTTCATGTAAAAACAAATGAAAAACAAACAATTAAACTAACAAAAGACTATATCCTGCAATAATGTTCTAGTTTCTATGATTACCGGATTGACATATTTACACAATGTACAATATATCGCCTACAGAATGACAACAGACGAACAAATAAACATTATTACCAGTAATGCCTTTACAGATGTTCATAGAGCATATCATATAGCTTTAAAGCCATTATTGTGGCTTCAATAGAGCATATACCAACTTTGGATACCATGCTAAACGCAGACAGCGTCTATATTGATTTTACCCACATTTCAAATCGATTTGTGCTTGTTCATGGGGGGTTCCACAACGACAAGTCGAAAGCTCGTCGGCGGTAATCGGATACATTCGGAATTCGGATATGAGAACCTTCGGCGGAACAACATTCATATTTTCATGAAAGGGTTCCAAGATAGGAGAAAATAGAAATTATCTTATTGTTGATTGAAATCTTATAGAACACATATAATTCGTATTATTTTGAGCCTCGTGTGCCTGCCCATGACGAAGAAGTTTTCATAAACTTTAGACAGTTCAATCTAATCTAACATGAAGTATAAAGCAAGGATAGCCTTATAAGAAATATGATTATTCCAATCAGGTTTTACTTATTTGAAAATCAGTTATGTTTATTGAAGAGTTCCTGATTATGAGCATGATATGGTCGAATACAATGTATGACTGACCAATGCCGTGATCGCATTTTATAAGCAGCGATAAATAATGCAGCTAAATCTGTAATATGCATTATTTATCATGGTTATTTAACAACAGTGACGAATGATATTTGCTTCCTTATATAAAGTTCCTTTCTCATGGTTAGATTCTAGGAATGGGGTTTATCTCTGTTTAAAGACCCGGATCATTTACCAAATCTTAATCCTGTGAAGGGTCAGTGGTCATTATGGTGGTGGCAGATACTAAGAATCAATACCAGACTACTTATTTAAAAGACACTTTTAATCCCATTTCCCTGAAACCTTGGAGGAAATACTGTTTTATATTATAACTCTTTCATCAGTAGAGAGAGAGAGGGAGGGGGGGTGTTACACCCATTCAAGCTCTTACGATGGGCACGATGAGATTCGAACCAGGAAGCGTTGCATCATAATGAATCCATGAATGCATTGCAAGGGTTATACCACTGATTTATATAATATATCCATGGTTATACTATGCACTTTCAGTGTGAAAGAATGGATCTGTGCACTCTTTACATTTGCACATGGAGTATATTCGGGATCCCTTCCAGTATAGGTGGATTTTTAACTTACACAAAGATTGGATTTTACTTTTTTTCTTCTCCTTTACTGTTGTAAGTAGATGAGTAGTGGGACAAGAAAACCAATTTTCTTGTGAGTGGAAATGAACCACAAAACTATCCATGAAAGAAAGAATTTCCATTCTTATATTTTGAAAGCGTAAGTGATAAAAATGGACTGATTTCACGCCGTGACACTAAAAAAAAGAATTTATTGTCACTTGAATACAAAAGCAGAAGGAACTTTACAACCCTAGTAATATCAATTTTATGTTGTTGACAAAATGGATTTATTTCGGTATTTCCTATCAAATTGTTGTCAAATGAAGTGCGACATATAATTCTAATTTAGCTTCCTCGTGCGTTAAATGCGAGCCAACAATGGCAATTATACAATTTTCGTTTCCTCCTTCCCAATAATAATAATTGATATTCCAAATAAATATCGACGTTCCGACCAATGTCACACATAATAATTCACCTCGCAGACTGCAAAATGAAAACAGAAAGGTATGCAGCGGTGATAGACTGCCAAATTGTGGTTTCTTCCTTTTCTTAACGCCAAGGTCTTTTAATTCAATTTTTCTCATGTTATTGAATTCCATCTCACGTTGGCTGTGTCGATACAAAATAGCTTTAAACGCCGTTGTCTTTTCATTGCAAGAATCGTCGAATGAGAATTGTCATTTTGGTTTTCAATATCACTGATGATCGTCGTATTAATAATGCGGACATAATGGTTGTTATTTCCCTTTGATTATGAAAGAGATGTGCTTGATTAGTCGGTATACTTCAAAAGAGCATTAAGCCTATTTTATTGATATTAATGTCACTAATTATCATCTTCAAGAATGCAAATGTGTTATGAGCTGTGTTATCAATTGTAATATCTTTATTAATATCCCTCCTCATCTTCAAGAAACGAATTGTGTTGTTTGTTAGTTTTGTTACTCCTCTTTAAATTGTGAGATGTGTTTTACGAGATAGTCTTCTTCTTCTCGAGTCCTTTCTCATAATTTAAGTCTCGACCCCTTTAAATGCCTATTAAATACCTATTATTCAGATGAGAATGGTACTCTCATTATTGATATCACTCATTATAGTCATCATAGGTGCTTTGGTATAGTATTGTCATACTTCCCTTCAAATGATATATCGGTGAGCTGTGCATGGTAGTTGCTGCTTCCCTGTTTGGCGTTCAACACGAGGGGGATAGAGCAACGTCCTTCTGGCGCTGCTCAGCGGCTGCCGGGCCCACGAGAAAAGGGGCAAAACAAATATCCGGTCATCTTTGTTTCGGACAATAAAATTTGGAGCATTTTTTTTTGGAGCATGTTAGTTGCTCGTGTGCAACGAAAATTGTATCCCTTTATTAAAATCACTCATTATGCAAATGTTATGGATGAAAATAGTTTGGTACTTTGAGCTGTGAGTCGCTAGTTTCCAGGCATTGCCTGCCCAATTTGTTGTGTGATGTAAAAACTGATCATGTGATAAATATCATAATCTAATTATTAGCGGAAGCTTTTCGAGATGACAGTGGGAATATTGCAAGATAGCAGTACATATTTTGTGGAAACGATAATAATAATTACTCCTATTATTCATTGAGATTCGACATAGCTGAAGATATTTTTTTTAATGATTTAAGACATTGATATTTAAGCCAACTGTGCATAAAACGCCATTTCATTTTCAATAAATTCGCTCTGAGAAAAGTTGGCAATTTATACATGTATAGTCATGTCAAAATGAATTTTGAACCCCTTCTCAAACCATAAACAGGAAAAACTAACGATTCTTTTGGTATTATCATTGCCAAAAAGTTTTGGATTTAAAGGAATGCGGAACACGGAATATAATTAAAAAGGAACAAAAATAAGATATTGGATTTCTGCTTGTGAGAATTATAAAATAACCTGTCCTTTTACTTTTTTCGTTGCGCCCAATTTAAGTTGAGTGACCTTCTTTGGAACCAGACTGAGCTATTTCACAAATCGTTTATTCCGAGGCCTTTTTATGACAATAAAATTAATAAAACGTGTCGAATTTTGGTATTTTCCCATGTGGAATCATGTGGCACATAATCTTAATAATTGTATTATCTTATGATCAAGAACCAGTTTGGTTTAACCTTATTTCGAGATCGATTAATAACATTGTTCTAATATTTCTCAACAGTAATTGTGGCGCCAGACGTATAATTGTTCTGTTTAAAATCAAAGTGTCCAACCGTATTATTGGTTAGAAATTGTTACCCCCCCCCCCCCCCCTTCTCGCCTGCCCCCTTCCGACACGCCCCTTTACAATTTGAAATTGTGTCAGCAGTCCCTTGACGACTATACAACTAAATTGGACAGCACATTTATGTGTAATGATGCGAAGATGCCAATCTCAATTTGTAATATTATGATTTGAAAGCAATATGAAAGTCATATTGCAATAACTGCATAGTTCGATACATTACACTCTAAACCATCGCGTCATACTCGAGTGCAAAAGTAGCAAATAAACGAGGGTTCCCTAGCGATGATTTATAACCTATAATATTCAGTTCATTTGTCAAGTGTTACTCCTTTAAATATTGTTCGGCACAATGCGTATATCACTTGTATGCATATTGGCAATAAGTCAACGCTGCAATATTATATTTTTATTTTCCTTCCACGCACTTCTGTTTGATTTCAAATATCGATGTTCCGTGTTGAGAATATTGCGTGTTTTCCTCGTTTGATCGATAACTGAAGTCAGAATAAAAAACAACTCAATCTGCGCCTGCTTTATATGAACACATGCTTTTTTATTACCTGGAATATCATGAATATAGGTATGCCTTATATGAAACATCTCCAATCAGACTTCTTCAACTTGGTAGAAAATCTATGACAACAGGAGGAGCGGATTACATTTTTAAAAAAACTAGACATTGCTTTCTATACACCATAATGTCCATAATTTAAAATAAAATATGAATTATGGTGTACTTATGTATTTGTCCTTTTAGTGGCTCTTTTTTATCACGGGAATGGGGCGAAATCTTTCCGATTGTAAGCCCTCTCTGTAATATTTTCACTGGATAATATCGTAGCCTCTACGTCCAGGATAATTAAATGTCATTATTTTATTTGGTTTATTTTCGACCTGCCGCCGTCTTTGCGATGTGTCTACACCCCCCCCCCCAAAAAAAAACAAAACAAAACAAAACAAAACAAAAAACAAAAAAACAAAAAAACAAAACAAAACAACAACACCAACAACAACAACAACAAAAACAACAACAACAACAACAGAAACAACAACAACAACAACAACAAATAAAAAACGGCCATTCTCGGAATTGTACCAGCATAATCCTGTTAAAAGCAAAATATGAAAATTATTATACCTGGCATGCAAATTCCCCAAACACATATGAATCATGCTTTATACCATGTCATTTGGTAAAGTTTTAATTCCATGATTTTACCCAATTTCTCTGAATTTCAACATCGTTGTACCATCCACATGACGGTTCGTCTTGTTACTCATATTCATTTTATAGTATGTGGATAAGCGAGTGTTTCAAAAACACTATTAATTAATCAATTTTGTTGTTGTCTTGTGGTATTAAACGGAACATCAATTTTCATTGAATATTTCACATGGTATGCCATTCATATAGCGCTACCCTTTACTCTAGTACTAGTAGGGAGAATTTTGATCGTGTGTGCGGCATAATAGTTCTCTGCCTGCCAGAAAAAATATATCGTTAGCGAATAATAATAAAATACGAGGGTGAGAAAAATAATCTATACAATTACTGATGACGTCAAGTTTCTCGATGTCAATAGGCCATGCAACCGGTGTTATGATAATACCTTTCGTGAGATGATAAATAAAATGGCTATTTATGGAGGGAAAGGTAGTCAAAATGATTAGCACTCGAGTGAAAATGAGATGATACCGAAAGGAATTGTTGTTGAAAGTGGTCTTGTAATTTTGCATCAGTAACAGACTCTGTTTGCCTCGGGTTATGTAGCTTGAATGGTACTTGAACATTCATCGTTACGTGATAACCTCTTGTGAAAAGGTTTTACTTTTACTTTTATATTGATTAATATAATATGATATTAATATAATATAATTGATATAATATGATGCTATTGATAGGGGAGGGGTATGGGCTCGACAGAGTAGGGGTATATATAGAGGGCAAACGGAGAGTGGGTAGAGTTTGTGGAGAGGTGTTGAAAAAAATAGGCCGATTTGGTTTCGTTTAAAATGGATCTGTAATTATTAAATACATGTTAAAATATAATTTCCAAACGGACGAAACTTTTATAATTTAAAAATGGGATAACGTAGAAAACACAAGCTAAAGATGGATTGGGGCTTACTCCGAAACATGTTGATGTTCTGTTTATTTAAATCTGTTATACACTTTCCTTATTTCATGCATTAATAATGGATGGTGCATTCAGGAGGGTAAGAACATGAGAACAATTGCACATATCCCCACACATTCTAGGGGCACCTGAATTTTTCATCACCACCCCCCCCCCCATCCCAATCTCCCCTTTCATTCCGGGGCAGATGGTAAATGCTTGTTCCATGTGACTTGTCTGCATGGGGTCATTGGAGAAACCGACATTAGCAGACGACAGTCTGTTTGTTATGAACCCCTCCAATATGCTTTACGCATTACTACATGATATTATAATGAATTCAATGAACCCCGTCCAATATGCTTTACCTATTACTGCATTATATTATAATAATGAATTCAATTCTCAAGAGAGTAAAGATGTCAATAAAGGTAACGTTGTCTAGATGGTAGGGCGTGACTTTTGAACCAGCCTATTTATTCTCCGTAAAAAACTAAGGAACAAAAAAATAATAGTGCCATAATTAATACCGTAAATACCATTTACAAAATGATAGAGTATAAGTTTCAAGCAAACTTGTAGGATGTTATGACAATGATGAACATGGACTTACACGAATGAAGCATGCCATTTTCCCCATCTTTTTTATTTAATAGCTGCCAGCCTAATAATATCCAGAAACAAAAATGGATCGTCTTACATTGAAATCCGACGACATCCCTTTGGACATAGCTGTAGTAATAAAGGGGTATAGGGGAGGGGTCCAGACATTGCCTTCCTTCGAAAGTTATTGAATTGGCGAGACGATCTATGCTAGACACATTCATGTAACGCATTGCAGGGCAGGAAACTGAATGTTCGTTTATGGTGATGACTTAAACAGATATTCTCAGACTTTTTTTTTTATTCAACATTCAACTCTTGAGTCAGCTCTGAGCATGTCATCACTTCTGCTGGCACATTACTTTTTATGCATCCTCCACTTTGACGGATCCATACGGGGTCGCAGGGGACACCCCCCCCCCTTATAATTTGAAAACCGCTTATTGACTGCTCGATGATCATTATTCAACTACGCTTGTCTCCTTTGCTGAATAATATATTAATATTCTTTACCCCTTACTCCTGATCCACAACATACTACCCCCCCCCCCGGTCCAAGATTGTATTTATTGTTTGGGATCTTTTTTTTTTTTTTTTTTTTTTTTTTTTTTTTTTTTTTACTGACGTATCACAGTCAGGTACGGTTTTGAATCCCCGATTGACATAATATTTAGTCCATTACTTGGGGGTCTGAAGCTGGTCCTAGTTGTTTCATTGTATTTATGAATGAATTTGTTTCAAATGAACATTATTGTCACCATCAATACAATAGTCCAGTACAATAAATGCCCTACCTACATGACCAATGCACCCATCGCTCAGAATGCTGTCAAGCACCCTTTGTCGATGCTTATCGGTCGCTTCGCGTAGGTCTTCGACCAAAGAAGATGACAATCTTGCTTGATCCACTTCTTTAATCACGTCGTCGACATGGTCAATAGTAACGAGTACACTCTCATCAAGGGGAATCGTTCGACCATTTCAAATAGGGGGAGGGTGAGGCGGTCTCTTTCCTCCATGGTTGGACAAAGTGTGTCGACAATGTGCCAGCATTGCCCAGAACTTGTAAATTTCCACAAAATTGCTGACACTGGCAGTGGCAGCCTTAATAACAAAAATGTCAACGAACCTTTTTACTTGAAAAAAAAAATTTTAGGAAGTGGGTTAGCCACATCTTTTACCCCTCTAGCAACGCCCAAATTTTACCCCAGCTGAAAAATAGCACGAACAAAGGGTCTTTTGGGAGATCGGAAACGAAAATGGTAACCACCACCACCACGCAGATGACCGCCATCACCTCACGTGTGTACGCACCATCACTCCTCACCCACCAATCGTCTTGAGTCACCGCTCCATGGTTGAGGCATCTTTGGTGGAAGTACCCCAGTCATACTCCACCAGATGACAGGGGAAGGAACTCCGAACCGATTGATATATTCTAAACCTTTTACCATTTTGTACAAGCAAGGAGCTTGAGCTCCTTGGTACAAGCTAATTTTTCGCCTTGGACATGTTGGATAATTATCATGTATGTTGGTTTTCTGCGAGTGTGGCTGAGGAGTAGTAAAGGGATAACATTCATTATCATCAACATGATCAAGGAAAAAGATGCGATACGAGATCTGCATGAATGGTTTATAGGTGTCAATAGATAAGGACGTATTGATTCATACCTCCTTGAATGAAATTAATCAAGGTATTTTGATTCATATCTACATGTCTGCTGAGAGCTAGAGAGATGTAGAATTTCAATTATCGCCCAATATTCTCCCAACATAAATGGTACCATACCTCGGTTATTATAACTGAAAATAATTGTTTTCTGTTAGTACCAATATCGCCCTTGGTTTTGCTTTGATTTGTTTTGTTTTGTTTTGTTTTTGCTGTTTTTTTTTTTTTTTTTTGGGGGGGGGAGAGCTGAGATAAATTGTTAATTTGGTTATTTGTTTTTTGTTTTTAATGATATTCACCTTTTATTGGCTCATAATATTGCCCATATCACATGGAATAAATATAGTCTATCAATGTCCTTTCTTCACCCGCAGCAAGGAGATTTATCAGCGACTATTCGAGTGAGAAAAAAATGACCTAATATATTCTCATTACCACATATGACAATACAACGTAGCCCTCACGATAGATAAAGAGAAGTCATATCTCAATATCATCATCAATCGAAATGACATTTTATTATGAGAAGGTTCATTGATGGTTCATCCTGCATTGAAGTGTACTTGGTTTTCACCAAACGCTGGACTGATTGAAGAATACTTTTGATTACATATAAAAGCATGCAATGTATGGACAAAAAGACATGTTAGATAAGGATATACCATGAAGCTATCCAGTTTTATATTGAAAATGAATCCCACGAATGTGATTTTGAGCATGTAAATGGTTTGATTCCTCGAGTGTTATTCTCACTGTATGTTTTTCGACACATGCTTGCAAGGTCATTTTTAATTATAGTCGATCAATATTGAAATCTGTCTAGCTTATGCCCTTCACGTGCCAAGCTAAATCGATTATTATCGGTGGACCCATGATGGCGGGGGGGGGGGGTGGTGGGGTGCACACATTTTCTGTCATCATCCTGGCAAAGCCAAGAGATTCAAATTAATATCACGAAATAGTATTGAAATTGTATGCCCCCCCCCCCCATCCCATCCCCGTCTAGTGTTGGTGAACATTTACTTTTTTGGTCGGTTGTTCGAGCTTTCTTAAACAATCGCCAGTACCGCCCCCGGTAAATTTGTAATTAATCTCCCACTGGATGTGTCAGATATTTAGAAAAATCTTCAAATTCGAGGTGTTATGTTGAACTTTGCATTAATAATTTGTTTTCCATTCGTTTGTTGTCCCTCCAAACGAATATTATGAACGCATGCTTTGTCTGTTCACAACTTGTGAAAACAGAATAATTATGATGATCATGATCCACTTTCAATACAGTGCAATGAAATAAACGCGAGAAAGGAAGAATGGTCCATTATGCTACATCATGTACATAGAACCATTGATTGTTGTGGTTTAGCCCCCTTCTGATTATCATAAGTCACATACCATTTGTGATGAATATGAACTGATCGAACATGACCCAAAAAATTGAAATCGTGACTCACAGAATCACAAAGTTCATCGTACTACATGACTGTCATCATGGTCATAGTTGTTACGGAGGATAAGATTCTCGTCCGCTCTTGATATTTCCTTTTAAACAAAAATGTTTAAATCATGAAGAAATACAACTGAATGATTATTATACTCGACATGAAACATTCAAATCGTTACGAGTAAATGGGTCATTGTACTATTATAATACATGTATAGAACCTACAAAGTGAACTTAAACTGTTAAACATTCCAGACTTTCGGTTGTGTTGTGAAAAGGAAATATTCTGCACTTATAAATAGTTCGAAACTGAAATTTTTGGCTGGCAAGTTGTTATTGCCAGTGTCAAAATAATCGTCTACACCACCATGACCACAGTCAGAGAAATTTCTTATGAAAAGTATATTCGCGTAGCACCAGCGTTCAAATTCAGTATTTAAAATCTGACTGAAATTTTTTTTTAAAATCAATCAATCTAATCGTGCGATCATGATGATAATTATGAAACATGAAGTGACATAAATGCCCTTGGGAATAGGCATGGAAAGAGAAGGAGAAATCACAAGTGATGCGGATGATAATATTAGATGCGATCCTTCGGAACAAAGACCATCTCACATGATCATGGAGTAATGTTGACAGCGACGTTCATGATGTATAGCCTGAGAGCATAATGTGGAAGATAATAGGGGTTCTTGTCGAGTTTCTTTATGACTTTTATGATTGGAATGTCATTTCCATCTGTCTATGTCCTCAGGCAAGCATGCTGGAAAATTGAAATTATGATTTGAAGATGGATTTTTTTTCATTTAGATATTTTGATTTTCTCATATTGAGACGGTTGTAATTTTCTCTAAGGTATAAATTTTCTTAAGGCCGTTCTTTTATTTTACCAGTGAAGAGAATTCCTGACACAATCCTAATAAATATTGTCCCGTGTAAGGACAATCGTAAGTTATTGAAGAATAAGAATATTTTAACCAATAACCTCTACTTGTAAATGTGTTCTATAAATTGAGAAGGCACCTGAAGGTGGTATCTCATCTTAGGAGACGTCTCCGATCGAGACTCGGGAGACGTCGCAGAGACGGAAGAAAATCTCATAGATATGAGCATGGTCGGGTTTTTCTTTTTCTGGGACTCATGAGACGTTGCGGAGACTCAGGAGACGTCTCTGAGACGTCTTTGAAACTGCGTCGCAAACTAGTCGCAAACCCGTCTCACGACAGGTGAGAAGCATTAGACCTGTTAGATATTCATTCGGATGTTACACCGTTCAAGGCTGGCACAACACACCCTTTCCGGGTTTTAATCGTTGTGCATGATACAAATTAAACAAATGCGCACCCTGAAATGTTAATTAGCATATAGCTGTCACATGAAGAGGTTGGGCAGACTGATAATGTGTTTAGTAGTCATATCAACACTTTATAATTAGATTATGAAAAGTCTGTTACATGGTTAGTGATTACCATCACAGTGATGAAATCATCGTCTGCCTATAGCACTTGACACATTGGAAGCCTCAAACGATGGTGTAGAGATAACTGATTGACGAAGACGTTATCTTACGAGATTTTTCACTGTTTTTGCCTCTTGACATGCTTGACTCTGGAAAGCTTGTTCGAGCTTTGCCCACTGCAGCAACAACAAGCAGTTTTGACGCGAACTCTATTTTTGGTGAATTGCTTAAAAAGTAACCCGAGGCCGCAGACGAAATAAATTTAAATATATGGGGCTATGATATAGACTGGTCTTTATTGTAACAATTTTATTTCCTCGTGATGCTACAGATATAGGCTTCCTATTTGTGGAATAAACATAAATGTTAAGTCTGTCCATGGACCTACAAACATGAACATTTACTTATTACACAATTCACTTCTGTTCCACAATAGCTCAGAAGGAAATTCTCTATATGAGCCTGGTCAGTTAAGAGTGAGCACTGGGGTGAAAATTTCATATTAAGATTTAGGGGGTGAAAGTATTTTCAGGATTTAGACTTGCATCTCAAGTTATTAAAATATGATTTTCAGAGACATGCAATGATGAGAAGCCCTTGAAATATATTATTTTTCTAAGGGGGTGCCTAAAAATAATGTCACGGACGGACATTTTTCAGTAAAAGTAAATAAGTCTCAGTTCAATGTCTACACAACTTTTTAATTTTTTCTTTACTGATACAGATAGGTTGAAAGTATTTCTAAACAAAACAAGAAAAAAATTGAAATTATAAATTTGGAAAATAATTCTGTGCGATAAATATAAACATTTTCACCAAAAAATGTCCGTCCGTGACAAAAAAAAAAGAACAAAAGTATTTTCCCCCTTTGTGTTATTGCTAGTTAGAAATTAAAATCATGCAAAGCTATCTCCCCATTATAAGACCTTTGCTATGTATGAATTATACTTTTATCAATTGTGATGCATTTATTTTATATGAATTTGAAATTTTGTCCGTCCGTGACATTTTTTGTCACGGACGGACAAATCAGTACTTAAATGCAATATGCTGTACTGGTTATGGGTGAAATTAATTATTTTCAATTACTCCAAGTAATTATCTTGAATTAAACCCTTAATTTCATTCAAATTAGGTAGCATGAGATCACAATCATGTACATTACCCCCCCCACATTACACAAAAGTCTCTACTAATTACAACCAAATACATGTACATGTATGCAGGCGCAAATCCAGGATTTCCCTTTTTATTCTTTAAGACTTTAGATTTTGGACTCCCAAAGTTTGCATGATACGCCCAGTCAAGAAAAATATACGCTAAAAAATGTTCACATCACTGCTCTTGGGAGGGGGTGGGGTGGCAAGATTAAAAAAAAGACCTTCGCCCGTCTATGTCATCCTTATTAAAAAAAAATAGATAAATTGGGTAGGGCTATGCCTGTTTTTTTTTTTTTTTTTTTAAATCTTTTTTCTTGGGGGGGGAGGGGAGGGTGAAGGTGGGCCACCAGGACACCCTTGATCCGACGTTTGACTTGTGAACCTTAATTCTAATGTATTTTATCGAATTGTATGGGACTACGGACAAGCAAGAATGTACAATAAACAATTTTCAGGTCACTACCAGTGAAAATTACTCGGGGGGGGGGGGGAGTGTGAAAAAATGACCTCCTCCGCCAAATGTGTCATCCTTATTTAAATAACAGCCATTGGGTAGCGGAGGGTTTTTCATTTCATTTTCATTTCATTGTTTATTTATTATTTTTTGTTAGGGGGGGGGTGGTCGGGGGTGGGGTGGACCCCCTGGATCCGCGTTTGACTTTAAAACCTTCATTCTGATTGGTTGTTGAATTGTATTAACATGGAATTTTAATATTCTTTGACGAAAAAGTTAATTTCTGCAACAGTTTCCCTATGATGTCCGTCCGTGAGACAACCAAATGTCCGTCCGTGACACTGAAAATGTCCGTCCGTGACAAAATGTTTTTAGCCGTCAATCAAAAACTGGAGCTTTTATCCAAATGATTTTTACATGGCAGCGAAGTAAAATTACTTGGCTACTGTATGATATGTTATTTGTTTGATATTGACAATCATTTTAGATAGAAATGCCAAAAGAGTCATGAGAAGTCAGGAAACCCATTTCTATCCCGTCCGTCCGTGACATTGAACATTTAAAGGATTCTATTCTTAGCATGTATCCATGGCAACAAAATTTTGCCATCATTTGGCAGATCCAGTGGTACCCTTCACTATCAAACACAGAAAATTTCAATATTTCTCATGTTTAACTTTTCACGGGCTGTCAAACTTTGAAAATTTGCAAAATGTCCGTCCGTGACAAACTGACCAGGCTCATATCCTTCCGACTCACACTTGCCTGATTAGATTATGCACAAAAACTTCATGTTTCAAATAATAGTGCCCTATGCTCATGATGCTCATGATGCTGACTATGGAAAGAGGACAATCAGTGGTTGAAAATAGATGCGATATTATAGCCTATCATCCAATCTTGACATCATACATGAGAAATAAGTTAAAAGAAGAAGGACCGGGGATGTTATGCAACGCAGAAAGAAGGGAGACAGTGATAATTATTGCAACAACACCGAAAAATTAGAGAGTCACACAGGACGGGTATAGAGTGGCAACTGTGAAAGGGACAGACAGATAAATAAACAGGGAAAGATCGACAGAGGAACAAGAAAAGAAAGAGAGGAAAGATACGAATAGAGTTATGACAGGGCCTACATAGTATGCAGCTAGAATCTCTATAAACTGATGTTATTGATCTCTGCCATATATGATGAGCAAGGGGAATGAATACATAACACACCTGCTCCTAGCTTGCCACCTATCACGTGTGACAAGATGGAATTAGAAAATTAAAGCCATGCATCACCTCTCATTGGCATCTGTGCTTTGTGACCACTAAACATAAGCTCTTCATTTTCTTATGGTTTGCTTACAAGCATCGGGCCAGTTGGTATAATCCCGCATATTCTTCCAAAATTTAATGTAAGGGAATAGCTATAGTTTTGTTGTTTTATAACGTAACAAAAAGTTCTATGAAATTGTATTTAAAAAAATAATAAGATTTAAAAAAAATGGCAGTTAAATAATAGTGGAGGGCGGGTGATTATTACAGTCCAGTCGCATATTTTAGACAAGGCGTTGATGTCTACTTTCGCAAACACAGTTTAAGACGTAAATATTCAAATTATTTTTTTTTCTCCAAGTAAATGAAGCATAATATTGTATTGTATTGCGCCCGTGACTCGGAAATAACAGGTAATGACGCTTATTACCTGAATACCATAATTATGGAATGGGCTCTGTATTTGAGGTATTCGTTTTTATTTATTTATAATTATTATTATTATTCATAACTATGTAATATCTTAGACAGACAGGCAAGGATAATCTCCAGTTCATCATTGGTGTGAATCCCACAATTACTGCAATTAGTAGGCCTATAGGCTGTAGACCAGAAAATGATTCGACATTTGACAAATGAGTCGTGAAATTCAATCGGAAATGTCCGATTCTGATACGAGATGTATATTTGTTTTACAGCATAATCCCTGCTTAGGAAATAATTACCTATTAACCTTATCACGAAGTTGTGAATAATCGGGGAGTTTGAAAATCCCTGGAATAATAGTTAAATGCTTAAATCTTACATAGAGCTAAAACGATAAAAGATCAAGATAGAACATGCCACACATAAAAGTCATGATGTATGATCAATAAAATAAGGGAATACGAATTGCTTTCACAAATGCGATGGATAACGAGGATTATCGAAAGGATCGCTATCTTTAGCTTTTTGAATGAATTATTTTAACTAAATCAAGCACTTACAATGACAATTACAGAAAGTAATGACCAATATTTTAATATGCGTAGGCCTATGTAAAGTACACTTTTTGTTTCTCATAATAATCGATATTAAGGACTACAACTTGAATAATAATGGTAACAGTTATATATTTCAGAGCGTTGATAAACATTTCACAATTACTGTATCAAAACTAAAAGCACCATACGTTGTCTTTAAAAGTGAAATGATGTGTAATGATGCGTAATGATGCGTTTATCATATCTCCCGGTGGTAACCAAACATTACCCAGCTAGAGCTCGGCCAGCTAAGAATTCAACCATGCCCCCTGCATATCCAATGTCATTGGCATCGCTGTCATTTTCATTAACAAAAATAATAACAGTTCTGGCGCTCATTTTGCTGAGCATAATTTATTAAGTCGTCATGCTTCGGCGTTTTGACTGTGCCGATTGGAAGGATACAAATTAATTACAGAAATGTGCTGTGTCCAGGTTTTGAAAATAGATTAGGGTACCGCAAGCAAGTTTTCTGATATTATTGAATATGTACATTCAATCATGGACTTAAAATATTATGGCCATGATTCAATAAATGGTTCCCCCCCCCCCCACCAATTTGGATCCGCCAATACAAAGACCTCCATAAATAATGCCTTTTAAAAAAATCTGACAGATCTATCATTATAACATCAATCAAAATATTAAGGTCTTTAAAATTAAGTTGTTTGAAATTTGGAAATCGAATACAAGATAGTAAAAAAAAAGGAAAAAGAAGTAACAAACCCATTATATAAACTCTGAAGGCAAAGAAGATAATTATCAATATACTTAATATTTTGGATGTTCATGAGATTGTTGGTGACAGTGTGAGTTTGTTGTCTTCTTTCGGAGAATCCACGAACACTTGACAGATTTGCCTAAAATCGCCAAGAAGTTAGAAGCAAAAGGAATATGAAAATTGAGACAATATTGTTGATTTATTTCGCACGCCTCATAAACTACATAATCCCATAACATATCAAAACATATTATTTTGTTTAAAATCTTCCTCATCCCGAGGTTTAAAATTTTAGCGATTTATGATAGTCTTTTGTTTTATCTATTTTACTGTCTTGTGTTTCAATGTTTATCATTATCGTCAAGATGACTTGTTGATCATGGTCATGCCGTCAAAGAAAACCTTGCAGACGGACTGGCTATGTTTTTATCACCCTGGCTTCTGGATAAACATTACACTGACACTCGTCATATTTACTTCTAGCTACTTGTTTAATTACTATACCTCTAATCAAGTGATAATCTATTGTCTATTGGTAACAACGTCCATTACCAGGATTACAGCTCAAACTACACAAACCATTACATAATCTAAATTCTTTAGCTTCCGACAAACATAAAAATGGTCATTTAGGAATGTATACGTCACAATGTCCGATTGCTTCTTCATAACGCAGGAATGTCTCACGTTTCGTAATATTGACTGGTTGTTTTGTAAACGGTTCAAATCACAAACAAACGATAGAGCAGACAAGGTAGAAATCAAAGCGGTATTCGGAGACAACGGAACAAAAATCAGGAACTTTATGGTCAATGGGCTACTCCCTGTCGCCGACCCCGCCCCCGTTACATCTATATCATGTTTATCGGCATCCATATTCGCTGTTAAACATGTATATTCCCGAAACCAACCTTACAACTGTGTCTTACACTTAACCCCCCCAAAAAAAAACAACAACAACAACAACGACAACGACAAAAAACAACAACAACATATTAATATGCACACATTTATAATTCTAGTTCCTAGTTATCTTGAAAGTAAAGCAAAAATCTCATAAAATCAAAATAGAAAATTTATAGGCGAATATTTTACAGTGTGTTGTCGTATTGAAATTTTAATTGTCATAATATTATGACATAAATGCCGATTATCTGTCCTGTTTTGCTGGAAGCCAACGAGATTAAAAAAAAAAAAAATTGGTGTTGATGTGCAATATTCGGAGACTTTGTAATGCCCAATATACATGACGTATAGGTCGATCAGTGCTTGTATGCTTGAGCATGGACCTATGACCATGGCTTGAGTAATGAAATTGACACTTAACTAATTGAAGTGTTGTAAATATAATAATAACTCGTGTCATGAAACTGAGAACGATTGTGACTGTATTTGTTCTCTTCAAGAGGTAGAGAGATTAAAAGCAGATTATTTTCAAGTGTACATCATGACATAATATAACATCTTTAAAAACATTCTTGATATCAAAACTTATTTCACTTTCCAGAAATAAATATTCAGTTTCACTAGCACATAAACGGAAAGTTAATGTTTAACGTTCAAATAATTCACGTATAAATATTCATGAGAACGTTGACAGCTCGCAGTATTTCTCTCATTATTTCTTTCATTTCATACATAAATCTCCCCTCAGTAATTTTCTGAAATATAGTTATTTTGTTTTGTATAATTTATGATGGTTTGCAAGACATTGAACATAACAATAATAGTATTCATTACAGTGCATAATGTAACAGACAGAACAATATCGTATAGGCAATACGTAATTTAATGGATGTGATGAGTACCATATTATGATGACACATTCTGAATACTTGTCATTACTGTACCATACTGTATATCTTTTTTTCGTGGAAAATCCTCTGACTCAGAAATACGATGTCAGTACGTTTCATCTCCCCGTGATAAAAGAAAGTACCAAGACATGTCGATAATCTTGGAGTGATGGTTCGGTGATTTAAAGCAGTTTGAAGGTTCCCGGGTTCAAGTCTGAGTCAATTTCCCAGTGTAGTACGAAACATTATCAAGTCCAGTAACAACTTAAAATCATTCTGGGTTCGATATATTTTTAAAATCAGCCAAGCAGTGAATCAATATTGTTGCATCTATTAATCAATCAATATATTTATCTTTTTTTCATTTGCCTCAGGTGAAGACGTTTCTTTCAAAAACTTGGTTGAAGAGATCGAAGATACAGAGACCTTCCAGCTTGAATTTATCAGCACGGACAAGTATGCCATCAGGGTATGCGACCCCAAGAAGAACACCACAGATGCAAAGTACTGGAAGAGTTACCCGTCTGGTATCCAGGCTAACGGACGCTCAAAGTAAGTACTACTAGGTCTTTTTCTATAATTTCCTAACTTATCGCAAACCAACACCATCATCCCCCACCAAGGGCGTAAATCCGTGTCGAGGAGTGGGGGGATGACCAAAGTAATTTGCCAACTTGTCGCGATCTTGTTTGACATACAATAGTGACACAAGGAACGTTTTTTTAATACCTTGTCAGAGGCGAGAGGAGGGGTGCGAATAGAATTTGTCTTTGAATGTATGTTTTTAGCTTATGGTTGCCTTGTTATTACGGTTCATTTTAGTAATGGAAAAACTAATGCCGAGGCAAGCGCGAGCCGAAAATTTTAAGCTCAAAGTTTGTTGGAGATATTTGTGCATGATAGTTCCTATTTAGTATCAGCGAGCGCGGAGCGCGAGCCGAAAATTTTAAGCTGAAATTGGTATTGTTTCACGGTGCATTAAAGGTCCTATATAGTATCCGTGAGCGCGAAAAAAAAATAAATAAAATAAACAAACAAGAAATGTATAGTACAGGCGAACGGATTTGAAGTGGGGGTCTCGATGAAAAGGGCACTTTTCTGGAAAGGGGGACACTTTAGATCAGAGGCATGGATCTAAAGAGAAATGTATTCGGGAGATAGGGGATACAATAAAATTTATCTTTGAATGTATGCTTTTAAGATCATAATGGTTTCCTGTTTCCTGTTCACTTTCGTAATGGAAAAGTAATGCGAGCGCGAGCGCGAGCCGAAATTTTAAGCTAAAAATAGGAGATATTATTTTGAGCAGTATCGATCCTATTTAGTATCAGCGAGAGTAGAGCGTGAGCCAAAATTTAGTATCCATTTAGAAGATAAATTTTACATCCTTTGTTAAATAACAACGATAGAAAACAAAACCACAATCTTTGCTATGAAAGTTTGTATGCTGCAGGCCCAAGCCCTCCACCAACGGCCTGCACCACACTACCTTAATGTTTTTGACTGTCAACAACACCCTTTAGTAAAGGTTTGTCCCTTAGACGAGGCATTGGATCCACCTTTTATACTTAGGTTACTGTTTGTTACTTAGTGCGAAGTCGCATAGCGACCGAGCAGGAGATTTGAGGATTTTTGGAGTAAAAAAGAGGCATTTTTAGTATTGAAAGCGCTATTTTAACCAAGAACACAGTTATCTAGTGTATTTTTTTTTTTCATTCTTTCTTTAAAACTGGGGATGTTTGTACAGGCCACCCCCCCCCTCCCCAAATCTTGGGGATGTTATCCCCCCCCATCTCCCCGGATTTACGCCAGTGTCCCCACAACCCCAACATGATAAAACACTATTAAACAAATCAATTTATTTTGGAGATTAGCTTGCTCAACGACTGGAATACTTGACCGTTTCCCATATGATTTTGTCAGTAAGGCATCCTCGCATACATACGGAATAGCTATACCGGACGCCTACAGGACGACTACCGGACAACCGCATTAAACAGGGGCAAGGGAAGATCTCACTCTATGCATAAAAGGTTTCTTGCCGCTTTTACTGGCAACACTGACGATGATGAACGTCCACCATGCAATATGACAAAAAGAAAGCAAAATGTATTTAAAGGTTATCAACGGGTGCTGAAAACTCGACACCTGTTTCTCAAGTGTAAAGCCACTTTATTATAACAAAATATATCCATTTCCGGGTCCGTTTCTTGTACGTTTTCTGATCAGGTCTTGCGTGATAGCGGCATTAGCTCCCCTTTTCTTTGTTATAACAACGAGACTGATACCGCAGCGACAATATTAATTGATTGAAAACGTATTTATTATTCAAAATCACATTGTATCCTTAAAAATGAAATTTCATGAAATATACATTAAGAAATACAAAATATGATGGAATATAGAAATCATTTGTGCGTTGACAATCATTTTGATATGCGATTAATAAAAGTTAGTAAGATGAAATGACAATGGCGGTATTTAAACAGAACAGAATGAAAGATTTTTTTTTCTTCTTTTATTTAGTAATTTGCTTGTAAGCATGAAAAGGAGGGAGGGGGGAGTGAATAGTTTTTGCAAACTGCGACGTTCACTCTTAAGTTAAAAATATGAATGGTTTTCAACACGATTTTTTTTTCCTCCAGAATTAGTCAGACGGCGTTCATAGATAATTATGTCAGTCTTGTGTCGTATCTCTTGATGTTTGGATATGTATGAGCCATGTCATTCTTGAAACGGAGCTGCAGATCTTGAGTAGGAATCCCAAACTCTTTATGTTTGTTAATAAGAAAATCATGAATCTGATAAAATTACCATCCCTTTTCTTTCTTCTTATCCAGGGATGAGTCTGACTGTCAGTTCACCGTGGAGTACAGCGGCAAGAACATGCACGTGCGTGCTCCTGGTGGCAAGTACGTCGGTGTCCGTGACAATGGTCATCTCTTCCTCCAGGATGCTCCCAAAGACTTCATCTTCCGTCTTCTCAACCGACCTAAGCTTGTCCTCAAGTCCAAACACGGCTTCGTCGGCGTGAAGGAGGGTAAGGCCGAGGTCGCCTGTAACCGATCTAACTTCGATGTCTTCACTGTGACCTACAAGGAAGGCGGCTACACCATCCAAGGTTTGTTTTGCGGGGATTTACTGGAGACAAGTGCCCTGTAACACAAAGACTTACGATAATTTTTTTTTCTCGGTAGCCTCATTTTGAACGAAGGTACAGTCGTGGATTAGAATAAGGATATGATTAAGATTAGGAACAGGGCTAGGGTTAGATTAAGATCATCAAATTTGGAGCACCCTGTCCATGATGAGGCCACCGAGAAAAAAAAATCAATCATATCTTTTTATCAATGTTAGTTTTTGTGTTACAGGGCACAGGGATATGTTTCATGAAGAGCTGCGATTGATCGTAACTCGAGTTCAGATTGATACCAATTGTATCTCTGTAAGGGATTACAAGCTATTCAGATTAATCAAATATAATAACAGTAACTTTTTGTAGGTGTAATAAACCTTCGATCATTCTATCTTTCGAACATATTTTGTTTATTTTTTATAACTCAATCTTTATCAGTGGCATAATTTATCTCAGAATAAGGGTGATATAGGGTTGGGGATGAATCGTAATAGAGATAATTGAATTTGAATATGATCACCAACATGCATAGTAAATTATTTTTATTGATTGATTCATCGCTATTTAGCCTACATAGCTCTCTGTTTTTAACCGCCAATTTCACATAGTTTGCCACCCTGAGTCCAGGCCTACACTATTATTGAACTTTTTTACCTACTCCATTGTAATGCCATAAGTGAGAGTGCAATTTTTTTTTAATATTCTAAATTCTCATATCATATGAATATATCAAATTTTATTTCAAACTGAATTTGAATCTTCCAAACTCCATGAATATTTCAAAATTTATTCCAAACTTATGCTGTTTATTATATTTCCCTTTGCCTCTTTAGATGCCAACGGCAAGTACTGGTCTTGTGATGATAGTAGCCGCATTGTTCTTGGTGAGGCAGCTGGGACCTTCTTCTTTGAGTTTCATGAACTCTCAAAGTTTGCTATCCGAGCAGAAAGCAACGGCATGCTGATTAAGGGCGAGCAGAGTGGCTTGTTTACGGCCAACGGTTCCGCGGTCTCAGACGACACATTGTGGGAATTTTAGATGAATTGGGCTTGTAACTAGCCAAATCCAAAGCACAATTTGAGTAGCTACAAGTCAGCCACTCTATCTTTATTAACACTTGCAAATATTGTACATTTTTTAAATAATACAAAATATTTTCTGAGGTGCATAAGAATGATGTCATATTTGAAACTGACTTCCACTATTCTTCATTTTTAAGGGATACCGGTCACAAAATCATTTGATCTCGACTGAAAGAAATCACTGTTTCCAAATACTTTTTGTTTAACTTTTCTTGAGAAAAACACCAAGTCTATTTGGTGCTGTCTTGTAAACAATATTGGAGTTCAATATCGTATACTTGAGAATAGAATGCAGGGGAGTAGAAGAAATGGAACAGGTTTTTAGAAATAGGCCTACGGGATTGATATACTCCTAGCCAGTGTCCATGACAACTCGTGCATAACCAATGGCATCGAACAATCTTGCCGCTCCGCTCGCCCAGATCTGCGTTGTGCCCTCTTCATGATCTACATGTATGCCGACGTCGTCGAAATATGCTGCAGTCATCGTATTTATGATGTTACCATGATCATTGTTGAACTCTAAACGTTACTTCTGTTCAGATCAGGTTCTTTTTTTCTCCTTTGGAATCTGATGACAGAATGGAATCAAGATGTGAAAATAGACCAGATTACTAGGTTGTTGTAATTTTATGAATACTTTTTCACAAAGGTTGTTCTTGATAATCTCAAAGCTTGCCTGAGGCTTGACTGATATAGCAACAACTAATGTATGCAAACTGGATTCCATGTATTGTAGTTCATTCTTTTATTACAGGTTGTTTGAATACCTTGTTACTATGTCGCCAGGAAAGAAACATGGATAAATTATAATAATTTAGTAAACTGGTCTATTAATCGATCTCTTAGATTCTCGGCGGGCGTTTTTTTTTTCTTTTCTAATGAGTGTGAAACTTAATCATATCGCTTAATGTAAAAGGGTGTAGTAATGTACTCTTACATTTATGTAGATTATGATGAATTATTTAATTTAATATTTGCTATCAATGTTTGGATATTTGGGTAGAAAGTATACAAATAAGTGTATTTGTACTCATTCAAACGAAATTTCTTTGTAAGAAGAGCTATTCGTATCATGATGCCGGGTGATAGAAAAATAGATGATGATTCCGAACAAAAACTCGCTATGCACACTGTTGATTGTATTAACCATTCATTATCTCAAAGGTATATAATTATGTTTTTATTATTGCCGTTTTCTATGAAAATGATTGTGTGCATATGGCATAGTCCTTTGTATCCATTTATAGCGCTGCTTGTTTCTTTCAAATACACTGCATTCCTACTGACGGTTTTTTTTTGTTTTTTTTTCGTCCAAGATAATGGAACTGACTATGACAGTATAAACACGAATAGACTATTATATCCACTTATATTTCAATGGTTTTCATTAAACATTGTAGTCTTTAGTGCGGTGTTTGCCAATATTTCGATAATGCTCTTACTTTCTGCCGTGGTATATTTACATTGGTCACATTCGGTATTAATGTTTATTGAGTCGAATACACATAATTCCGTCATTTCCTGTACATATTTTGACATTCCTGTGAAACGGTAATTATAGAAGGAGAACAAATTAATACGGGATGCCTAATATATGCGTGATCGTTTCTTGAAAACATGATGCGGCGTAGAAAAAAAAAGAAAAAAAAAAAAGGTGATTATAGGCCATAACTTCAGTCCAGTCTTCTGCATGAAATCATAGACTGGAGTTTTGGTCAGGGTTCAGGAAAATGTCCAAAAGGGTCTATTTTGTTTACATGAATAAACGCACTCAAAACGCATATTGATAAAAAAAAAAAGAAAAAAGAAACATCAATAAAAAATCACTTCCATCTCACTGTACATGTGTTTATAATAATCTTTTATATTTCGAAGACATTTTTGAAAGGGCTAAAAGGTAAGAGGATAAAACACGTATAAATTGGTACATTTTCTGCAGCTTATATTATATACGCTTTTGGGCTTCATGTATTTTTGTATGTATACTGGTAATATAATGTCATTTGGTATTACCTATACGCTGTTAATAGAAAATATCATTCCATCTGTAAGTTCATCCTTTTCGTTTTCTTTTTTTTTTAAGTTCTGTTTTTATTTTTTGGTCTTTCAAAATATGTACTACGCCTGTAAATAATCGATTGTTTTGTTGTTGTTTTTTTTTGCTATGACGTAACGTTAATTTATGTATTGTAATATTAATGAGTAAAACGTGGAATTATTTCTGCAAAACTTTTATTGGCGTAGCAATAATGAGAGAGTGACTTTGAATTTTAGTATTATCTTAGGTCTCCGTAAACAGACGTCAAACAATTCGGTTTAAATGACGTAGAACAGTTACGTAGAAGAGAGACCTGCAAAATTAAAGCTATCAGTTGTAATTAAGGATTATACTATTGTTGTGTTTGGGTTACGGCGAGGCTCTCGACTTTTTTCCACTTTAAGTTTGGAGAAGATGTTTTCTCTTTAGGGAAAATTGTCATTGTAACAATGTTTTTTTATAGATATTTCGTTTGCGTATATAGAAGAGCACTATGTAGCAATATTATATATTGTATTATAAACTTTTTAGGTATAATAGCGTTGCTAAATCCTTCACTAACTTTTTCGTTTATTTTCTAACACTTGGAAACGTCTTCATTCATTTGATATCACGACGTTTTCGCTAATCAGCTATGCACTGTCACATAAAAAATGTAGGTAATGATTAGTGCAGAAAACACTAAAAAAATAAGGAGTATTTTACCAATATGTACACACTTAAATGCTAGAGTACGCTGTAACAGGGTATATATAGCACACGGTCGTAAACATGTTAAGAGGTTGATGATGATAATTGTTAAAGAAAAAAAAGAAGAGAAAGTATGGTTTATTGCATGTAACAAACGGCCTTATAAATGGGAAAAAGCATACAAGTCTCCGTGTTTTATTTCTCAATGTGTATTGATGATTGCTTATATAATGATAATGATAACTAACATTAGAGGCTCATGGATGATTCGTACTGGTAAAATATTGGAATAATTACAAAATTCTTTGTTCCAAACGGATTTTTTGCGATAACTATTTTGTCCCTGGAGAGATGTTTAAAGATGAATTTTTTAAAGCAATTTTTTTCGACAAAATTTGTCGGCAACATTATTTCGGTCATAAATAGCATCACATTAAATTACTGTAATCAATAAAAGCAAATATAATCACCCATTTATAAATTTTAATTGGAAACATATTTTGTATTGGTATTGAACATGGAATCACGGGGCCGGGGGGGGCGAGGGGTAGCAAATTTTGGGTCTGACGAACGAGTACAAAATTATACGTAACCGGGGTTGGTTTGAGTTATAATAGCGATAGTCAAATCTGACAGGACGTTTTTATTATCAAGAGGGCGTAACACTCGAACTGGATACCCATACAGGCGTCTAAAATTGGTTTCAAAAGATATGTGAAACTTGAAAGAAAATAGTCGTGAAACGATGCGGCGCGATCTGCTCACATTACAGATTTATCACGAAAAAAATGTCGAGGGGCCATAATGCCCCTTCGACATTTTCTATTAGGGACTATAAGTAGGGATAGCCACACAAAAGCAAAAAAGCCACTAGAACGGTTTCTACTTCACTGTATGGATGTAGTCACCCATGCCCCGGGGGGAGGGGGGGGGTCACTCACCACATGATGTGCTACTCATGCGTGTCCCCAAAAAGCGTCGAAAAGGGTCTGTTTTCAGCTCTTCGGCGGGTCGTCGACGCTTTCCTTAAAATAGGGGTGTTTTTTAATTTCAATCGCCATTTTCTTAAAAATAGGGGTGTTTTCAGCGGAAAATCGCTGTTTTGGGGTCAAAATTTAACGGGGTTACGCCATTTAGGGTATTTTCCAGTCTGACGTCGAAAAAGGGTTGAAATTTGACTTCATGCAATGAGACGTTTAGGGTCCATTTTCAGTCTGACGTCGAAAAGGGGTGCAAATTTGACTTCATGCAATGAGACGTTTAGGGTCCATTTTCAGGGTGCTGGGACACGCATGGGTAGCACTTTTTTGTTTGAGTGACCCCCCCGGGACCCATGCATTTACAATGCAAACAATAACCCATGCACTGCCTACTCAATAATACACAGGCAGAGAAATAGCAAAATTTTCAATACAAAACAGCTTTCGAAGTTGTCTTTTGGCCAGTGGTAAATATCAATCATTTTTATTCCTAATTGGTCAGTTTTCTTCCTTAGAAAATACCTCAGCAGGTGATCAACTTTTCCTGTTGAAAAAATTGATATGAAAAAAACTACAGCGTGTTCAAAGTGATGCTTCTGTGTGATGTGTGTTATGATTGGAATTTCTCATGATTGGAATAGATTCAGATAAGGAAAAGTGAATATTTATAAAATTTAACTATTATTGAACAAAAAACGTATTGGGGTGAAAAACAAAGAACAATGTTTACCACTGGCCATTTAAGTTTTAAAATTACTCTACCCTCTCCAACACTCAGCTCTGAGCCACACCACCATGAAATAGCCTATTGTCTAGGGTGTTTCTATTGAAACATGCCCTATGGAGTATTTTTCCACGGTGGTCATATTGGATCACATACGGTAACATACATGTCAAACCATCAGTTTTGTACTGCCACAACTTTTTGTATAATCTACTCATACGCCTCAATTATGTTACTATAATCTCATTTCATGTTGATACACACATAGAAAATGTTTGGTATGATATGGTTTAATAAATCAAAGACGAAAGGACTTTGCATTTTCTGGCTTTGTCTGAAACTTGTAAAAGTGTTCTAGCAGCTCATTGGTAATATGAGACACTCTTTGGGTCATATCTTTGAAATGGAACATCCAATTGTGATAATTCAAGTTCTAAAATGTTTCTTTTAAAATGCTCTATCCAATAAGCCTAGCAAAACAACTGAAGATGCTAGTACTAGATGTTCCTATGTTTTAGTGCAGTCAGACCGGCCAGACCGACCTCAAACCAACTAACAAACAAACCATATTGAAATTTTCATTTAATTGTAGTTGGTTTGAGGTCGGTGTGGCCGGTGTGACTGCATTATAACATAGGAACATCTAGTACTAGCATCTTCAACTTAAAAATATCTTAAAATTTTAGTGGACACCCCTACTATAAGGGTTAAATATAGGGAAGAAAGGGCGAGAAAGGGGGTGGGAGGGATATAATAGAGAGAGGTCGAGAGGGCAATGAGTAGGAGGGGCCTAGATGAAAGGTATTGGGTGAGAGAGATTGAGACTGAAAGACACAAAGGGAATGTACATGTGTAATATCGTAGCAAAATTTACTTTTGATTGTCCATCCAACCGAATAGAAGTTCTTTTAATTTACATAGCATTTGCAGTAGTTACAAAAATGGCGAAGTAACAGTAGTGTGCCATAACAGCTAAAAAACTTGGTATGCATTTAATTCAACATTTTTATACTTATGGCTATCTTATTTTCAACACAGTCTCCCCATGGTCAACATACTTTTTTTTTTTTTAAAGAGAGAAAACAAAGAGAGAGAGAGAGAGAGAGAGAGAGAGAGAGAGAGAGAGAGAGAGAGAGAGAGAGAGAGAGAGAGAGAGAGAGAGAGAAGAGGAGGAATCCGGGTTGATTTTTATTTTTATTTTATTTTTATTTAGAGTGAAATTTAATAAATACAAACACTAAAAAATCATCAAAATAGGATGAAAATGAAAAAGTTTAGAATATTTCCGATGAAACAGTTCTTGTCAAAGACTCACGCATATTCAATGAGCAAGCTGTTGTCACAGCTACACTTTTTATTTTGTATTTATTCATATAAAATTATTTTTATTCCATTTTTCATACATCATGTACAATTTGTATTAAAAAAATATCCCTTATATTGAAATAGGATACAGCAATGATCTTAAACATTCCACGAGGAGTCATCCCTGTTTTATGTTCTTAGAGCATTTAAATGATTGTTATTTCATATTAAAAAGAAGAAATAGTGAAGCTGTGACATTATCAGCTTGCTCATTTAATGTGCATTAGTAGGGATGGACATGTCTTTAGCTCTTACTGGCCTATATTCTTAAAGTTAAATTGAAGAGTGTAGTGTAAGAAGGACTTAAGTCACTAAATACTAGGTCTGAGATACGACCGGGTTTTTTTTATATTAGAATTCAGACTGTCTTGCACATCACAGTCATGTCCCCTCTTAATTTAAAATTTTTAATTTAAAAGGGTCGGCATCTATAACATTCATTAAAACATGCTATTTACATCAAAAGTGGCAGTGAACTGAGCAATTTCGAAATATACCTGCATGGGTGTTGGGTGGCAATGCTTTACCTATGGGGGGGGGGGGGCTTATTCAATTTGTACGCTTAGGGGCGTCCCTAAGTAGTAACTGTACACTGCAAAAAACGCTGGTGTTAAATATGCAACACCATGCGGGTGTTAAATTTGTTGGTGTTAGATTTCGGAATTAGAATGCTATCTCTCTAACACCACTTGGTGTTAAGACAAATTCTGAAAAAGCACTTTGTTGAAATTTTTGCAGGTAAAAGTCATATCATTTGATATATATCAATTATAAAATATCATAAACACAAATATAGCAGCAAATTTAGCTTTAGTTTATGAAGTTAACTGAATATTTTTAACACAAAAGCTGGTGTTATTTAACACCAGCCCTGGTATCTATATCCGACCACACCGATTGGTGTTAAATAACACCACAAGAATAAAATCAACCACTACTAGCGTTAAATTCGCTCGCCCTATCTATTCATCAGGGGGATGACGCTTTGTATTTTTACGTAATTTCCCCAGATGAATAGCATTCTATACGGATTACGCCATTGAAATCAACAGCCACTGGTATCAAATTCGAAATTAACACTATAAAAAGTGTCAAATTAACCAGAATGTGGTGTTAAAATAACACCAAATAGTTTTATTAATGTATTTCTAACACCCAAACTGGTGTTAATATAACACCAGTTGGTGTGGTCGGATATAGATTCCGGGCCGGTGTTAGATTTAACACCCGTGGTGTTAAATTTGACACCCCAGTTTTTGCAGTGTACCGCATACCGCGACGGTACGAGTAATCCTAGTAATCAAAGGAAACATTTGGCACTCCATACACCATTCGAGATTCTGCGCAGGAAAAAAGGGAGGAAAATTGAGTAAGTTTCATGTCTGATGAATGATTTTGGTGTTGTGAGATTTAGTTGAAGCATTGCCGTGATTAACCTACTTATTTTTTTAAATAAAAATATAATCGTTGAGTATTGATCTGTGCGCTGTTAAAGGTACTTTCACGCTTCCTTAGGCTAAGATAATAGAAATATTTTGTAACAGTCCCATTCGCCTAAATTTAAGTAGGGATGAAAAGTGCAAAACTGAGGCCGAATCGCAATCGAACGGCATGTTTGAAGAGACTGAACTGATGAATGAAGGGCCTATAGGCTATGTCTGCGCACCTAAAATTTGAACTCAATTTCAATACAAAGTATAATATTATTTTAAGATTCATCAATGTTATTCAATTCTGACTTTCGTCCTTTTGGTAATATATTCTAATGATCTATTAGAAACGAAAAATTCATTTAAAAATGTCACAAATTTTGTTTTTAACAATTTTATTTTAAGACGGACTTGCCATATATAGCAAAACGGGAAAGTGCCCATGACTGCGCACTGGTTCAAGCACAATTATGCACTTGGGCAATCGATGACTCCCCCGCATATTTGCTCCACTCATGATACGATGTCAATACTTTAGTATTGACCTCGTGGACCAAACTGCCATATTTTGGGGGAAATTTTGCAACCTTGTCAATGTTTGTTTATCGAAGGTTTTTCTCCTTTTTGCAATCACTTTCTGCTCCAAAATTTAGTAGTATATATGTCTATGTCAATATAAGACACAGTGAATAAGTTTTTGGAAAAATTTCAATATCAAATCATGAAAAAAAAAATTAAAACATCACTGAATTTTTTTCCCTCTCCCGCCCAAAAACGTGCGGGGAAATTTTCAGAAGTGGACTTTAAAAAATAATTTTCATCCAAGAAGAAAAAAGAAAACTAGAAAACATAGGGATAGTAAAAGGAACATCTAAAACTCAGTTATTGAAGAAAGATAAGTGAAAATGTGATTTTTAAAAAAGTGAAAATTAAGTTTGTTTCTGAAAGTTTTCTTACTGAGTCTTGTCATTAGTCCCAGATAGTTTAGTTGCTTGTGTGATTTGCTCAGATAATTACCCCAACAGTTTCTTTCGGAACAATTGCCTGCTTACTTTAAAATGCCCCTGGATTATTACCCTCAAGGACAATTTGCCTCAGATCACATTCGAAGACTCAATTCATACCTCTGGGTCAATTTTTGCAATGACAGAATTGTAATAATAGGTTAAAAGATTAAAATTTGAATTATAACACAATACATTTAGTTTGGGAATATTATTAAATTCAGCATTTTTACATTTGTTTTTGAGCTGCGAAATAAGCAACCAAATTCCGAATTGCGCAATCTATTTTTACATTATGAGTTATGGTATGAGTTGTCAATTGGCATTTGAATTTTTCTATTCGTTATCACTTCCGTCTTTCTTAAATTACTGCACTGATGTTGAATCCCACGTTCATGAACTAAAATGATTACAATAAACAGTTTTGATCACTCAAAAATTTTTTTAAAATGCTCTAAAACAAAATTGCTTGCTTTGTGGGTTAATAATAATGGTGGCTTCTATTATATAGCGTCAGGTCCGTCATGCATGACGCTCATGGCGCTTTACTACAAGATTTTTTTTTCCATTATTACCCCCGGTATAGATGAGCAGGCCAAGTATGTAGCGCTCAAGCATATTGGGTACCGAAATTTGCACCTGGGTGGGGAGGAGCATTTGTAGACAAAAACGTCCATGCCCAAAGACGTAAGTGTCATATCGGGGGTTGAAACCACGGTCCTAGCTTTTTCTCAGTGCAGTGATATGAACTAGATATGACACTTTTATTGATTGAACATTAACGATTTTGACTTAAAAGATTTAAAATTGACCAGAAAAACCTATTATACAAAAAACTTTCAAATACACATGCTTACACCTCACCAGGGACCGGGGGGGGGGGGGGGTATATTCTTGGATTGTTCGGGGTAATTAATCTAGGTAATTGTCCAGGATATTTGTCCTTGGAGTAATTATATTGGGAGTAAGGGGGAATTATCCAAGGGCATATGTGGGGGTAATAATCAAGGCAGTGGTAATGGAAGCATCAGCAGCAGCGCACATTCTCATCCCTTGAGGGGTAATTCTCGTGCTACCTCAGACATTATTTTCTTCGGAGGTGGAGGGGAGGAGTGGGTCGAATTCTTGATAGGGTAATTTTCTATGGGGTAATTGTCCAGAGGTGATTGCCCAGGAGGCAATTGTCCTAATATGCTGTGCAAGCAGTTTAAGTGCAGTTAAGTTTAGTTTCATTCTATCTTTACAGCCGAGGGAGGAACCAGGTCTGGGGTGCGTTCCCACTGCTCTCTTCATCATGCCTCTCCTGATTGATGGGAAGCCTTACCAGCCTAAGAATGTTCTTCAGTTAGTGGAAGATTATCCCAAATTCAGGGTAAAAAAAACTTGTTTGTAAAAGGCAGATGGATATTACTCTAGGTTTGATTTCAAGGGCTGGGATATTTTGGTCACCGCGCAACTAGGGGATCGAGGGGCTGAATGATTCCAATTGTTTTATAAACTTGGCATGTAGGACATCTTTTGATTTATAAGTTTAATGCCTTTCATCTCAAATAATCCACTATACAAGTTGTTATTTTCATGGTGGTTTTATTTTCAAGAATTTTGTGAGTTATTCATCGCAAAATTTCCTCTCCAATGTAAGGCTATAAACATATCACCAAAATTGTGAAATTTATCCCTTGCAAATTCCTCCAACTAGTCTTAACAAAAATATCTGGTCATAAAAAGGATTAATAGTTATTTGAATATCTTTCTGAAAGGTTGAAGCAGCAGCATTCACCAGCAAACCAATACGCCATTGTGAAGCTGTGGATCTTCTCTATGTTAACCAGAGGGAGTATGCTGTTACTATTCCAAGTGATAGTGAGTATCTTCATTTGATATTAGTTTCAATATATCCCAAGACTTATCTGGTCTTTATTGAGTCAACATAATATTTCTTGCTTTTAGATTAAGTTCTTAGAGCATCAAAGAATTTCATTTGAAATCGTGGTTTAAGCTTATCTTCACTGGAAGGTAGCATATGTTTATATTTTCCTAATCATTTATAAAGTTGGGGTTTTGAACTGTCTCTTAGGCCTTGATGTAAACTGTAAAACAAATAGAAAATTACATCAAAAGTGATGACCATTCAAATTAATCATTTCAAAGAGTTTTCCTGCAATAAGTCATCTCTATTTTTGTTAAGCATTAAAAGTTATATACTCAGTACTCATGAAGTAAATTTCCTGTCCCAAAGATCTGATTATGGGGATTCTACACTTCATATTCTCACCATGTTATCTTCAATGTTTTTTGCAGATGTGGTAAAGGTTCTGGGTTCTGATGATGCTACCACTTGTCACATCATTGTACTGCGTCACACTGGTAGCGGAGCCACAGCTCTGGCCCATCTAGATGGACATGGTATAGCTGGTGGTGTCAGTAGTATGCTTTACCAAATATCAACACTCAGTGCTGGTAGCAGTGAAGGCAGGCAAGTATTCATCTCTAAACCCTAAAAAGACCAATATGGTCTAATTTCATTTCGTCTACAACCAGCTTTTCTAATTACCTTTAGGTCTATATGTCACTTCAACGTTTTACCATTTTGTCTAAATCCTATTTGGTCTAATGTTGAATTGGTCTAATACCATTTGGTCGATTCAAGTAACTGACTGGAAATATACCAAATATTCATTTAGGTATTAGACGATCAGAGAATTGGGCCCACTGCCTTTAGACCAAGTGGATACAAACCCTACCTTGATAGGGAAAAAGGCATAAAATTGGGTGTATCCGAGTAACATATGAAGCTTTTAGTCATTCTGTCATGCATGACGTTCATGGCGCTTTACAAAGATTGTTTTTTACACATTATTACCCGGTCATCGCTGAGCGGCCTAGTATGTAGCGCTCAAGCATAACGGGTACCCATTTACACCTGGGTAGGGAGGAGCATTGTAGACAAAACGCCCATGCCCTAGGACGTACACGTAAGTGTCATACCGGGGATCAAACCCACGGTCCTTGCTTTCTCAGTCCAGTGATATGACCACTAGACTATGGAATAGCACAAGAGCAAATTATATTTAAGGCGATGGTTTTCAGTGGTGCCTAACCTATGAAGCGTAACCATGAAGTTATTGAAAAACGAAAGGCCTACATATTTGATGATTTAATTAATGAGGATTTTGTCAGGTCATAGGGTGCAGTTAACTCTCATCATCAGGAGATGTTTGGGACTAAGACAAATGTCTTGAACTTATAACAGAACATTCTACTACTAAACATTAAGGCTTATAGGTGCATGTATAAGGGCACTAGTTTCAAAATGGAACCATGAGAATTTCCTGGTTATAACGAAATCTCTCATCAGTGCTTGTTATAACAGGAGTGGAATGTATTTTTAAGGATACCGATTGATTTGTCTTGGGGGTTATCTTTATTTTAAATATCCTGTATTTTCTCTCAAAATATAGACTGGAATTACATGTATTTGGTGGATTCTGTGACAGCAGAGGAGAATCGGCAGAAATATCTTCCAATGTCTTTGGTAAGTGTAATCTCTTGGAAATATGTAGAATTCAACTTAATGCCCAAATAATTTTTTGAAGTGAAAGTTTAACTACAGACTTTTTCTGGCTTGTTATAAAAGGTCGGGTAACTTTCGGGTAAGTTTCGAGTAAAATGCTGAAGCCAGCCAAACAATTTTTCCACAATTTTTACTATGGTGTCTTTTAAAGAACAAAGCTAACACAGAAATCACAGCTAAGGTCAATAATAATAAGGCGCGGGTTATATAACATAAAATAAGCATGCATTTAAAGGATTTTAGGACAACAACACCCCAGACAACTGCCCTCCGGACGACAGACCCCCTTGACGACTACCCTCCAGGACAATCACCCCCTAGAACAACTACCCTGCAGGGCAACTATCCACTAGGGCAACTACCCCTATAGGACAATCACCCCCTAGGACAACTACCCTCCAGGGCAACTATCCACCAGGACTACTACACCCTAGGACAATCACCCCCTAGGACAACTACCCCCTAGTACAATCACCCCAAGGACAACTACCCCTTAGGACAATCACCCCAAGGACACCTACCCCTTAGGACAATCACCCCTAAGACAACTACCCCCTAGGACAATTAACCCCCGTAACAACTTCCCCCTAGGTCAACTTTTTGTTTTGTCTTTCTTTTCCCTTCTCTTCTACAATTCCTCATGTATTTATTTGTTTCCTTGATCTTTATTCTTCTCTTATCTATCATTTCTATCTTTATTCTATCATTTCTTATGTATTTCTTTGTTTTATCCTTCTTTCATCTTCTCTTCTATCATTTTTTATGTGTTTCTTTGTTTTGTCTTTCGTCTTTTCTCTATCATTTCTTTGTTTTATCCTTCCTTCATCTTCTTTTCTATTTTTTTTTGGTATTTATCCCTTTTGTTCTTTGAAAGACACCTTAGGTAAAATTGTCTGGCTAGCTTTAGAAATTTACCAGAAACTTACGTGCAACTCACCTGACCTTTTATAACAAGCCCTTTTTCTTGGTATTACAAAAATATTGTGTAAAGTGTTATTTATCATCACACTTTTTTTTTCTTTTTTTTTTTGTTTTTTGGGGGGGTTACATTATAAGGAAAAAACAAACTTAAAATTACAAAACTTTGCATACATGCTTCTAAACTGTTATAAAATCTTAGATATCAGTATTGTGCTATCGTTATCTCCCTTTCTTGCGTCATTTCATGCAGATAAATTCCACAAGGCTACATATGATATTCACCTAGTTACTGCTTGTGTGTCAGGTAAAGTAAAATAATGAATACTTGTAGTCATTCAGGTCTCCTTGTTTAAAGAACGGAGTGGGATGGTATATATTCACTTGGTCTAACAGCAGTTTGTCAAATTCTCTGATTGTCTTCCAATTACTAGATGGGCTCAGCTCATTTGGGGTTACTAACAATTTGGTCTAATTTCTGCTTGGTCCTATACATACTTGGTCAAATAAGTATGTAGTCTATTACTAATTCCTCTGATAATCAAATTGTTTAATTGCATTGTCATCTACTAGTATGGTAATTCCCAAATAAGTACTTTGTCTAAGAATGACCCAAGTCCGCCAAACAAAAAATTAAAAAAACCAACAATTAACCTAAATGTTAATCTATCTAATATGATATTCAAAAATATAATTGTATTCCTGTTGTTGCCTCACTGCTATTGTCAAAAGTAATGTTTCTTGAAAAATACAAAAATATTACAAGTTTTAATTGGTGTACTAGAAATTAACCACCTAGGACTTCAGCTTTTCTTATATTTACAGTGGTGGATCCAGGCTTGAGCACAGGGGATTCGGGCCCCATCCCCCTGTGATTTGAAAACCACTCATTGACTGTACATGTTAAAATCAGAAAATATTGATATGTAGCATATCAATATGAAATATAATATACATACTGAAGGCACATACATGATTGAAATTATCTAGTCTTCAGAAATGGAACAAAGATATTTCCTTGGTGTATTAAACAAAATCTATTTGTATTTGCTCTTGATTTGTTTTTGTTCATACCAGTTTGATCGTGTTGCATGCAATTTCTTTGATATTATGATATTCTTTCATTTTATTATAATAATTCCTTTTCTTGCACTAGATCTGAATGATACAGTCAAGGACGGTATACATTGGCCAATCATTTATGGTGTAGGTAAGTTGAGATGAATACTCTTTTCTGGGGGGCGTTTCATGAAAAGACTTGTCGGACGTTTTATCCAACAAACTGCTATAAGCTACTGAAATGCTTGCATCTGATGGGCTGAGAGCAAGTTTGTCAGATAAAATGTCCGAGAAGTCCTTTGATGAAATACCCCCCTGATTTGCTTTTAAAGCTGGTGTATAGTTTTGGTAACAAAAAAGGACTCGGCATAAAACCGATCAAATATAGTCTCATGTTGTCCACATTGTGCTAAAAGATATGTGTGAGAGATCTTCTGATATTCCTTCCATGATTTCCGGTGAATTTCAGTGAAAATGTTTGACAAAAACATAATGTAACGGTTGTTTTAGCCCTTTGCTGCGATGAACACTCACCGGAGCTTACCACATGAACGGTGCGTAAAGATCTGTGTGTATTACCCACACAAGAGAATCCCCATTGGTTTTCCATGTGAACGCTGAGTTGATGTCGGGTCCCTGATTTTCCAGGTATTATACTGATATTGTGAAATAAATACACTAAACAAGATTTCAAGTAATATAATTTTTTGAATTATAGTTATACATGTAGGATTCAATCTTTCATATTATCAAACTGTGAATACAAATTCAATTCTTCTCCCAAAACTATGCACCAGCTTTGAAAAACACCAGTATCAAAAGATGAACATGATAGGAACTGTCAAAGCAGCTAGACCAGTGTGTTACTATATTTTGATTTGTTTTCTTTGGTGAATGTTCAATTAGTTCAGGTTGGAGCACAATTGGTGTATTTATATATTATCATTTGATATGTTCTATTTTTATCTTGTTTATGTTATTATTAGGTGTAGGAAGGTTCATTAAAGCATACATGTACATGTACATCATCAGCTCTAAAACTTGGCATTTCTTGTTCTGTTTTCTTGGGGGGGGGGGGATTCTTTTCAATTTTCCAACATTACTAATTTCCCATAAGAGAGAAAAATACGTCCCTGCTTGGGTGACAAAACATACAATGTATCTCAAAAATGTATGTGAAAAAATATTTAAATATACAAAAGAGATTGACCAGAGCACTTCAAACTTTCAAATGACCTTTCCGTTGATGTGCTGTATTGCCTTAATTTGGGGGTAAGAGGGCTTGGATTCATATGACAATGACTTGTCTGGTTGCAAACAAAAACATGAAATGTGAGAGGTCTTTTTTGTATTAAAAGCGCTGCTGACATAGTTCATTTATCGGATATGATTTTCTGTTTTAGCGGTTGATGTTAACAGTGGAGAGATCTACCCAGCATCCTTTGCAGATAAGGGGCCTGACCAACCACTGAGAAGTGTCTACACACTGTTTGGTAATCATGATGTAAGTACATATTGTAATCATACGTATCATCGGGGACATCCCTATAGTTCGCGTGGCTGATAGACCGCAGTGCCTAAACATCATGATCCCTGTGTAGGGTCATCGTGACCCCGTGTCCAAGGGTTATGTTTAGGGTTAGGGTTAGGGCATACAGCAAAATGTAATCATACGATTATGTTAAGAGAAAAGACACCAAATGCTTCAGTGTATCCCACGTGGAACGGAATAAAAGACCAAAGTCTTTATTGTTGCTATTCAATCTGAACGAACTATAGGGGATGTCCCCGATGATACGTATTGTTTCGCGAAGGAAACAAGAGTTTTCGTTTTGGTTTTTGCATTTGAAGATACCGTTTCGTTTTTCTGCGCGAGATATGAAAATTGCGAGAAAACACGTCAGAGCACATTTCACGTTTTTGGAAAGTCAACATCTTGCGATGTTGACTCAGGTTTTTTGGTGCTAAGATGTTAATTAACGGAACATCCAGGTTATTGCTTCAGATATATATCCTGCAAAGAAGTAAGTGCATCAGAATGTTGAGTTATTTTATGACAAATCATCTCAGATATGTAAAATAAGGGATGTTTCGGTGTGGGTTGTAATGATAGAGAAAATACCCCGAGTGGGAAAAACATCTCGAAAGAAGTTAGTCGTTAATGCAGACCATTTATGAAAGTAAAGAATAATTTATAGTTCATATCAAAAGTGCTAAGAAAAAGCAAAGACATATTAGTTGATTTTAGGCTTAGCATAGTCAGTGGGATATTTGTTGTTTGTGAAGAAAAGTGAATTTGGTCAATAATTGATGCCAGAAATATAAGGCATTTTATTTAATGGTCTGAATTAAGACTAGTTTTACATACGGGCATTCAAAACAAAAGAACTCGTGGCTCGTTTCAAGCAAGTTAAAGGCACAGAATTTGGTGAAGGGCATGAAACAAAATGTTTACTAGAATTATGATGAAACAAAGCAAAAGATTATTTTTCCTAAATAAGACTTGACAAATGATAAACTCTTGATTCATGTGTTTTGGAAATTGAAGGCAGAAGCCTTGGTCAAAAATAATGTTGAACAAAAAGGGGCATCTCACATTTGTATTTTAATGTCTGAAAGAATTTGGTATTTATTTCAATAAAATTTACATGAGAATTCAACTACCTATGAGAGGGA
>CALNVZ010003430.1:13999464-14023331 GCA_940671915.1 Paracentrotus lividus | reverse complement strand
ATTGAAGTAAAGAATAATTATAGTTCATATCAAAAGTGCTAAGAAAAAGCAAAAGACATATTAGTTGATTTTAGGCTTAGCATAGTCAGTGGGATATTTGTTGTTGTTGAAGAAAAGTGAATTTGGTCAATAATTGATGCCAGAAATATAAGGCATTTTATTTAATGGTCTGAATTAAGACTAGTTTTACATACGGGCATTCAAAACAAAAGAACTCGTGGCTCGTTTCAAGCAAGTTAAAGGCACAGAATTTGGTGAAAGGCATGAAACAAAATGTTTACTAGAATTATGATGAAACAAAGCAAAAGATTATTTTTCCTAAATAAGACTTGACAAATGATAAACTCTTGATTCATGTGTTTTGGAAATTTGAAGGCAGAAGCCTTGGTCAAAAATAATGTTGAACAAAAAGGGGCATCTCACATTTGTATTTTATGTCTGAAAGAATTGGTATTTATTTCATAAAATTTACATGAGAATTCAACTACCTATGAGAGGAATATAAACAGAAATAGCTTATTACATGACTATTTTGTTTACTGAATATCTGAATTTAGATACGAAAAACTGGCGTACTAAATATTTGTTTTAATTGATTTGACATGATTTGATCAATACTGATTTTACGTAAAGTTAATGAACATGCATTGATTCAGAACCGTGAAAAATGACAAGATGAGTCGGGTTCATTGAGGTTATAACGTTAATGCTTTTAAAGCAATTTATTACAAGTGAGTCAGAGTATTGACAAACAGATAATCAAGTAATTTTTGTGCACAATTCAAAGAGTTGTGCCTTATTCTGTGATGTAAATCAAACTTATGTTTTTTGGTCAAGTTGACCTACAGTATATTTATGACTCGTTCAATTTTTTGTCATCGTGGCTGATAGACCGCAGTGCCTAAACATCATGATCCCTGTGTAGGGTCATCGTGACCCCGTGTCCAAGGGTTATGTTTAGGGTTAGGGCATACAGCAAAATGTAATCATACGATTTTGTGACTCGTTGTCCCCTAGGGTCATCTTGAGCCAGTCTTTGCATTGCAAATGCGGTCTATCGGGCTGTAACTGTAGCCGTTTTGCAAGCATCCACAATGTTTTATGAACAGAGTGTATACATGAAGCAGCTTATATCATACTTGCCAACTGTCCCTATTTAGTAGGGACAGTCCCTATTTTGGGGGAAAAGAAGGAGCAATTATCACCATTTACAACCCTTTGTCCCTATTTTTTGAAAAATCTGTGCACAGTAATCTATAGGAAATACAGAAATGTCCCTATTTTTAAAATTTGTATTCCCACTTTGTCCCTATATTAGGATTCACAATGTTGGCAGGTATGTTATATGCTTGCTGTTTTTATGTCCATATTTCTCTTGCTTTAAAATTAGATCCATGTTGACTAAAATACATCAAATGTTTTAGTTCAGTAAGCTGAAACGAATTAGAATTTTTGAAAAGATTGAGATTAAAAAATAACCGCCATACCTAAGATTCTTTAAAATTGATGATAGTGCAAACAAGTCAAAGAGTCATTTGCGATGTGAAATTCAAACTAGATGAAAACCATCATATTAGATTAAGATTTGATCAGATGTTTGGGTTGATGCAGCCAATTTCTGAAATCACAGTTTTCATGACCAGAGGTAGACAGGAGTCACATTTGTCTTGTTTGTCCTTTTCTCATTCAACTGTACAATTTTATGCATAATAATATTATTTCATATTGAAGTATGGGAGAAATAACAACATTGAACTTTTATTTCCCACAGATGAGGAATGTCTATGACCACACCACAGGACTTCATATGATTAGTGCATTCTCCTACAGTGCAATGCCTTACATAGGAAACTGGCTCCTTCAACCAGATTCGTTCATTAGAGAAGTAAGTTTTACCTCAGAGCGGCATCACAAGACCAATTATTTAATTTTAGTTTGAATTTAATTCTGAAAAGAAATATTTGACTTTGATTGGGTCATTGTATAAACATAAGTGGAGTTGTCATGTGTATTGAAAGATTTCATAAAGTTGCAGTTTTGAATCCTAGCCCAGCACTTAGATCTTTTGGCAATCACATCAATTTTACTACATGTACTTGCCAAGAATCACAATTCAGTTTTGAAGATGTATTGATTCATTAAAAAAAAGAGATTTGTAACAGAGGCGTATTGACAACATAGTCATATTTTTGTTTAGAGACATAAAGTAGTTGCTGTCTCTGTCATGAAAGTACGGTAATGTAGTGGGACACCCATTTCTGTTAATATTTATAGGGCGAGAAAAGTGAGTGTTTTAGGTGAATTTAATAAAGAATTAAAGAGGGAATTGGCCAGAGGACATGGCCGGTAAATAGAGGAGTCTGGATAAATGATGGTTATATGAGCAAGGTCAGATTGTACAAGAATGCATACAAAAGATCCTAAAATTGAGTCAAAATAAGCCTGAGCTTTGATCCTAGCAGAATTTTCATCAGAGACACAAGTAAATAATAAACAAACACTTCTCTGTATCCTGATTTGCTTCCTCTTCTCCAGCACTACGTGTTTCCTTTGTTCTCTTTCACTAGCCTTTCCCAGGATCTTTATTTACGTGTGTCACTCCAACTCTCACGAAGAATCTGCTAGGATCTAAAGCTCAGTGTTATTTTGACTTTATTTTACTACATTACATGTAACTCTCTTTTATTGGATTTTGATCAGTTTCAGCAGATCTTTCTTATACATAAGGTTCTAATTACATTCTCCTAATCTGTTTGCTCTTTCAGCACCTGTCCACATCACCGGATGTTGAGCCCCCATACTTTGAGGCCGGTATCAGGGATGCAATCCGATGGGTGTTAGACTACCCCCAGCCAAACCTCAGTGTGTTTCCTGATCATAAACCAAGGGTTTACACCAAGAACCAGCAAGGGGCTTGGGCTGATTGTTCTCAGACGGTCGATGTCGTGAATGGGGCGCTAGTGAAACAGAGTGGAACATGAAAGAAATGGGTGCCGCGGGAACGAAAATAGACCCAAATGCTTTATTCAAAGCATCAAAAAGTCTAATATCAAATCAAATATTTATTTCCATTTTCCAACAAACTAGTTTATTTAATTATATATCGGGGGAAAGTAGAAAATTGTCAGTTAACTAAAGGTTGGAGAAGTGATACAAAATTATATGTTATGTTGAAAGCAACTCAGTTATAGAAAAGAATCAAATAGCAAAAATGATTGTTCTGTGATTGAAAAAGGTTTCTGTGCAAAAGAAATAGAAATCGATGATGGATGTACATGCACATGGGACAACGATACATGTGAAACCCCCTGCCTCATAACATGTACATGTAATTGTCTCTGTGCATAGATTATAGCGATGTACTCGAGAAAAGAAAATTATAATGCTTGAAGTATGTATGTCATTTTAGGGCTGTGCCCATGAGTGTTTACAGTATGTAAGACTAGTGTACCCTATGTGACTCCTGGTCAATCGAATGTGTGTGGGAAATCAAAAATCTTAGTATGGTGTAAAAGACGTCATATATTCCATAGAAGGAGAAATAGATTTAACTGAATACCAGAGTTTATGTGTGAATAAATATGTTTGCATAGTGTGTGATTAAGAAGAAAGGAAATTAATGTATGTAAAGCCAAAATATGTGGTTGCTGTAATATCATATAGACCTGCCATTTTGTATTGATATATTCCAATGTTATAGTGTTGTTAGAGCTGTGTAAAACACATCTATGACATAGTCAGTAAATATATCATGGTGTATATAATCTTGCCTCTTATATTCACACTATTTAAAACAGCACAAGTATGTAAAGTAATGTAAGTATATATCTGCACATGTTAGGCACAGTAAAACTGTGGATAATGATAATATCATATTAAAGAAAACTAGATGAATTGCTTCCATGTTTAATGTTGCGAGTTAGGAGAGCGGTAAATTGTCATGGTATATTAAACTTGTGCAAGTGTATCATTCTCGGTGATGTAGGATTGTAAAAATAAGCTGCATATATTTAACCGTCAGAATTCAGAAATATGTTATCTCCATTTGAAATAATAAACACAGCTAGGGTCTAAGAACAATGTCATTTACATGGTAGGTACAAGCTACATGTACATGCATAGGTTTATATCCACTTGGTGCAACAGCAGTTGGTCTAATTCTCTGTTTGTCTAATACCACAAGGGCTATACCCATTTGGTCTACTAACAATTTGGTCTAGTTTGCAAGTGGTCTAATACATACTTGGTCTAATTCTCACTTGGTCTAATGACCACTTGGTCACATTACCAATTCGTCTGATAGGAAATGGTCCAATTGCACTTTCGTCCAATGCCCAAATGAATATTTGGTCTATTATCAGTTTGTTACTAAAATTTACCAAACGGTGGTAGACCAAGTGAAAGTTAGACGAACTGGACATCGGACAAAATGGGAATTAGACGAAATGGTAAATAGGCAAAGTGGCCCTTAGACTAAAAGGTATTAGACAAATTGGTGGTAGATGAAATGGAACTAGACCACGTGGGATGAGACCAAATATCCCTAATTTGAGAAGCAGAAGGATGTTAGCTCTTGGTGCAGTGCTATTTCATAGTATATATAGTTTGTGTCTTCCTGGTTCTCATCAGACTCTGTAATTTGCCAATCATCTTTCATAATCATCTTCCTGATTTCTACTTATGCAACTCTGCTTGTCCTGACAGAGACACTTGAATTCAGAAGCTTTTTCATAACCATGCTGCAAAGAGGGAATTATTCATATACACTTAGAATTTAGAAATTATTAATCGTTTCCTAGCTTTGTACTCTCTTCCTAATGCATAGCTCTCCTCTTAATTTTCTCAACAGATTATTCTCTTCTTTTTTTGCCATGGGTCTTTTATCTTTTTCCAAGATTCTGCTTCTGCACCTCGGTTTTTACTGACTCGATTTGTAGAAGAATTTGAATCTATAAGCTATTCCTTAGTCGTGCTGCAAAGAGGGATTTTTTCATGTACATTTCAAACTTCTTCCAACTTCATGGCTTTCTTCAATGTACTGTATCTCAACAGATTCTGTGCATCTTTCATCTTTGTCTTACCAAATTCTACCTACGTAGCTTGGCTAGTCCCAAATCATTATGAAGGACCACTCTAGTGTAGAAGCAATTTCAAAACCATGCTGCAAAGACTAAGAGGGAATCGTTCATATACATTTATTTAGAATTTAGAAATTAAGCTTGATGTAACATTCCCTCTCTGTGTATTTTCTTCCATTCCCTCTTTTTGTATTTTCTTCCAAATTTATATCTCTCCTTAACCCTAAAAAGACTGGGCTATTTTGACACACATAAAGACTGGGGGGGGGGGCTCATTCAGCCCCCCCTAAGATCTCGGCCGTTGAGCGCGCGATCGCGCCGAAACTTGGCACGCGCGTTACCCACGGCATACTCTCCAAAACCAATGAGTCATATTCTCCGAAAAATTTAATTACTAATTAATTATACTAATTTATGCATAAAATCTAAGATTTGCTCTAATTAATTTAAAAAAGCTCTAAAAGTGCTAATTTTTTGGTTTACAGGCTCTTTGTAGGCTTCTGGTGAAATGCATTTAAAAAAAAAATCTATATCAAGATTTTTTTCTTATGTATTCTATTGTTTTTAAAATTTCTTATGTATTTCTTTGTTTTTCGACTTTTTGTTTTTTATTGTTTTTTCAATGGAAATCATTGGTGACACCATTTTAATCATAAGCAACCTTAAATTAATTGATTTTGATAAGTTAAAGAGAAAATAATGAAACATTTATGAATTTTGGCTAAAAACACAATTTACATTGGTTTTGTACACAAAATCACGTATTTGAGCAAATTTGGGTCTGACGCACGGTTACAAAATGTAATTTCGGAACCGCGTACCCGGGCCTCGCAAATTTGGTCTCAAAAGTTGCGCGAGACTTGAAAGAAAGTAGTCATGATGTCTCGGCGAATTTTTTTCACGCGTTGCGAAGTTATCACGAAAAATGTCAAGGGGGGGGCTGAATGAGCCCCCCCCCCCCCCCCCCCCCCCCCCCCCCAGTCTTTTTAGGGTTAAAATGTATCTCAACAGATACCATCAATTTCCCTACATCTTTCATCCTTATCTTCCAAAATTCTACTTACGTAGCTTGGCTAGTCCCAAATCATTATTGAAGGACCACTCTAGTGTAGAAACAACTTCATAACCATGCTGCAAAGAGGGAATCGTTCATATACAGTTATTTATATCCTCCTAATCTATGGCTGTCCTTATAATCTGTCTCATCAGATTCTGTCATTTGCCCTACATCTTTCATCTTTATCTAACAATATTCTACTTACGTAGCTTGGCTGGTCCCAACTCAATTTGAAGAAGAGTGTAGAAGCTCTGCTGCAAATAGGTACTTGTTATGTACATTTAGAAATTAAGCTATTATTCAGACACTTTGTATTCTCTTCCAAATTCATGACTTTCTTTCAGCGTATCTGCAACGTCTTAAATTTAGCTGTATGTGAAAACCATTTTTTGCCTAAAGTGTACAATTTTTAGACCCTTAAAGTATTGATGCTTTATTTCTGTTGTTTAAATTTGGAAAGCAAAAGGGGTACGTTAAATGGAATATTTCTTTTTCAGTGTGTATACTTAAGGGTTAACAGGCTCAAGTTCATTTTCCAATACTGTTGACTAAACCAAGACTTACATGACTATATTCAAAGCTATTACAACCACTTGCATTTGATTTCTTTCGTGCCAGATATTTAAGCCTAACTCATGTACGTGTAGGTAAATTGATTTGCTCAGACAAGCAATAAATGCTTGAAATCAGGATTAATTCAATTAATTTTTATTTTGTAAAACTATGTAATGTGATTCTTTCATTATAAGGTAGCTTTTGCAAACACGATTGACGTCAGAGTTTTAACTAAACCATGGATCTAATGATGAAAAAGGGAATCAGAAGCTATGAACCTCAACTAACAAAAAATAATAAAAGAATATAAATAATTAAAAGCGGCTAGCAGACTTCAGATGATAAATATCTTGTATGCTCAACCATAACTTCTGTTTCATGACGATTCTATACATGTAGTCTATGTTTTATCGGGTAGACATGAAGACTCATCATAGATATTCATCCTTACATTACTTTGTTCAAACACCTGATTTGTGAAAAAAAAAAAAAAAAACAGCCATCAATTGGATTCACAGTAGTTTTTTTTTCTCCTTGTAATACTGTAGATCCTTGGTTAAACACTATTGTCATCTTTCCTTTCGTTGTAGCAAAAGCCACCTAGTGATATAACTTACGCTGTTACTGGTTGTACATGTAGATACAATATCATCAATCAGTAACATTCAATGTATCTCTGGGATAATTCTATCAATACTTGTCAAAAGTTGTAGTTTAAAGATTACTTTCATGCTTACATCATCAAATTTTTGAATATTCAAGTTACTGTTGACAAAATTGTTTATGATCATGATATTTGCTGTAATAGTACATGTATGCATTATACTTTTTTTATGAATCATTGTTATATTTTCTTTGTTGGGAATTAGAATGTAACAGTAAATATAATGTAGGTATCGTTTTATGGATAAATTGATTATATTAATGTGCATTGTAATATACATGTACATTTCAATTTATTTAGTATCAATTTCATATTAATCTGCCTTCCATGCTTGCCTTTTCTATTTTGAAATGTTTTGCTCCTCAAATTGTACATATATTTTCTTAATTTTCACAGGACCAAGGGCTTCTCTAAAAAAAAAAGAAAAAAGGAAATAATGTTTCGGCTTCAATGGAATCCAATTAGAATGCATGTCCCCAATGGAGCAAGCTATATTCTGGCATTAAACTTATCTCAATATTAATAACCATATCTACATTTAATCTTCATGTATTCATATTCATACAAAAAATGTAGTTGATCTACACATGTATACACTTTTAAAACTTCAAAAAGTTTGAGGCACGCACTGCGTAAAAAAGTTACAATAAATTGTACCTCAGAATCCATGTATTTAGTTGAGGAGCGCTTCTGTGTCTTTCAGCATATGAATTTGCATAAATAAAAGTATCAATAGCAAATGCAAATGATGTTGATAATTGCCTATTTTGTTCTTATTTTGTGCATTGTTGTAGTTGCAATTAAATTTAGATTGGGATTGGGATGGGTAACCCACTGCTTTTTGTCCTTAGAGAACCCTTTTGAAAATTCAGCTTGGATAAAATTAATTAGACATAAATGAAGAAAATCTTAGGAAAGTCGGATAATGATTGAGAGGGATATTCATTTTTGACGTTTGAAATCACTAAATGAGCTGGAGATCATCCCATTAAAAATTAAATGACATGTATGATGTGAGAAATAGATTTTTACAGGGGAAACTTTTTCTATTTCTTTTACAAACCTTTTCCATTTTCTAAAAAAATGAAAGTACATGTAGAACAAACAATACATTGGATATTCCTTTACTCGCTTGAATGAGAAGCAGGTCATTAGCATGTGAAATCAAAGGAAAAAATTGTATAGATTGAATTGAAAAACGAAGTTCCTCCCAGAAACTAATAATATAACAATCTTTTATGCATACCCCCCCCCCCAAATACACAGCACCATTTTTTGAGGAGTTGTCTGTGTATGACTCGTACATTGTTTGTCGTGTGAATAATTTCCTATATGGTAAATCATCAGTGATCTTAATATTCCAACTCTAATGTAACTTACTTATATTCAATTTCATCCAGTTTTCCTCAAAAATTTAGCGATATGCACTTGTTTAATTTTAGTGCATCCCTTTGCATCCAGAGAAATACAACTGAATAGAAATAGCCCATTATTTGATAACCTTTAAATGGCTTTAATAGAATCGATAGTAATAACAATTTACAGTCCGCTCCTGTTCCAAGAGGTGCTTAGGACCAAAATGATTACCTTGTTTTGATATTTTGTCACACTGATGACACCCACTATGACACCCACTCTATATACATGTATATGTATATGGGAAACAACATTGGGTCAGGCAACTTGAACAGTTGGTCCAGGCTTTATTTTGACTAAAATGTATGGTTAAGGCTGAGGTTGTAATAAGGTCTTATGTTAGGTTTAATGTATATAGGCCTACATGTAGTGTCAAGTCCAAGGCTGAAGTTACATACATATTTGATGTGTGTTGACCATGGAGCAATTTTCAGCAGAGAAAATGTCAAAGACCCTGAATGGCCTCATGAAGAGATCTGGGTGGTGTCTCAGCAAGTCGTTCCTAAAGTTAGGAATGAGTTAAGAACAAATTTATGAATGCTTGGGGATCAGTTCTTGTGCTAAATGATTGAAAATATGATCTGTTTTACACACAAGAAAATGTTCCAGTCGTTTGTAAAGTTAGTCCTAACTTTACGAATGACTTGGTGAAATGCCCTCTGGTATGTTCTCTTTATGATAAGAGTGGACTGTATTAGCAGCAGAGAGTGTTTTGTGCAAGTATATGAATGCATTTGACAAGTCACATCCTCTACCCCTGCATCTTTTACAATTCAACTGAATGACATTTTAGGTTAGACAGTGATAATCACACAGTAAACAGAAACACTTGCATGTAACGCATATGTCATAATAATCACTGATCATAATTTATTCTTGAAAAATATATACAAACAATCATGTAAACTTTATAATTTCATAATGATTTGATCACGGAACAAATAAAAGCCACAAATCATTGTTCAGGAGAAAAACCTGCTTGATCGATTTTATTGCAGTATATACCATTCTAAAGCTGCAATTCATGTGTACAAATGTTCTGAATTTCCCCTGTCACTCATTTATAAACTATACAGCATGTTGTAACAATTTCATAAATATTGCGATCTCCACAAATAGAACATTGAGATATTATTACCAAAATTGGAAACTACTATACTGAAAGAAGAAAAAAAAAAAAAACTTTCATGAAAGTAGAATTATAAAAAGATCAGCAAATATATTTCCAACATCTCTATTTGACCATGACCCTTTAATTAATTAATTAAAGCAACATACATTGTATATTCTATAAAATATCACTTTGGCACAAAGTAAATAAAACTGAATAAACCAACTCACAATTCTGTATATAATGAGATGACACCAAATTGTGAATTCAGAATTTCAAAAAGATTAAAAAAAAATCAACCTTTAAGGCACACATGTCTGCAACATCCTGTCACTCCTCCATGAAGTGAACTTTTGATATTTTAATATTTGAGACACGTTACCTCACAAAAATGTTAAACCCAGTATGACATACATTTCTCAAAATCATTATGTAGAGTATCTACATGTAGTTTGATAAATATTTGTAGTATTGTAACAAGTTAATCATAATATCTGATTGCAGGTTCAATGATAATGTAATGCACAACTTATATTGCAGCTCCCTCTGGTTGCTCACCTTCAAACACTTCATTGCTTTCTTACCAGTAGGGTGAAATAGATATCGAACAAACATAAATGCATCAATCTTATATTTCTGATGGTATGTGATTAAAAAACAGCCACACATTGAAGGAATAATAATTTAAAATTTTAAATTAAAATCTCCAATAATTTCACAAAGAAGAATAAAGAGGATGAAGACGAATCTTCATATTGTGGCCTCATGTATGAGGTGCCTGGTCTGCGAGTCTGACAAATGCCCTGTGAACTCTTACCTATCCTAAATGTTCTCTACATCTCCAAACTAAACCCAGGGTGTAACTTTCTTTGGCAAAAACCAAAACAAAGAGTGCCAGAACAGAAAGGCGCACAATTGTATTACAATTCTCCCTCTGGAGGGCTCATGAAGGTACATTTACTTTCCAAAAAAATTTGTCATTTCTGTGTCTGAAAATTAAATCAAATTAAATTTGCTATTGTAATTTTTTCCACGTACATTGCTAAGATGGAGTGGAAGAAGCAGAACAAAACTCTTTGGCTGCTTATGACCCAGGTGAAGAAGAGGAACAGATCGTGATGAAGAAAAGGAACAGAGAGATGAAGATTCAGACAGGACTTATGATTCCACACCATTGGGTATAGATCCCAAAAGCAGCAAGTACTGTTTAAGCATTCTCTTGTTATACTATTGTTTAAAGTACAAAATACTGACACACATGCGCACACACAGCTGCCTCAAACAAGATTTTGACTTTATTTTTTATTCTCCCCTGCTCAGAATATTGAACTCAAAAGTTCATGAGGTTCTTACATTGTACAAACGCGAATTGGAAAGAAGAAACCTTTGGAAAGCACAAAGCAGCATGCCAGGCAGGTTAATCTAGCAGTGCATAAAATGGGATCCTTCTAGGATCTGATCAACCCTGATAAAGCAGAAGAGTAGTTGGGGGAGGAGCTGAAGAGAAAGAAACAAAGAACTCTCCTCTCATACTGCTACAGCATTGCTTTAAAAAAAATTGTTAAGAGCACCATACAAAATTTGGCCTTTAAGAATTACAAGAGTCTTTCTAGTCTGCAACAATATGCTAAAGACTGGAGAGATCTGCCCGTGAGTCTGCAGAAAGAGAAGAGGTGAGCTCATGTCAAGAGCAAGGAAAGGGGTTACTGTAAGTTTAATAGAGACAATTATGTAAAGCCATCTAGATCAAGTTCAAAACATGACATGTACCAACCTGATGGGAAATTAAGCACCCCCCCCCCCCACCCCCCGGAGCTATGAAATTTCAAAATAGTCCAGGCTATATAGGGTTACAGAATTGCAGATTTTATTACAATTTCTTTTAGTACTTATGAGAGCTGGTGAGTTTCCCCTAATGTTCTAAATTCAATGATCTGTAAATTAATTAAACTCGCTGTGTTGTGCAGGCATGGCACAGCTTAGAATATAAGAGCAGGCAAATAGTACAGTATAAATAAACCTCAAAGACATCTCTTTCTATTCCAGGTGTTGGACTCATTACCATGTCATAATTTCTCCCCTTTCCCTTTATTAGTACAGTGGCGCAAGTAATCACAGATTTGCATTAAGTGGACAAGTGGAACGCGTCTGGATAGGCCCGAAAAATTGGAGGCCAACGCTGCTGGTCAACTGCAGGCAGATTGATGGCAAGATCCAGGAGTAGGGGATGGAAACAATAAACGAGTAGGCTCGACAGCAGAGACGATGGCTCCTAGCATAACCACTGCTAAGCAAAAATGCAGGCGAGGAAGAAACATAACAATAAAAGGAACGTTGCCTGGGATGGAGCTGAGATGGTGCTATAATCTATGTCAGTGCATATACCATAGAACAAGCAAGATGTGGCAACAATGTCCATAATTCATGTCAGCATCATTACAACAGAAATCCTGAAGAAGGTGCAATGCCAAAGCTTGGAATAAAGATTTAAAGTATACGCTATGCCCAACCTGCCCTATATATATATATATATATATATATATATTTATGTACTAAACACTCTTGTCATCAAGTAATAATTGGTTTCAACAGCACTCAGTTTAGTCTAGCTCCTTTTGGTGGTTCCAGAGTACATGCCAGTGCTCACCAGCAGCGCACTCTCGACCACAAGATCTTCAACAAGACCCATCAGTTCTAACTTGGATCAGACTCTCTCGAGTTTGCCAATTAAGCGCCAAATATCCGTACTTTGCTGTAAAGCTTCCTCCTCTCTTGCTCTGAATACAATGAGCCAATGAGCCAGTCTCTCGCCAGTCTTGGGCAAGAAGAGAGGAGCAAGCACAAATAAGGTGAACCTAGAGGGTAGCTCCTTGAAGGATAAGGACGGAAGAGACTCCAAATCAATTTCTAATGTACAAGGAAAACAAGTTGTATCTTCATTATTTGTTTTTATTCATTTAGCATTTATAGTCTTTGGTAATGGAAGATGCCGGAAGTTTAACAGAGTCTATAAAATCGCATGTGTTCAGCATTGAAACAGATGGCAGTACTGACATGGAGGTAACAAAGCTTTGTGAAGTTGTTCAACGATAAAAACTGAGTTTGTTTCAAAACCAGCATGAGTAAGAGCATGTGTACGAACAGCGAAGATTGGAAGAAGAAATAAATTAAAAACGTCAGAATTAAGCGGTAAAGTAGAATGAAATAAGTATGCAATTCATTAAAAAAGAATTAAAGAAACTTTAACCATGATATAGTTATATAATTTATAATATAAATGCATGGAAATATCTTATTTAGTAATTACTAATGTTCCCTCTATAAATTAAAGGTCATGAACCATGCCCTTAGAGGAAGAACTGAGTGACTCTTGATCCATAGCAAAGTTAAAGCTATGAGATCCTCTTGAGTACAAAATCAGTTGATGGTCAATAAAAGTTCTCTAGAAATATTTTGAATTACTAACGATCACATTAAATCAGAACAACTAAAGATGTATTTATCACGTCATAAATCATACGTCTTTATGACGTCTTATAATCACGTCAATCTGACGTCTAATAATGGTCAAGAATACGGTGTAAAGACGTCATTAAGACGTCGTAGTTTACTATTAACGACGTCATAATCACGTAAATATACGACGTCAATATGACAACGTACGTTGGTGCAAATATTTGTCTTTAAGACGTATTTTTACAACGTCAATATGACGTGAGACACGTCGTAAAATGTCATAAATAAGACGTCTGTTTTACCAGTTTCTGCTTTCAGGGAATCACTTTTGCCAGATTTTTTTTGCTTAAAGTAATTTTCATGGACTACTCTATCATGGCATATGAATACAGGTAATTTGAATTTAGTTATTTACTTGAAATGTTGAATTTAAGGCACTGGTCGTGTCACTCACATTTTGGATGTCGTGTCGCTCGATCACGACACATAGAGGTGGACCATTTTCCACAGAGAGGGAATAATTGATAAACACAATAAATGTCAGAGAGGTACACTATTCATATACATATACCAGCACTTATGGTACCCTTATAGAGATCTACTTTGGCACAAATCCAACCATAACCAATGATGGTCAGAAACCCATGTCTTTTTTCTGTCGTGTCACTCACGCACTGTTTTTTAATCATAATTTCCAGGACCAATAGTAAAATTCAAATCCAACTGGTAATGACACATGCCACTCCTACATTATACATAATATGGTAGTCATTATCCATTCATAACCTGCAAGTGCAAAGATATGCGCCCTTCTATGAGTCCAAATGTCGTGTCACTCACGTTTGAATGTGACCACTTGAGAGTAAGAACTTTCCTAAAAACTACCCGACTGTTTTTACCTCTTAAAGCATCTTTTTACATGTAATTACAACTTGCAATATACCGTGCATCCCAGAAAAAACAAAAGGGTTAATTATGATAAAACCTGAGAAATGATCTATCATAACTTAATCACAAATACAATAAACAAATTACCTATCAGTGTAAATTAGCTTAGAATCTTATAATATATACTAAATATAGATTGAGGAAAAGCAATTTGAATAAAGGATAATAAAAAGTCAATTATCAGGGGGATCTGAATGAAAAAAAAAATCATCACAAACATTATTTCAAATGAACAGAACTTTGTTATTTCTGGACCAGTTCTGTGTTTGAGGTATTAAATTAAAGAGTAGATATTGAACTTATTAGACATGTGATATTTGTTTTTGTTTTTGTTTTTTTAAATTCAGATACCCACGACAATTGACTTTTTTTTGTATCCTTTCTTCCATTTTTTTTTTACACACTCGTGCATTAATGAAGAATCTTCTGAGTTATACCAGGTGCCATTTTGTAAAATCACATTATCAATCATATTTAAACATCAAATCAATGGTTATTAATTCATATCATCAAAAGTCCAAAGAAGGTCAGGACATGCGCATCAAAATTTATAAATGCTCAAAATCACCTCTTGACAAAATTAAAGTAACCCGAACCCTTACGTATTTCTAAAATTTCTGAAATTCTGAGTAATAAAGGAATTAGTGCCATTAAAACTTCAGCACACACGGACCTGCGTTATATGTACCCTTATAGGCTAAAACAGGCCTATTGGCAAAGGCAACTTTTCAAAAATAGAAATAACACAATCAAGAAAGTGGTATGCACATGACTAATTTTTTCTACTTTATGGCCGTTGATTGTTATCCTTTCTAAAGGCTCATGACATGTTCCTATTTATTTTTTCACAGATGGAATGGAGAAGCCTGTGGTTTCTGGTTGTTGCAAATCACTTCTGGGATGTAAGAGGAAGGAGCAAGGCCTGCATCCTGACATCTGTAGACACTAAAGACGACTACGTGGCCCAAATCAAAAGAATCGAGGAGGAACAAACGAAGAAAGAAGAGAGGAAGAAGGAAAAAGGCTTAAACACAAGAGAAACGAAAAAGGAAGAAAGAAGAGATGGACAAGAAAAAGGTGAAGAAAGTGCATGACAAGGCTTCAGATTGTTTATGGGTCAGAACCTGGCAGGATATATCTGAGGATGTACATGTATCCGAACACTAGATGCACTGTGGTCTACGCCAATTAATAAAGGAATATTTTCCTCTCTCTCATGAAATCATGCCTTGTACAGGTGGTTGAAGTTGTTGAACAGCGATGCAATTTGGAACCAATTTTACTGAACTGATGAAGGAGACTCCTTCATCATATATCCTTTTAATCCCAATGCTATCGACAATGACCAGTTGGTGAAGTCTAGATTTATCATCTCAACAGACATAGACCTGGCTGCCCCTCCAAGGTATCGATACGCAGATGCCACGACGCCAGTCGAAGAAGGTGATCACACACAGGACGAAGCATCTCCAGCAAACGGAAGACGAGGAAGACAGGTACACGTAACGGTGCATAGGGAACAAGGCATGAAGATGATGAACGTGAACTAATTCAGGAAGTGCAACAACCAATCCAGGTTGAGGACCAACCAATCCAGGCAACCAATCCAAGTAGAGCGCCATGTGGCTGCACGTGGTGGTGTGTACAATAACCCTTAGTAAAATTTGGGGTTATCTCGTCTGACGTAGCCGAGGGTTTCTATCCAGCTAATGATATTCTATCGAGAAGAAATGTCCCTGTGAGAGGAAGGAGCAAGGCCTGCATCCTAACATCTGTAGAAGCTAAAGACGACTACATGGCCCAAATCAAAAGAATCGAGGAGGAACAAACAAAGAAAGAAGAGAGGAAGAAGGAAAAAGGCTTAAACACAAGAGGAAAGAAAAAGGAAGAAAGAAGAGATGGACAAGAAAAAGGCGAAGAAAGCTCAAGACAGGTTCTCTGCACAAATTTTGAAGACATGTGCTTAACAATTATCAATCACATTTCCAATACCATGATAGACAATGCAGCTGTAAATCATGCAACAATCCAACATGTCGAATTGAACTGGAATAAATGTCTAAATAAACTCAACAGCCACCTTCATCCTCTCGACACCTTTGCCAGTTCTGCCCGAACTGCACTAAAAAGCCAGCAAACCTTGTGATGAAACTATGTTGCAAAGACTGTGTTGCAAGTAATCTCATATTTGCAAATTAACAAGTTCAGTTACAAAGATGGTAAAGTCACTCGATAGGGGACTCTTTACCATGGAAAACAGACTTTACCTAATGTTTTACATTGCTGGAAAGTTACAAAAACATGAGTGCTTGTTCAGGAAACTCTCTGAAGAATGTCACTTGTGGGTGACTGCAAGCTTTGATACTGCATGACTTCATTGAGGTAGAGGTGCATTCTTGGGCTTGATAGGCAAGTTATTGTCAGGGCCATGAATGACCAAGTTCTATTGGTCACGTTCGACTGAAGACAATGGTAATGTGGGTGGCATTACCATCGTAAAGGGGGTGATTTGTGTTGCGAAGAAGTTCTCTGGAAGCTGCCTTGACAGATTGATGACGGTGTCACCGGACCAATTGTCCCCTAGGACCCGCTGTCTTAGCGGACACGTGGTCCCGTTGTGCAGGCAGGACCACGTGTCCATGGGACACATGGTCCTGATTCGTTCCAAATTGTCTCACGGACCAGAGCGTCCACACTCGGACCCGTTGTCCCCCTCAAATTGGCAGCGTGACCAGAGAGTAGTCTGCAAGCACAGACTCAATTTGACACTTTTAGCCTCCAGAGTCCACATTCACTGTCTGTGTCAAGAAGATATAGTACACCGGCGAATCTAGTTCTTAACTGCAGACAAGCGAACACATGGGTTTGTACTGTGCCTGCAAACTAACCAGAGAGCTCATAACGGAGAGTCATCACTTGAATGCAAGCGAACGTGGAGAGCGAGAGAAGCGGGCGGGGGGGGGGGGGGGGATTAAAATCATATTTTGCTCTTGATCAGTTTCTGTGCAGACCGACTAGACCGAGAAATGAAAACCCAATTACATATAAAACGAAAGCTAATAATTTTACATAATACAACAATATCCAATTTAAGTGTTTGTATTGTCCGTCTGATTTCTTAGAACTAACACCTCTCATATATAATATAGGAACTTGTTCGGATACAGGAAAATGAGACTGAATGTGCCAGAGAAGCTTCTGGAACAACTGTCAACTCGGAATATACCACAGTAAGTTATAGAATTTAGGTTATTTATGCATCCTGGTATTACAATGTTTTAAAGTTCTCTTTCATGTAATTGAGGAGTATTTTACTTTTTTTTTCAATTTCATATTCTCTACATATATAAAATGCTATTCTCTTTCTAAAAATTATCAAAAAATGAATACCCTTATTTTGATCATATTTTAGGATTTGTTCAGATAGCTGGTATCTGCCAGCTTCAAGAATCATGTCCTGAAACAAAATAAAATTACCATAACATGAGGTGAAGATACTAAGTGTAGTGAATTGGTTTACTTATTATAAATGAATAGAAGCTATAGGCAATTATTTGTAATCATATCAACTACTGTAACACAAACAAAACATTGAATGCGAAGATGTGAAGAAAAATAAATATGTGCTTTCATATATATTTATATATTCAATGAATCCGATTTATTTATTTATTTATTCAATTTATACACTTTATTTTAGGATGGTTGTGCAGTCAGTGATCAATGTACTGTTTTAAACTGTTTATTTTTGTACATTCATTAACCCTAAAAAGGCCGGGTTATTTTTGCCATCTCACAGCCGGGGGGGGGGGCTGATTAGGCCCCCCCTTCAGATCTCGGCCGCCGATCAGGTAAGAACTTTCTAAAAACTACCCGACTGTTTTTACCTCTTAAAGCATCTTTTTACATGTAATTACAACTTGCAATATACCGTGCATCCCAGAAAAAACAAAGGGTTAATTATGATAAAACCTGAGAAATGATCTATCATAACTTAATCACAAATACAATAAACAAATTACCTATCAGTGTAAATTAGCTTAGAATCTTATAATATATACTAAATATAGATTGAGAAAAGCAATTTGAATAAAAGGAATAATAAAAGTCAATATACAGGGGATCTGAATGAAAAAAAAAATCATCACAAACATTATTTCAAATGAACAGAACTTTGTTATTTCTGACCAGTTCTGTGTTTGAGGTATTAAATTAAAGAGTAGATATTGAACTTATTAGACATGTGATATTTGTTTTTGTTTTTGTTTTTTTAATTCAGATACCCACGACAATTGACTTTTTTTTGTATCCTTTCTTCCATTTTTTTTTTACACACTCGTGCATTAATGAAGAATCTTCTGAGTTATACCAGGTGCCATTTGTGTAAAATCACATTATCAATCATATATTTAAACATCAAATCAATGGTTATTAATTCATATCATCAAAAGTCAAAGAAGGTCAGGACATGCGCATCAAAATTTATAAATGCTCAAAATCACCTCTTGACAAAATTAAAGTAACCCGAACCCTTACGTATTTCTAAAATTTCTGAAATTCTGAGTAATAAAGGAATTAGTGCCATTAAAACTTCAGCACACACGGACCTGCGTTATATGTACCTTATAGCTAAAACAGGCCTATTGGCAAAGGCAACTTTCAAAAATAGAAATAACACAATCAAGAAAGTGGTATGCACATGACTAATTTTTTCTTACTTTATGGCCGTTGATTGTTATCCTTTCTAAAGGCTCATTGACATGTTCCTATTATTTTCACAGATGGAATGGAGAAGCCTGTGGTTCTGGTTGTTGCAAATCACTTCTGGGATGTAAGAGGAAGGAGCAAGGCCTGCATCCTGACATCTGTAGACACTAAAGACGACTACGTGGCCCAATCAAAGAATCGAGGAGGAACAAACGAAGAAAGAAGAGAGGAAGAAGGAAAAGGCTTAAACACAAGAGAAACGAAAAAGGAAGAAAGAAAGAGATGGACAAGAAAAAGGTGAAGAAAGTGCATGACAAGGCTTCAGATTGTTTATGGGTCAGAACCTGGCAGGATATATCTGAGGATGTACATGTATCCGAACACTAGATGCACTGTGGTCTACGCCAATTAATAAAGGAATATTTTCCTCTCTCTCATGAAATCATGCCTTGTACAGGTGGTTGAAGTTGTTGAACAGCGATGCATTTGGAACCAATTTTACTGAACTGATGAAGAGACTCCTTCATCATATATCCTTTTAATCCCAATGCTATCGACAATGACCAGTTGGTGAAGTCTAGATTTATCATCTCAACAGACATAGACCTGGCTGCCCCTCCAAGGTATCGATACGCAGATGCCACGACGCCAGTCGAAGAAGTGATCACACACAGGACGAAGCATCTCCAGCAAACGGAAGACGAGGAAGACAGGTACACGTAACGGTGCATAGGGAACAAGGCATGAAGATGATGAACGTGAACTAATTCAGGAAGTGCAACAACCAATCCAGGTTGAGGACCAACCAATCCAGGCAACCAATCCAAGTAGAGCGCCATGTGGCTGCACGTGGTGGTGTGTACAATAACCCTTAGTAAAATTTGGGGTTATCTCGTCTGACGTAGCCGAGGGTTTCTATCCAGCTAATGATATTCTATCGAGAAGAAAAATGTCCCTGTGAGGAGAAGGAGCAAGGCCTGCATCCTAACATCTGTAGAAGCTAAAGACGACTACATGGCCCAAATCAAAAGAATCGAGGAGGAACAAAAAGAAAGAAAGAGGAAGAAGGAAAAAGGCTTAAACACAAGAGGAAAGAAAAGAGAGAGAGAAGAAGAGATGGACAAGAAAAAGGCGAAGAAAGCTCAAGACAGGTTCTCTGCCAAAATTTTGAAGACATGTGCTTAACAATTATCAATCACATTTCCAATACCATGATAGACAATGCAGCTGTAAATCATGCAACAATCCAACATGTCGAATTGAACTGGAATAAATGTCTAAATAAACTCAACAGCCACCTTCATCCTCTCGACCCTTTGCCAGTTCTGCCCGAACTGCACTAAAAAGCCAGCAAACCTTGTGATGAAACTATGTTGCAAAGACTGTGTTGCAAGTAATCTCATATTTGCAAATTAACAAGTTCAGTTACAAAGATGGTAAAGTCACTCGATAGGGACTCCTTTACCATGGAAAACAGACTTTACCTAATGTTTTACATTGCTGGAAAGTTACAAAAACATGAGTGCTTGTTTCAGGAAACTCTCTGAAGAATGTCACTTGTGGGTGACTGCAAGCTTTGATACTGCATGACTTCATTGAGGTAGAGGTGCATTCTTGGCTGATAGGCAAGTTATTGTCAGGGCATGAATGACCAAAGTTCTATTGGTCACGTTCGACTGAAGACAATGGTAATGTGGGTGGCATTACCATCGTAAAGGGGGTGATTTGTGTTGCGAAGAAGTTCTCTGGAAGCTGCCTTGACAGATTGATGACGGTGTCACCGGACCAATTGTCCCCTAGGACCCGCTGTCTTAGCGGGACACGTGGTCCGTATTGGCAGCAGGACCACGTGTCCATGGGACACATGGTCCTGATTTCGTTCCAAATTGTCTCACGGACCAGAGCGTCCACACTCGGACCCGTTGTCCCCCTCAAATTGCAGCGTGACCAGAGAGTAGTCTGCAAGCACAGACTCAATTTGACACTTTTAGCCTCCAGAGTCCACATTCACTTCTGTGTCAAGAAGATATAGTACACCGGCGAATCTAGTTCTTAACTGCAGACAAGCGAACAACATGGGTTTGTACTGTGCCTGCAAACTAACCAGAGAGCTCATAACGGAGAGTCATCACTTGAATGCAAGCGAACGTGGAGAGCGAGAGAAGCGGGCGGGGGGGGGGGGGGGCATTAAAATCATATTTTGCTCTTGATCAGTTCTCGTGCAGACCGACTAGACCGAGAAATGAAAACCCAAATTACATATAAAACGAAAGCTAATAATTTTACTAATACAACAATATCCAATTTAAGTGTTTGTATTGTCCGTCTGATTTCTTAGAACTAACACCTCTCATATTATATTAGGAACTTGTTCGGATACAGGAAAATGAGACTGAATGTGCCAGAGAAGCTTCTGGAACAACTGTCAACTCGAATATACCACAGTAAGTTATAGAATTTAGGTTATTTATGCATCCTGGTATTCAATGTTTTAAAGTTCTCTTTCATGTAATTGAGGAGTATTTTACTTTTTTTTCAATTTCATATTCTCTACATATAAAAAATGCTATTCTCTTTCTAAAAATTATCAAAAATGAATACCCTTATTTTGATCATATTTTAGGATTTGTTCAGATAGCTGGTATCTGCCAGCTTCAAGAATCATGTCCTGAAACAAAATAAAATTACCATAACATGAGGTGAAGATACTAAGTGTAGTGAATTGGTTTACTTATTATAAATGAATAGAAGCTATAGGCAATTATTTGTTAATCATATCAACTACTGTAACACAAACAAAACATTGAATGCGAAGATGTGAAGAAAAATAAATATGTGCTTTCATATATATTTATATATTCAATAATCCGATTTATTTATTTATTATTCAATTTATACACTTTATTTTAGGATGGTTGTGCAGTCAGTGATCAATGTACTGTTTTAAACTTTATTTTTGTACATTCATTAACCCTAAAAAGGCCGGGTTATTTTTGCCATCTCACAGCCGGGGGGGGCTGATTAGGCCCCCCTTCAGATCTCGGCGCCGATCGCGCGATCGCCGCGAAAATTTGCACAATAGTAGTGTGCGATGTAATCTACAACGTATAGTTCGTTTTTCCAAAATAATGTCTTTTTAATTTATATCAATTAATTATGCTATTTATGCATGAAATCATACTTTTTTGCTCTAAAATCATTAAATAATGCTCTAGAATTCTAATTCTTGGTGTAATATTCTTTGTAGCATTCTTAACAATTGTACGTAGAAAAAAATCCGGTATCTAATTCAATTTCTTTATGTATTTTATTGTTTTGGGAATTTCTTATGTATTTCTTTGTTTTTCGACTTATGATTTTTATTGTTTTTTGTTTGGAATACTTTGGTCATTGATTATCTCTAATGATTAGAGCAATATCAACTAAAATAATGGCTAATAACCATATTTTAAATACAGAAATGTGATTTTAGCATGAAAAGCCATTTCCCATATGTTTTGTACACAAATACAGAAAATCTCTGGTTTTTGAGTCTGCGCTGCATTACATAATGTTGCGCAACTTCCGAACCGTACGCTCAATTTTTTTCAAAATAGTTTTAAAAGATTGCGTAAGATGTTAGAGAAAAAAGTCATAAATGCGCGCGAGCGCGAAATTTTTTTTCAGGGACATGACTACGCGAAATGTCGAGGGGGGGCTGATTAGGCCCCCCCCCCCCCCCCCGGCCCTTTAGGGTTAATGCAGCTCAAAGACATGAGTGACGTTCTCATTCCAGAGGCGACTCAGGCCCTCATCATATTGGTATGTGTAATCAAGGTTCCTGTAGAGGAATAAGATTAACTTACAGTTGGACTACCTTATTTGGACATCTTGGGAGCAGCATTATAGGGAAAATCCAGACCTTTTTAAAGTTTGTTTTAAAACGATTCATACTGATGCTAAAATTGTGGCAGATTAAAAAGAACAAGCCTTTTGCAGGGATGTTACACCATGCAGTCTGTGTCAAATAAAATGGTAGGCCTACAAGTGGGGAAAATTGTTCGAAGAGTGATCATATAACCTGATATTGTTGGGTATATGTTCATAAAGAAGGAAAATCAGACTTTCTTCTGCAATTTTTTTCATCACATTATATGGTGCTGTATACTTTTCGAGATATGCCCAGTGAAATGAAATCATTTCGCAAGACGTCCCATGCCTTTGTGTAGGTTGCGCATTCCAAAACAATAGAAGTGCATTTTGATTTGTTCCTCTTTCGCACAAAATTAAGCATAACCTTTGTTTTAAGAAAGCATAATACACAAAATAAGGTGCATCAGCAAGAAAAACCTTTTGGCTTTAATTGGTACCACATTAGTATTTTAAAAGATTTCAAACGTATTTTTTTTCCCTGGACTGTGCCAGACTGTATAGATGTTAGGAAAAAAGGGGGGGGGGAGAAAGAATTCCATGAACACTTCCAGGCTATATCCCTCCCCCCCCCCCCGGGGGGGACCGTTAACATTAGTTTGCAGGCACAAACCCATGTTGTTCGCTTAAGGGTCTGCAAATAAGAACTAGATTCACCCATGTACTATAGACAGGCAGTGAGTGTGGAAGCTTGTCTCCACTCGATACAGTTAGACTGAAATTTGTTGAAGTGTCAAATGAGTCTGTGCTTGCAGACTACGTCAACCCCGCTACTCGTACTCACGATCACATTGATTTTCGCACGCTGTGCGCTCGTGCAAATTTGTGCATACGAGAATAGGGACAGCTGGTCCGTACATAGGACATCTGGTCCGAATTGCAATCAGGACCACGGGTCCGCTAAGACAACTGGGCCGAATCGATATCAGGACCACGAGTCCGCGAGGGACAAGCGGTGTGTCCCTG
>CALNVZ010003430.1:13905788-13999439 GCA_940671915.1 Paracentrotus lividus | reverse complement strand
TAAGACAGCTGGTCCGGTGACAACGGCATCAGATTGTTTATGGGTCAGAACCTGGCAGGATATATCTGAGGATGTACATGTTTCCGAACACTAGATGCACGGTGGTCTACGCCAATTAATAAAGGAATGTTTTCCTCTCTCTCATGAAATCATGCCTAGTACAGGTGGTTGAAGTTGTCGAACAGCGATGCAATTTTACTGAACTGACGAAGGAGACTTGTTCATCATATATCCTTTTAATCCCAATGCTATCGACAATAACCAGTTGGTGAGGTCTAGATTTATCATCTCAACAGACGTAGACCTGGCTGCCCCTCCAAGGTATCGATATGCAGATGCCACAACGCAGGTCGAAGAATGTGATCACACACTGGACGAAGCATCCCCAGCAAACGGAAGACAAGGAAGACAGGTACACGTAATGGTGCATAGGGAACAAGGCAAATATGAAGATGACGAACGTGAACCAATTCAGGAAGTGCAACAACCATTCCAGGTTGAGGACCAACCAATCCAGAACCAACAAATCCAGGCAACCAATCCAAGTAGAGCGCCATGTGGCTGCACGTGGTGGTGTCTATGATAACCCATTAGTAAAATTTGGTGTTGTATCCCCAGAGGTACATGTACAATGTAGCCGAGGTTTCTATCTGGCTAATGACATTCCGTCAGGAAGAAATGTCCCTGTAAGAGGAAGGAGCAAGGCTTCCATCCTAACATCTTTAGAAGCTAAAGACGACTACATGGCCCAAATCAAAAGAATCGAGGAGGAACAAACGAAGAAAGAAGAGAGGAAGAAGGAAAAAGGCTTAAACACAAGAGGAACGAAAAAAACGAAGAAAGCTCAACCCAAGGCGACAGTAAATATAAACACCCAAGACAACACAGAGGATATAGTGATTCTATCAGATGACATAATAGAAGAGGTGGAGAAATCGGATGACAAAGAGCCAACAGATGGCAAGGAAGATTTCTGTTGCATTTGTGGGTCGTATTACTACTACGAGTATCAAGAAGACTAGACGAAGTGGGCAAGTTGCTCTTTTGCAAATTGTACAGTTGGGCATGTATAGTGTGTTCGCCCGATAAATTCGACTACACTTCTGAGTACTACTGTGATGAACACGTAGTTCCAGTTGTGAAGAGTGCCCGTGTTGAGCTTATGACTGGATGAAGGCTGAATAAGGTAAATAATTAAAGAGAAGAGAGAGGCCATATTGGTTGACCCACAGGTTGTTATTCTTGTTATTTTCTATGGTAAATAGCATATTAAGTAATGATGGATATCCAATGTAGATTGGAGCAAATGCATCCTTGAGTTTTTAAGCTGAAAATTCCATTTCAATGTTAAATCATTTTCAAATTACAGTATATTGTAGTGGGCACAACATTGCCCGAGTCAATACTTGACTAAAATGATGTATAATTGTCATGCATGCAGTGATATAAACTGCAGCTTTTATGAAACCAAGAAGAAGAAATAGTAATGAATACGGAAATAAATGTAATTATAATGAAAATTACAGAAATGTTACACGGTACATGTTTCATTTTCAGCTCCGCAGATCCAGGCTGTATTCCGACCACCTAACCATAAGAGGGTCAGTACGTCTACCATCAGAAGACGTTTGCACAAGGCTGGTCTTTATGCGAGCTCGTCGTCCTGTGAAGAAGGCCATAATGATGATGTGACACAGGGCAGCCCGCTTGCAATGGACAAGGGCACATTCACAGTGGACACGGCAAGAGTGGGCAAACGTCCTGTTTACAGACGAAATGCGTATGTGTCATTGTCCTGATGATGGAAGGGCAAGAGTTTGGAGACGAAGGGGCGAGAAGCATGAGGATTGAGTGCTGTATTGATCCAATCACAGCGTTTGGTGGTGGAAGTGTTATGGTGTGGACCGGAATGACTGCAACGACCAAGACGCCGCTCATCCTGATCAATGGACACCTGAATGCCAACAGATACGTGGAAGAAAGCCTGCATCTACACGTCATACCAGTCGTAACTGCCATTGGTGATGACTTTGAACTGATGGATGACAATGCCCGCCCATATCGAGCAAGAGATGTGGATGCATTCTTGATACATGAGAGGATCAAAGGATGGTGTGGCGGCTGTGGCAAGCCAACTCGTCTGACTTTAACCCGCTTGAACATGTGTGGGACCAGCTAAAGCGAGCTGTATCTGCACGCATTAATGCAACCACCATACTTGCTGACCTGGCCCGGATGTTGGAATAAGAATGGAATCCCATCCTCCAGTAAAGAGAAACAAGACTCCTGAACACCATGAGACAAACTTGGTGGCTAAAAATATTATCAAACTGTCAGTATACTTTTTAAAAAGCATCATTTTTTGTTTACGTTGTGCTCATTCAGCCGTTAAGTCACGGATGTCACTAATTTTCAAGAATCTGCTTCCTAACAACCCTAGCTGGTTTTAACTTGAATAATTTGTTACACAGGAAGATTTGATGGGGTTCTTTAGGGGGGAACTTACTTTTTATGTTGCGTTTATTATGTAGATTATTTTACAAGAGTGCTTAGAAAGCAATGCGTAAGTACGTTTGAAGAAGCAACCCAGGGAGTTACAGCATAGATGTGCAGAAATAAAGAAAAATGTGAAATTGTTCATTTTACATAATCAAGAAATTCAAATAATTCATTAAACATTAGTTTTCCAATCAGATGAAATTCTAAAGTGATTGGAGGTAAATGTACATGTTTCAAGTTTGATTAATAAAATAATTCAAATACATATGTATGAATTCAAAGGAAGTAACAAAAATTCACAATAAAAGAAAGAAAAGTGTGTAAAAAATATCTATAGAAAGACACCTTTACATTTCATTTGACATCTGTGCTTCAGGTACATTTAATTTATTGCTGGTTTCAGGAAGGAAGCCAGGTCACATGATTACATGATCAAATGTATCAGGTGACTAGCTTCCCATTCTATACTGGATTGCACATTCCAGATCACATGATGTATCAGGTGACTAGACTGGATCGCACATTCCAGGTCACATGATGTATTAGGTGATTAGCTTCCCATTCTAGGATACTGGATTGCACATTCCAGGTCACATGATCATGATGTATCAGGTGATTAGCTTTCCATGCTTGGATACTGGATTGCACATTCCAGGTCACATGACGCATCAGGTGACTAGCTTCCCATGCTAGGATACTGGATTGCATGTTTCTTGTCACAGGTGAAAGACACAGTGATGGCATACCTGGTTCCACTCGTCACCTTCTCCACATAGTGTGTGTTCTCAGAACCAGATGTGAAGAATGATAAACGTCCTGAAGAAACAAAAATAGAAGCAGTTTTCCATATCAATCATAAGTCTATGGGAAACCATGTACTGATAGTTTTAATCAATCGTATATCTCATTCTTGCTACAGGGCACAGGTCTTTTAATTTTCTATTGAAGTCAAAAGGAGCCTGAGCTTTCGATCCTAGCAGAATCTTCGTCAGAGACAAAATGACACAGAAAAGTAGGGAACAAACATGGATATAGAGAAAGACAGAAAAAAGCTACACCTAAGTGCAAGCCAGGAGGAAGAGAACATAGGGAACAAAGGGGGATGTAATAGGTGTGAAGAAGCCAGCCAATCAAAAAGCAAGGAGAGGAGTGATCAAACAGCAAACTGGAACAAAAGAGAGATGATTAGCTGGGAGAGGGAGGAGAGAGTAAACAAAGATGGGATTAGAGTAGAGGCTAAGGGGTTGAAAAGAGTGAAAGAAGAGAGAAAAAAGCCAAGGAAAAGAACACCCAAAAGACCTGTGTGTAAGAGACCTACAAGAAGAAGTAAGGGGGAAAAAAGTGAAACAGGTAAAAGAACAAGGGAAGACATAAAAACAAAACAAAAAACAAAAGAGAAGTGTGGGCCAAACCTGTAAGGGAGAAAAGAGAAAGAAGAATGGATAAGAGAAACAGAATTTATTAGTCAAATAAAACAAGCACCTGCAAATAAACTAAACTAAACTGTAAAGGAAAGGGGGAAAACAGATATCAAGAAAGAAAACAAGAAGTTAGTCATTACCCTCCTGAATGTTGAGACTGTGAGGTTGAATGGTGCGAAGACGTCTCATCCAGAACTTCTCTCTGCTGATACGGACAGAATCAGGACGGGTACCTAAAAATTCAATGCCCTGTAGAGACATGTCTGAGATGGAGTGGTTAGGAAGGTTGAAATGGTTCCCAACTGGGGTGTCAAGCTTGGTGGTGGTGACAGTGGATCTGTGCCCATAGAAGCGTCTTTTGAGAGTGGTCTTGGTATCTATTGATAGATTACTGGGTGGTGTTTTACCAATAACGAACGACTGGTGATCAGTTCTTGTGCTAAATGATTACGAATGTGATTAGTATAGCCAAGGAGGTAGGAGAAATTTGGTATAGCATCAATAACATGTTCTAGTCGTTTGTAAAGTCATTCATAACTGTACGAACAACTTGGTGAAACACCCCGGTAGCCCTTGTGGTATTATTTTCATTCTTCATAAATATCAATGAAATATAAAAGTAAGAAAGAGTACTATTCATGTCATGTTTGATTTTGTGTAATTAATGGACAATAGAGAGATAGATGAAAATCTTATAGAGTAAAAAATAGAGACAATAACAATGTGGCAAAGCTGACTGAGATGACATTACAATTTTTTAAATAACTGGCTACGAAAAGAAACAAAAACAATATTAAAGATGGACTGTATTTTCGGGAGCAAGAAGCAAATTGGTATGAGACTGATCAACTGTATTCTAACATTGATCGCAGTGCAATGAAAGACGTGTGTGAGATTGTGTGATATGCCTTTCATGATTTGCAGTGAATTTCACTATTAGTTATGGTTAATCATGAAAGGAATATCACATGATCCCATAAATATTCCTTAATATGCCATGTGAACAATCTTGGTCTACATTTGAATAGTTTCATGTTGATTAAATATCTTTACACAGCTTTAAAGTGCTGTCATCCATCACACATTATATTCTAAAAATCTCTTTGGATTAAATACTTACCTAATTTGGGTTCTACCGTTGAATTTACTTTATCATCTATGAACACAAATCGTCCTCCTTTGAAATCTGTCTCATAATCTGTCAGATAGAGCAGGGACGTGTAGTCAAATGTCTCATAGGTTTTCTGTTGAGAAAAAGCAGAGGGGGTATAATGTATATAGATATTATAAAAGAAGGGTGTTTGACCTTTGATCGTAGTCTAGTGGTCGTATCACTTGACAGGGGATGCAAAGGTCTTGAGTTCGATTCCTGGCACCAGCACTTACGTCCACTCAACCCAGGTGCAAATGGGGACTCAGGAGAATAATTCCATACAGTCGCCGGTGTTGGCAGACACAGAGCATGGAATAGAATCAAATGAACAGGGTAATAATACACTGTAAAGCGCTTTGGGCCGCTACAGGAAAAGCGCTGAATGTAAATAATAGAATTATTATTATTATTGTTATTATTAACTAGGTTACCTTGTAGATAATTCTTGCAACTAACACTACTTGTCTCAAAGCAAGACAGTCATACATATATAACCCACACTGTGTATAGGCTCTAATAAAAGTAGACTGTATGTCTTAAAAATATATCATTTCAGATCACTATAGAGAGGATATGGTATATTTCAATCTAAAATAGCCTATTTAATTTGACCCCCCCCCCCCCTGCTTGTATACATTTTTCTATACAGAGTTTACTGTAGACACAAATGAGCTCATGTCAAGATCATAGTTCTACATGTACTTTTCAGATCATGTTTAAACATTGCCAAATTTTCAACCAACTTCAAGCAGTGCTCATATCTAGCACCTGAAATATTTTTGGGACAACTGAAATATAGAGGAGGCTCCATTCAACTATATGTATAATGTAGATACATGTAGATTAGATGTACTCGAGTTGCAATGCAGGACACCTAAATAAAAGATTGTTAGGGGGCGCCCTATGAACGGCTACCGCTTTGTTCTCACCTTATCTACATGAGGATGCCAGTATTCATCATGAAGTGTCTTGGCTTTCTTATTGTTCATCCTTGAGAAGAATGTAGGATGGGTTAAGTATATCTTTCTGCGCTGGGAATCTGGAATCGTGACGATATTGCAACTTTGATCTTATCTGCTACTTTTCTGTAAGGGAAAAAGAAAAGTTTTCATCTCTAGAACTGTGCATACTTCTTGGTATTCGGCTGTTGGTTTAACCATAATCAGAATTGGGTGTTTTGGTAGCTGCCAAGATTTTGTTTGTGTGTATGTGTGGGGGGGGGGGGGGGAGAATGCAGGCCTACAAAAATTTTACACAATGGTAATGTGCATTTATCACGAACATTAAGGAGCCCCCCCCCCTTCTATTTATGGCTAACTCTCATGGGGGAAAATAGGACTATATTACGAAGACAAGAACAATACAAGCATAAATTCACTTTAAAGTTTTGTAACTAATTATTATTCTAATATAATAATGAAGAAATTGTAAGCTTACCTGTATAGCCTTATATCCTCTTTACTGAATACATTTCCCAAGTTCTTTTGCTCAATGTATCTGAAAAGTAAAAGATTAATTTAAATATCATGCTTCACTTGACCTTAAATAGTTATTACAGGGCACAGGGCATTTGAAATTTCAAGACGAAATTCAGGTTTCAAAGAGGAGGGTTTTTTTTCCATTTTTCTTCCAATGTGATTTTTTTACATAGGACATTCGTTAGACCCTGTGTGATCAATGGGAATACATTTATTTTCGAACAACACCAGGAATGGAATGAAAATGTAACGAATGACAAGGTAGGATGTTCCATTAAAATATACTTGAACATGGCACTTACTGGTAAATATTGATAAAAGAATTTCCTTTAGACAACGCACCAGAATGAAGGTCCAGAATAGATGCCTATAATAAGAAAGACATGAAACAAATATTTAGATAAAGACCAATCAAACTGAGTTGTAACTACATTACACTATGATCGCTGTGGGAGAACTAAATGGTCGCCTGTACATTGCCATTCAAGTTTTTTTTTCCACCTTTCTCCATTTTTATCCATCTCCTTTGTGACATCACTGAGGCTGAGCAGCAAAGATTTAGATATATTGCGTGCACTCTATTTGTACATGTTTACGCTACAGGTATCAACGACTTCAGTGAATTAAAAAATAAAAAAGGAGGTTTTCCAGTATCAAAAGGTTTCAGATGTGGAATATAAAACATATATCACCTCTTCATTTAAGGTAATGAGACAAACTATCCCTTCCTCGGCAAACAGGATGTACACGCTATCTTTCCTCAGCACATCAGGTTCACCTCTGAAGTGATAGTTTGCTCATCCCCTTCACCAATGGTGATTATTTGCTTACTATCAGGGCAGCTACAATGTACATAAAGCTAAGTAATAATAACCAAACTTGCTTCTCTACAGTCTATTCTATTGATGGCGCACTATATAAGTGCTGTATTATTACATAAAGCCCATGTTAAATACTGATCGACATTATATTTATCAAATACTTACCCCTCCATTTGATCCACCATATGATAAGCCTTTCTTTGCAACTCTGCAATATGAAGCAATAATAAAGATATGACATTTTTAAGTACAATCTACTGAATTTTGAAAAGAATTGGAGAAGTAATATAACTGCAGGGAGAAAAAAACAATCTAGAGAAACAGAGAAGTTAAAGAGACAGAGAGTATCATTAAGATAGAGAGAGAGAGATCGTAAAAACTAAATGGCAAAAATAGTGTCATGCATCTTTTAATTAGTTGTTTCAAATTTGCAAGTTTTTGATGTTAAACAATTGGATGTAAAATGGGTGTAGATTATTTAATCAAAAGCCTAAAAAACAGGAGAGCTTGTAAAGCAACCATTCAAGGTAGTTATTGAACCTTGACCCCACAAATTGGGATAAATAGACTCTAAATGCCGGTAATGATAGAGAAAAAGGAGCCTAAAATATCAAACATTCAATTTTTTTTTTTTTTTAAGTTTCAAATAAAATAAAAAATAAAATAATTTAAAATCAAAATGATTGTTCAGGTACTTACTCTACAAGTTGTTTTGCTTCTCTCTCAGACACAATAGTATCCATAACACTACGGCCACATAACTTTGGAGCACATTCTAGACAAAAACAAACATACATGTAAAAGGATGAATGCTTATTTTCTTCACCACAATTAGATGTTAAGCCATCTCTACATGAACCGGGGGTAATATTCACTAGGTGGGGGCCGGGTCGAGGGGGTGCTTGATCTTGTTGATGTGCACACACCTGGTCAAGGGGGCTGCCGAAGGGTGGATAAAAACGTTTTACTTAGTAATACCAATATATGTATATTCCCCTGGCTTATATCAGAATCTCATTTATATAAAAATCTGACTTTAAATTGGGGGAATATCACTATGTATGTAGTATGTTAACACCAGTGCCTGTGTAGAATCATTTCATACATGTATGCCCCTTAAAATTCTTGACCAATAAGTTTGACTGTACCTGTACATCTACAGAAACCAATACAAGAAAGTTACCTGGAAATTTTGCCCTGTCCTCCTCAAAGTCGTCTGAACATTTGACGTAAATGAACTTAGCAGGTAGGGTTTCCGTCTGTCTTGCGAAAGGTTTAATAACTTCAGTTTGTCCAAAGTAGAGATGAGCACCAGCTAGAAGGGCTGCAATGGTAGAAAGTCTAATGAGGATTCTACGACCTGTTGATCTGGCAGGAGGCTGGTTCCTGTATTATGGAAAGAATAAAAGTGCCTAAAGTGCAAGTGGAATAACAATAATAATAATAATAGATGCGATATAGCACCTGAAACAATTTAAATCTCTGTGCTTTACAATTATTATTACCCCGGTCATTGGATCAGGATAAAAAGCTCATTTTTCAAGCCTCACTGACATAGTAACTATGAGACCCTAGGACACTGTATCGCGATGACCCTACACCGGGTTGCGATGACCTTATGACACCTGGTCGCGATGACCCTAGGACACAGGATTGCGATGACCCTAGGGCACCGGATCGCGATGACCCTAGGATGCCAGGTCCTGATGTCTAAGACCAAGTTGTAAATATATATGCCCTACACTGACCCTAAACCTAACCCCAGGACACAGGATTGCGATGACCAGGGATGCCAGTTGGTTTTACTCACAGAGCCTGAAAAACGCCCAACATTATTGAAACCCCATACATGCTGTACAAGAAACAGTCTGAAAACCTGAAACGAGGAGGTGGCAGGGCCTAAAATCAGGCAATAGCCTGAAAACTGGCATCCTCGGATGACCCTAAACACTGGGTTGCGATGACCCTAGGACACTGGGTCGCGATGACCCTACGACTCCAGGTCGCGATGACCCCTAGGACACCGGATTGCGATGACCCTACGTGTACGACACCGGGTCCCGATGTCTAAGACCAATACACTAACGCTAACACTAACCCTAGGACATTGGGGCACGATGACCCTAGGAAATCAGATCACGATGACCCTAGCCTAGGACACGTGTCCCAATGCCTTAGCACTGATTTGTAATATGCTGCAAATAATAACGATTAAAAATCATAAATAAACCCGCACCCCCCCCAAATTTTCACAAATTGTTTCAACCCTGAACCCCCCCCAAAAAAGACAAAAAAAAAAAAAAAAAAAAACTGGGGGAAAAATATAAGACTTGCCTTTATTAGGGCCAGTATCCATTTATTGATAGATTTCAAAATTGCAGTATTGTAGAATCAAAACAATATCCTGCAATCGCCTGCAGTTTCATCTGTGCTACAAATGTGTAATGTCCTTGTACGCAATTGTGATGTAAAATAATAACCTAAAAATCATTTTATGGTGACATCTTTTACTGGAGAACAAATATATGCAAAAACACTGAATTTTGTGGCAATGTGAATGTCTGAATTCAAGAAATAGGGCCTCAAATAAACGCTCATGTTTGTACACAAGTGAATGGGGGTGGAAATAGGTAACCAGTGTGTGTGTCTGAATAAAATGCTGCTTTAATGGACCAATGAACATCACAATCTCATTCGATGATTTGACATCAGCAATCCAGCAACTCAAGGATGGCAAGGCCGCTGGATTTGACAACATTAGTAGCGAGCACGTCAGACATCTTGGTTCTACTGCCACCAGACTTCTACTCACCATCTACAATGCAATGGTGCATCACTGTCACTGGCCTCACCTACTCAAGCAGGGTCTGATCATACCTCTTCATAAAGGAAAGGGCAAAGATACAGAGAATCCCAAGAACTATCGCGGCATAACCCTCACATCCACTCTTAGTAAGCTGCTTGAACTGTGTGTGAAACCTCTGCTTGACCGCCAACTTTGCATTGCTGACACCCCAGATGAGCTTCAACTCGGCTTCCGTAAAGAGTATTCCTGTGTACTTGCATCACTCAGTCTTGAACTAATCCTGGAAATCAACTCTTCCTGCAAACTTCCAACTTATGCAGCCTATCTTGATGCGGAGAAAGCTTTCGACCGAGTATGGCACAAGGGTCTGATTGGAAAACTGCAATCCATCGGTGTAAGCAACCCCCTTGTTCACCTCATTGAAGATCTACATGATGGTATGGAGAGCCGTGTTCTATGGAATGGATCAATATCAGAGCCCATAGCGGTGACCCAAGGAGTTAGACAAGGTGGGGGTACTTTCACCAACGTTATACACCGTATTTGTTGATGGCCTTCTTAAACACCTAAAATCCCTCCAACTTGGAACCTCGTTCAAAGGTGTGTATGCTGGTGTCATTGCACTTGCTGATGATGTCACTCTACTTAGCAACTCTCCAACAGAGCTTCAACACATGCTAGAGGTGACATTCAAATACGCTTCCGACTGGCAGTATCGCATCAACCCGTCTAAAAGTGCCATCGTTGTCAGCAACCCACGTAAAGCGACCAACCAGGACAGCTGGAACGTAGACAATGACAAGATATTTCGATCTGATTCGCACACCCACCTTGGCATACTCAAAAGTAGTCTTCGTCTTGACCAAACTGACATCATCATCTCAAAAGGTCTCAACACCTTCTATGCAATGGCAGGGTCTGGAGCCTACACCGAGGGCCTTATCCCACCAATCACTGCTCGCTTGTGGAGAACATATTGCATTCCACGAATGCTGTACGGATGTGCCATCTTGAAGTTCACCCAAGCAATGATGGAGAAGTTGAACAGAGCCCAACTCCAACTCTTCAAAAGGATCCTGGGAGTCCCAAGAACAGCCGCAAATGAGATTGTTTATCTTCTCACTGACTTGCTGCCGATCTCTATGCAGAATGACTTAGATAGACTCCTCCTCCTTGGGCAAGTCATTTCCATCGACAGGTGTCGTTTTGAGTTCAGAGTCCTTCTACTTGCCTCGGAGAAACGCACACCGACCATCCAAGTCTTTGCGCATACTCTGAACAAGTATAACCTGCCAGAACTTGAGGATCTGATAACCTCGCCACCATCATATAGGCAATGGAAGCGCACCATCAAGATTGCAGTCAGAAGGTCCCTCAACAAGGAGATCGACATAGCAGTCCAGTCCAAATCGACCCTGGTTCTGTGGAAAGACCAACTGCCCGTGGACTCCGGTGCTCTATATCCCAAAGACCCGCCATCAACCCTGATAAGAAAGGCTCTGACAGTTAGAGCACAGCTCCTTTCTTCCACATACCTGCTACAAACCAGGCTCATCAAAATAGCCAAGGCCTGTGATCCAGTATGCCAGCTTTGTAACAGTGAAGAAGAAACTGTTAATCACTTCGTTGCCACCTGCTCTTTCTTCCACTCCATTAGATCTGATTATGTATCCCTTGTCACTAAAACCCTTGAAGATTATCCTGACGCTCTTCCTCGCTACGACCCATCCCAACCTTCTGTGTTTACCTGTGCAACGCTTATTCCTGTTATCCCTGGGATCCCAACATCTGTCAGAAATAGCCTTCTACTTAAAACCCTGTTCTTTATTCACAAGATCCACATGACCCGTATAAATTTCTTTGATTTACTACCGAACACTGAATAATTACTATCCTTTTCTGCCCTGCCCCCTGGATAGTCATATATTGGATCAATACAGCAGCCCTATTTGGGAATATCTCCGAGAGCAACGGAGGGACAGAAACAGTCAGTCAGGTGGTTACCGATAGCACGATTATGCCAGAAATAGACTACTATTTTTCAACAGGTGAAAAAATGTTTTCTGACTTGGGCAACAGTTTTTTATTATTATTTCTTGTAATGTTGATATACCCTTCCTCATGTTCCTGAATACTTTACAGATTAAAACAAATTTGTAGATCCCTATCTTCATTTTTTTTTCCACCTTAAAGTATTGACATCGTGCTGCCCTTGGGAATTGCCCACTCAAAGCACCATGTCAATACTTTAGTATTGACCTCGTAGACCAAATTGCCATATTTGGGGGGAAATTTTGCAACCTGGTCAATGTTGTTTTTTTTTTCTAAGGTTTTTCTCATTTTTGCAATAGCTTTCAGCTCAGCTCCAAAATTAAGTAGACCGAGATCTAACTGTTACATGTAGATTCTATATTTTATAAAGACAAGTCACAATGAATAGGCTTTGGATAAATTTCAATTCAAAAATACAAAATCATGAAAAAAATTAAAAGCATCACTAGTTTTTTCCACGTCCCTGCCAAAAAATAACTTGTGGGGATATTTTTCAGAAAGTGTAAAAGACAAGGGGAATCATGAAAAGCAAAGCGGCTTGTCTGAAAGTTTACTTAGTGAATCCTGTCATTAGTTAACTTTATTATGGTTTAGCCGCTCGTGTGGAATTTGATGTGGCACTTCACGTGCATTAAAAAAATAAAAATTTAAACAGACGTGAAATTGAACACGTGGAAAGGACAAATCTTTGTAGAAGTCAAACTTACTGATTATCTTGAATTCTCTGTTGTGAATCCACATCAGAAGCCCCACTTTTTTTAGATGAATCCTGTGTTTTCTTCCCCAGTACATTTTGCTGCTTTTTAGAGTTTACTTTCCGCTTTTCCGCAGGCATTTTTATCTTTCAGTTGCAAGATTCTGTACGCGGGAACAGAGTGTAGGCCAGCCGTTTTTTGTAATATTGTAATGAGGACATATATTTAGCTCTACGCGAGTGAGCCCGAACGGTCTAACATGCACAAAAATAAAGCCTGGAAAATAAGACTACATGTATCTGGTCATTGCATAATCGTGATCGTTTTCAGTACAACAATCATTATCACTGCATGCTAAATCGGGGGCGAGCAGTACTTCATCGTCCATCGATCAAGGTCTTTCACAGACTCAGTAGACAGTTAAACTTTACCAAGTGACTTCGTAAGTTGCCATACAAATATTTCTAACTTCAAGGTCCTTCTTTTACGTAGATTATCTTCAAATAATCATGCCAAATTTTTTAAATAAACATGCATGCATTATTTTAGGTTAAGACAAAAATAAGCATGATAAGAAGTCTACAGAATTTCCAGACTTGAGATTAGAAGCAGACCCTAACATAGATCTAACTTCAACTTGGACTAATTAATCATGACATGATTGTAAACTCTTGACTCTTGTGTGCTTTTTATGTTAATACAACAAACAGGGCTGCTGTAATACAAATGTACATATCAGTAACTGACATCGATCTAGGGCCTATCTAACCGAGTAATGTCCCAAGGCCACTGCCGGCCCCCAAATCTTGAATTTGGAATTGGAGGTTTTCAAATTTTCATTCAAATTTGATGAATACTTCAATACCACCTAGGCCAAGGCACAGATATTTCTTGATACACTAGCTCCTCCATAATCAGGAGCTTTAATGAAATAATGTCAAGCATTGCAACAACTTGTTCTCTTCGATATTCTTGTCTTTCTAGGCAGCGATGGCTACTCGACAGATCCTACAACGAGGATTCTTGAAACCGACAACATGGGCCCTATGCACGAAAGTAACCCAGAAGCCTGTTTCTGTATTAACACATCTGAAGACTACATCAGTACCTCCATCAGTTAGTCAAAGGTAAACCAATGCAATGATAAATGAAGCTCAGCTCTTTCATTTATTCCCTATTTAATCTTGAAATGTTTTTTATTGTCTAAGTTGTTAATATGAGTATTAATAATAATTTCAACAACAGTACTTTGTTAAAAAATTATAAGTGTCAATAAAGGGATCAATCAGGCACAAATTTTGCACTTTTAAAGCTTCTTAAACACATGTACTAATATGCGGTTTTCAGAACATATCTCATTTCATATTGTACCAAGTCTTTTATTTAAAAAAAAAAAAAGGAGATCAATGAGAATCCAAACTTACAAATGTATCCTATTTTACTCTTGATTTTTTACAGGTGTTCTCAATTCATCAAGTCATCTGCATTGTTCCACAGCAGTAGTAGCATTCTGGATGAGAATAGTTTCATCATCCAAGACCAAGATGACTTCAAGGAGAAGGTTCTCGATAGTAAATCAGTCGTCATTGTCGACTTCCATGCAGAGTAAGAATCATAAAATTCATGTTCATGACATGTAAATCCCTATTGGTCCACGTTGATTAATTCAAAACCATACAGAAATTCATTAATTTTTCATCCTAAAATTGGCATCTGTTGATATTTTTTTCCTTTTATTATTACACCTCTTTTTGACAAAAATAAAATCAGTCCTTATAAAGAAAGGTGTGAAATCCCCAATCGAGATGTACTAATGACTCTCCTCTACTGCCCTACTGTGGCAAAAAGGCAGCAAGTGACAAAAGTGACATTTCCTGTAAATTACAAAATGTGTCATTTACATGTACATCGATGTCGATGCGATATCACAATGCCTTACCTAACATATCCGTTAAGATGTGAAATTTGTCAGGAAGAAAAGTAGGCTGGCTAGGTACACTGTGTTGATATCATTTGTTTCCTTTTGTCTTCAGTAGATGGGGTAATCATAGCATGTAATGCAGGACCCACTAGTTAGATAGTTAATAAGCTGAATTGGTTACCTGAAGTAAATTAAGTCCACAAGGCGTTCAGGACCAAGCCAAATAACTTGTTATAATGAAATGTCTTTGCTTATTATAACAGGAGTAGGCTGTAAAATGATAGTTTTAATTAATTTTATTCAAACTTTTTTTTTTCCACAGATGGTGTAACCCCTGCAAAGTTCTAGCCCCGGTCCTCGACACCGTTCTACAGAACACCAAAGGTCAGGTCAAACTAGCCAAGGTCGATATCGATGACCTCCAAGACCTGGCCATCGGCTACGGGGTCGACTCTGTACCCACCGTCATGGCCTTCAAGGGAGGGGTCAAGGTGTCAAAGTTCATAGGTTATCAGAGCCAGGAGAAAGTGGAGGCTTTTGTGGAGAAATTGCTGACCTGATTTATGAAAAAAAATCATGAACTAGAGACAATAATAGGATATCATTTGAAACAGTGATTGAAAATGTGATTGAAACAGTGATTTTATGTGATAATTAATTATGAGATTTAAAAGAAGATACCCAGTACATGCCTTTGTGAAGAAATTGCATCATTATGAGAAAATTTTTAACAAGAGACAATTGCAATGGTCTATGACATCATTATACGGTATATGTATCTATAGCCTGCTCCTATTATAAGGAGCATAGGTACAACAATATTTGTTATAACAATGCAGTTCTCCCAGTGAAAATATAAATAAGATAGATAGATTGGTGAAGGAATTTATAACATGGTTAAAAAATCATGAACAATCTGAGACAATTGTATGATGGTCTATAACTTTAATTTCATACGGAGAGCATGCATGTGTATTGATGGTAAATAGAAAAAGGGGTGAGGGCTAAAGAGGGAAAATTGCGAGTAGGATAAACATGATGTAAACATGAGGTGTACATTCTTTACAATGTAAAAGACATATGTACATATTTTAACAACATTTTATTGATAATGATTATGAAAGTTTTGTATAGTGACTAGTGTATGATGCAACTTGTTCATAAACATAATTGTATTCATGACGGCTAATTTTGAGAATATCGACAAAGATAGCCTTGTTGCCATATATGTAATGTTGTTTAAAAAACTTGTCTTCGTGCCTTATGGAAATTATGACGAGGTGGATGAACTCTAAAAGGACTGGGGGCCTTCAAGAACTAACAATACAGACTTGCAGTTTGTGTCGCTGAGAACCCATGTGCTGAACCTTGCTGCATTCACTCATTTAGTAGTAGAGATCTCACACCCCTCTCGGTCTTAGCAGCTACATGTACTAAAACACCAGCAGTCTGATCTAGGGTCAGCTGCCTTGTTTGAGACGTTTTCATACAGCCAAAAGTTTCTATGATATAGAGCATCAGTGACGGTTCCAGGCAGGGGCGCCGGGGACACCCCTCCCCCTCCCCCCGTAATTAAAAAAAAACACATTGACTGCAGTACTAATTGACTGTACATGTTTAAAAATTTGATGGCACTCCCACAATTGAACCTGCCCCCCCCCCCCATTTTCAAATCCTTGATCCGCTGTACATTTCTTATACTCATGTATCCACATGTACATAATATTATACACTTGTGGTGTTCATGAAAAACATATTTGAAGGTATTACATTAATCAGCTGTAATGTTCTTTTGCCTTGTAATTACTATATTTTGGAGAGCAGCACAATAAGGTAATTTTCCTTTATCATATGCACCTGACTTTGTTATAACAAGACATGGACTTTTCATATACATGCAGGGGCCACAGAGCGTTTTTGAAAGTGGAGGGGCTGAGCGGAAAGTGGGGGGGGGGGGGGGGGGGGGGCTGAACAGGCTAAAAATCACAAATGTATGGTAATTTTTGCGTTTTTGTACACGGTTGCTGAAAAAAGTGGGGGGGGGGGGGCTGCAGCCCCTGGCTCCGCAGCCCCTGACATGTACCTGGTGAGATATTTCCAAGGACATTTACTGGAAATGAGTACAGTCTACTGATATTATAATGAGTATGGATACAACAAGGTTTCATTTTAACAAGGCAGTTCTCCAATTCCCAATTTCAAACATGTCCACATATCTCTATGTGTGTCTGTGTTCATATCACAAGAGTCCATTAAAACGAAGCATTTGGTTTAGTTTGAGTACCTTATTATAGCAGGAGTGGACTGTCTCTTATGCTGCTTAAAGGAATTAACAAAGTTTCCAAGTCAAATTAAAAGCTTTTTGGATGATTGTGAAGCTATTGTTACATTTGTCTTTGGGTCAGGCTTTTATTTATCTAATGTTTCAGGATTTAATTTTTAAAAAAATTACACTCTACTGTTTGGTTAATTGCCTTGTGGTCTATAGAATGCGTCTAAATAAAAAACTATACACTTTGGAAATGGCTACCTAATTAATAACAAATATTATTTTGGGAAAGGTTTACATGACTTTATAGAAATTATATATCCCTCAACTATCATCATGATGCAAAAAAAGTCAGAAAATAATGCATGCTTCAATGAGCAATGACAACTTTTTTTTTTAAGGACACAAAAATGAGGCTATGCAGGAATTCACAATTCATTTACCAACTGCTAAATGGAAAAGGGGTCAAAATTGATAATGGAATGAATCAGCTAACAAAGTCTCAAATTAACTGAAAGTCAGAAATAAGCATCAATATTATGCAAAAATATAATGGTTGACCTTTTTGTTTCATATTAATAATGTGTATTTTTACTTGAAGTTTATTGTTGTCTTTGTTGGCTGATTTATTCCATTATTGATTTTGGCCCTTATGGCTTTCCATAAGCAGATGATTAATGAATTGTGAATTCCTGCACAGGGTCATTTTTGTATCCTTGACAAAAGTGGGTAAACTATTGCTCATTGAAGCATGCATTATTTTCTGACTTTATAGGCGTCATTAATGATAGTTGAGGATATGAGCTTTCGATACATGAACCTTTTCAAGAACCATGTATTTTTCATTTGGTAGCCCTTCCAAATAAAGTGTGCCATCGTCTAATACAGTCCACTCCCATTATAATGAGGTGTAAATAGACTGCTTGAGAATAAGACAGCAGTTGGTTTTAGACCAAATATCAGCATCTCTGCAATACATCTTGCTTTCTCCTCCTGATGATAATATCTTACAAACAGACTACATGTACATTGTAGTTGTATGTGGGACCGGCCTTTATTATGAGTTGTTCATAAGAATTTGATATAAATGGAGTTTTATATTTTTTAGGTTCGACTGTGCCATGGTCCTTGGATTATTAAACAAAAACTGAAAACTATCATTGCAATGTCTCCAATATATTTTTTTAAATTATGTAGGCATATGTGCAACTGATCTCATTGACAGTAGTTGATTATTTGTGAAAAATAGAATTAAGATCACCACAACATGCACACATACAATTAAAAAAATACAATAGTAAAACAGAACGATTGTTCGAGGAGAAGCGAAATGAGGCAAGCAACAGAGACATACGTGTAGATATTTATAGGGAGCGCTGCAGAAAATTATCTAAATAATAATTATACATTCAGTCGTTTTATAAGAATAGGACTAAATAAGAAAAGACATTGGCCCATATTCTGCTATGAAGACTGAGTTTGTATGCGTCGCAAGTTCGTGGGAAGCTGTTGTGCGATCCTTTTGTCTGATGTATCAGTAATCATCAGACAAAAGGATCGCATTTTATAATAGCTCTGCACGAATTTGCGACGCATGCAAACTGAGTCTTCATATCAGAAATATGGGCCATTTACTAGTATTGTGACGGTGATGAGAGTAGTGGAGGTTTATGGGAAAGGAAATGAGCGACATTATCATTTTAAGACGAATTTAGCGCCCCTTAGTTTCAGGTCGATTCGGCGCCCTTGCCTAAGTTTAAGATGACTTCTGCGCCCCTAAGAGATCAATAATATTTGGCACCCCTTCATTACAGGTCTATTTGGCACCCCTAAGTTTCAGGTTGATTTGGCGCCCCCTAAGATCACTTTTGGCACTTCTTGGTTTAAGATGAATCTGCTTGGCGCCCCTATGGCTATGTTTAAGATGAGTTTGGCGCCCCCCCCCCCCTCAGTTTTAGGTCAATGTAGCGCCCCCTAAATTTAGAATAGAATTCGCGCCTCATGTTTTAGGTCAATTTGGCCCCCCTCAAGATCAACTGGCGCTCTAAGTTTAATATCACTTTGGCGCCACTAAGTCCCGCCCCGCCCCCCCCCCCAACACACACTCTGGCTGTTCTGTACTCGTATGCTCACTCCCGATTTCCCCCGGGAAAGGGGTATATTTCAGGGGCTCAGGTAGGGGGAAAATCCCCGAGAAATCATTGAAATAGGGTCTTTTAGCATTTTTCCCGACCTCTTTTTGTAATTAGGGGGTATAGTTATCACGTTTTTGAGGACAAATCCTGAAGTAGGGTCTTGAATATGGTTTAAAAGGGGGTAATTTTGCTGGCTTCCCCTTCGAAAACCTGTAATAGGGGATAATTTTGATGTAGCTTCCCTTCCAAAAGCCTGTATAATAGGGGGTAATTTTGTATGGTTGACCCCCTGAGTGGGAGGGGGCGGGCACTATAAGACTTAGTATCAGGTCAATTTGTCACCCCTATCACTTTGGCACCCCTTGGTTTAAGATCAATTTGGCCCTCCTACGTTCAAGTTCAATTTGGCACCCCTAAATTTATAATAGAATTGGCGCCCTGTGTTTGTGGTCAATTTGGTGCCCCAAGGTTAAGGTAAATTTGGCGCCCCTCAGTTTGGCGCCCCTAAGTTTAAGGTCAATGAGGCGCCCCCTGAACTTAAAATCGAATTGGCGCCCTATGTTTTAGGTCAACATGGCGCCCCCTTAGTTTCGGGTCAATTTGGCGCCCCTAAGTTTAATGCGGCACCCCCTATCAGCTTTGCCAGCCGTACAATAATTATCGTATTTGTACGATATTTTGACCCTCTGTACGATGTACGATCAATAATTGCAAAAAATGGCAAATTTTGTACACTGTTAAAAAAAAACCAGAAGATTTTACAGAGAGAAAAATACAGAACCGTTCTGTATTATGTATGATAATATAATTCTATGTATTTTTATTACGGGAAATTTTCTGCAATTTAACAGAACAGGTCTGTTTGAAAAAAGAAAAAAGGTATTTTATTATAAAAAATATGTAAGTTTACATACCCCATATACCATCTTTCTGTAATTGTACTGTTATTTTACCGTAAATTGTGTTACCAATTGTGCAGTAAGATTACAGGTGTTCTGGAAGTTCTGCTGCAGGAACTTTTTCAGTTTTTTTTAGGAGAAAAAAAAATACAGAATCATTCTGTATATGTATGACAGAATCATTCTGTATATTTTTATAACGGGAAATTTTCTGAAATTTAACAGAACAGGTCTGTTTAAAAAAGGAAAAAAAGTATTTTATTATAGAAAATTTGTAAATTTTCATTCCTCATATACCAATTTTCTGTAATTTCACTGCAAATTTGTGCAGTAAGATTACTGGTGTTCTCGAGACTCTGCTACTTGAACTTTCCTGTTTTTTAAGGAGAAATTTTCTAACAGTGTACATTTTATCAGATAACGCTAATCTATATATATGAAAAATCAGTTAAAACTGGCCTATAAAACCATAAAATGCCTTAAAGCGCCCCCAGACCCCCATCCATGATAAATTATAGAAGATTCCCTGATCCGCAACTTGAAGTTCGAGCTCATTACCCAATGAGGGGTGGATTTTTTTTGCAAATTAATTGCCACTGAATCTTGCATGTACGATAATTTTGGCTAAAAAAACGATAATTTTGAGGCTCTGGTACGATAATCTGACTTCTTGAACCTGGCAACGCTGCCCCCTATAGTCTGAAGGCAATTTGGCGCCCCGACGTTTAAGGTTAATGTGGTGCCCCCTAAATTTAGAATCATAAGAATTTAGCATCCCTTAAATTTAAGTTCAATTTGGCGCCCACAAGTTTAAGATCAATTTGGCGCCCCGAAGTTTAAGGTCAATTTGGCCCCCATCCACCCCCTTTTTTCCTCTTTCTCTTTTCTTTTTCTCCTTTTCCCCCTTCTTTCCTCATTTCTTTCTATTTCTTCTTTTTGTCCTCTATTCGGCGCCTGTTTCGCGCTTACCCGTGGGCCGTAGGCGCAGATGTCAAAATTTGTCGCCCTTCGGCCATCAAGAAGGTCATTATTTATTGGCCATAGGAGTAGGGTTCGTCATATTCTGTCAAGCGGGTTAGCCTTTCATCGTTTTTACCCTTTTTTTTATTTTATTTGTATTTATCTATTTATCTTATTTGTTTATTTTTAATTTTTTTTTAAAGGTCTGAAGGAGGGTGCGTTCACACCCTCGGCACCCCCTGGCGACGACCATGGCATGTGCCCCCTTGCCCCTTCCCGTAGTTACGCCTCTGATGCTGGTATCGATCGATGTCATTGTGCACCAGTCAATTATTCCTTTTTTTTTTTTGTAATCAGGAAAACTCTGCATTTGTATTATATGTATCTAGATAATTATAAATGGAATAACGAAATAAATGCTGGTAAAAATCGAATTTTCCTGTGCTGTCAATTTTTATTTTCTTAATTGAAATCAAGAAAACAAAGTAAAATTTTTTTTAGATTTCTATCGTCAGTTGCTGGATATTCATTAAAAAAAATAATTAATGCCTCGATCAGTGCTGTGCATTTTAATATTTTTTTAATGGTTGGAATGATTTATGGAATAATGGAATAAAGACCTGCTATGCTGGTAAAGATTGAATTTCACTGTGCAGTCAATCAGGAAAACAAATTTAAACTATTTTAGCTTCTAATTGTCGGATGTTGGATATCAATTTAAAGAAATGCGTCGATCTGTCCTTTGTATTCAATTGTTTTAATAGTTGGAATGATTTATGGAATAATGGAATAAAGACCTGCTATGCTGGTAAAGATTGAATTTCACTGTGCTGTCAATCAGGAAAACAAAGTTAAACTATTTTAGCTTCTAATTGTCGGTTGTTGGATATACATTTAAAGAAATGCGTCGATCTGTCCTTTGTATTAAATTGTTTCAGATATTGTATTAAATGATTTATTAAATACGTAATTAAAAACCGTTGTTGCATATTTGTTTTTATTACTAAAAGAATGCCCCTAAATTAAATGAACCTAAAATGAAATTATATCCTAAGCTAACCAAAATCATACATGATTTCCAATGTTTGAATATTAACGAAATATTTTAAGTTTAAGTGATTTAATCTCATAGTAAAAGGAATAAACGAAATGTATATAAAAATGAATATATTACAACCAGATAAATAAATACTAAACCAGAATATAAGAATTTTATTCCTTCAATGTCCATTTTTCCTTTTTGTCTTCGTTTTTGAATGAAATTGATAATAAATATTGTCTGATGATATACTTTTGTTTAAAAAATATAGTATTACATAAATGTAGCCATTGTCGTTTAACTTATGCCTTATTTATCTCATTACTATTACCTTTTTTCCGTTGTATTATTTTGTTATCAAATTTAATATTATGTTCAGTTTGTTTTGTATTATGTTGATGATGATCCTCATTGTCTGGCCATATAGATTTGATTGGAGAATCATCACTGTATTGCAATATAAAACATTGAAAAAGAAACATTATGTGCAATCATGATTTCAAACACAAAAGAAACAAATTACGCCCAGGTCATACATAGGCCTACAGGGCAACATAATAACATAAAACAGACAATATATAACAGGAATCTATACAAATATAATACATCAAAGCATCAAATATACTAGTAAAGCTGATACAGGACAGGGGAGGGGGTATATTGATAGGGTTTATTCATAATGGCCTGGGGTTTGAAAGAAGAAGGTACTTTTCCGACAAATTGAGTTCAAAACTTTACCTTACACCTTTGGTTCGATTTGATGTCCAAAAATACAAATCGACACAGGGGCCCAAAATGACCAGAATGAAATTACTGCATTTCATGAGGCCTACAAGCGTACAGCAAATGAATTAGACTTGCTTGAACCGTTGGAAATTTAAAGAACCACTTGGTGATTTGTCCTATATAATATTGTCCTTACTATGTATGTTATCGTTAGCCTACTTATTTTTGTTGCAATATGATTGTTTGCACACTGTAAACATAAATTAGTCATTTGACTAATAAAAATTAGTCCTGCCCTATGTCTGAAATGACTAGAATTAATTAGTCGAATGACTAATTTTTAGTCATTTCAGACACTTTTGGATTTAGCCAGATGACTAAGAATTAATTAGTCAGATGACTAGAATTAATTAGTCGAATGACTAATGTTTAGTCATTTCAGACACTTTTGGATTTAGCATGGAAAATATATATATAGATTTGTATTAGACTTTTCCATACTTCTCTATCCTGGTTTTTCTCTTCCTCTGTCTCTTCCCTCTTGTTCTCCTTTCACTTTACTTGTGTCTTCCTCACCCTCTCACTCTCTTCTCCTATGCTATTTAAGTGTATTGGCTCACAAATTTGCCTTTTAGTACAGTAATAACACTATGATGTCTTGGCAGACTATTTATTATGTAATCATCATTACAACAATTCAGAGTATCTGCTATCGTGATAATGTTAACTATTATGATATATATTTTTAATATTTATGTTGTACTATGTAAAAATGAAATTTTGTACATTATTATTATTATTATTAATATGCATAGCCCGATTATGTTGAAATAAATCTGTTTTAAATCAAAAAGAGATTTAGTTTGCTTCATTTCTTTGTGTTTACATAAAATGTGGCCTTAAAATGATGACCAACTAAAATAAGTCACTAATATCTAGCTTTGTCTGACTTATTAATTCTAGTCATCTGGCTAAATCCAAAAGTGTCTGAAATGACTAAACATTAGTCATTCGACTAATTAATTCTAGTCATCTGACTAATTAATTCTAGTCATCTGGCTAAATCAAAAAGTGTCTGAAATGACTAAACATTAGTCATTCGACTAATTAATTCTAGTCATCTGACTAAAACATTAGTCCATTCGACTAATTAATTCTAGTCATTTCAGACATATGGCAGGACTAATTTTTATTAGTCAAATGACTAATTTATGTTTACAGTGCACATGTAATTTAATGTAAATCATTTTATGTAAAATTAATCAGTTTATTTATCTATATTTTGTCTGTACCCCCCATCCTACCTCTACCATATTGTTTTATATAAAAAAAATTATTGTTCGTAGGCCTATATATTAATGAACTTAAATTGTTATATTTAGCACCAAGCTTGAACATTGTTTAGAGTGGATATGTTGCTATTTATGCTTCTGACAAACTTATCGCCTTTACAAACGCCAATTTCATCAATAAGTATCCGCTGGAAAAAATATCAACCTAGCTTTATTCCGCGGAAAGTTAATTGAACTTCGAATAGGGGGCAAAATTACCTGAAATTCGTTGATCAGCTCAGGCAGTGTCCACGGTCTGACCCCGACCTAATTAATATTTGACATAAAAAGTTCGTTAACCTGGATGCGCGCGCGCGTAGCACGATACGCGCAATGCAGGGGGAAGTCCCGGACTAGAACTTCATAGTATGACGTCACAATGCATGGTAAGGCACAGCGCTTAGGGGAGTAATTACTCATTTTGCGCTATATAAATAGTATATTATTATTATTATTATTATTATTATTTTTATTATTATTATTGTTATTATTATTATTATTATTATTACTATTATTATTATTATTGTTATTATTTGGATACTTAAAACAATATAGTAACATTCGAGGAATATAGTCAAAATGTATCAATGACAATGGAAACTATATCCATAAAACTCCTGACCATGATCATCTTTTCTTCTTCATTGTGATAACAAATGAAACTCATCCTTTTCTGTTGCTGTAAATGACGAATATATATTTAACTGTCATTTTCATCAATCTATTATCGAGTCTCTTTTCTGATAATATTTCATATGTCATACCCGAAAATGTCAAAAATGTCCAATTATGAGGAATCGCAGAGATTTACTTCCGGTTCGTGACGTCATGGGTGTGGTATGAACTTTACATTCAATACACACTTTGCACACACATCCTCGCTGCGTGTCAACTACACGTAAAGTTAGTCTACGATCGTCGGATATGGACGGGTCAAAAACGCGCTGTCGATTTGTCCCGATCTTTCCCGTGTAATAATGATGTTGGCGAGCTAGCTGCCTGGCTGGGACCTTTCATTGACGTCGGAATAAATACAAAGTTCTGCGAAAGAACTTACGACAATTGTCGACCTATCAAGATGGCAGGCACATTACTGACCTGCTGTCTTTCGCCACCGGATAAAGCAGCCCTGGAAATTAGTAAAGATATCGACAAACAGCTTCAGAGAGATAAAAATTACATTCGACGAGAAGTGAAGGTGTTGCTCCTCGGTGCAGGCGAGAGTGGGAAAAGCACGTTTCTAAAGCAAATGAAAATTATCCATGAACAACAATTTACGGATCAAGAAGTGAAAGAGTTCCGTACTATCATCTATGGAAATATCATCAAGGGTATGAAAGTGTTGGCAGATGCCCGTGACAAGTTAGGAATACCATGGGGAGATCCACTCAACGAAAAACATGCCGAGTTTGTGATGAGTTTCAACACCCAGCAAGCAGGGCAGCTCGAACCATCTGTGTTTGTCCAATACGTGCAACCTTGCATTGAACTGTGGAAAGACAGTGGGATTCAAAGTGCTTTCGATAGGAGGAGAGAATTTCAACTGGTGAGTTGGTAGACTAAACAGTCTAGAATCTATAGATAAGTCATGAGCAAAAGTGAAGTAACTCGTGTCTTTGACTAAGATGTAGTAAGAAGAGTAAAAGTAGTGAAAAGCATCACTGAAAACGAGAAAAAGCTGTTCTGTGAAAATAACTCGTGAATGGGAAAAGTCTTAAAAAAATTAAAACAGTATGGCGAAGGCTATGTTAACATTGTAGCATTTTGACACAGATCTAACGTTAGATGTGCACGTTGCGATACTCGAAATGTTACTTTAGGATTCGTGGCTTGTTTTTTGATGGACGACGCGATGTTCACTTTACAAAAAAAAAACAAGTTCATAAGGTTAACATTTGAAAAGAGACGGAACATTTAACAGTTACGATTACAAAATATCAATGAACTGTTAGGCCTATAGTGTCTTTATAGCTAACCTTACTCCTTAGCCTTGGCTGAGAGATTTTATCAATTGTTTAGGTTAATGTGCATTCATTATAATTGGGTGACCATAGTTTGTGCAACTTTCAAAAATATTAACAGATGTGATATTCAATCATTTTTTATATTTTGCCCCAAATCAACGAAAACTATAACTTCCAAATGAACAGCAAAATTCTAAACTGAACGAAAAAGTGAACTATCGCGATTTCAAAATTCTATGCCAGTCATCAGTCGATCCATAATCTAATGAAAAAGTAAGACAATGAGAACTTATTTCACACTTGTAGAGTGTTTGACAACGGGTTATCAAGATATTCCATCAGTCAAAGAAAATGGAATAACTGTAGACCTACATCAAAATGTCATAGAATCAAATGATATTATAAAGCTTCACTTATAATTTTGATGTCTGTTGTCATTGAATCGGAAAACAATGATTTCTAGACCCTTGTCGAGAAGGTCAGATTTTTATGGAACAGAAACACATTTTCCCGCTGTTTGGGTCAATGATTCCACAATTTGATAGGCCTTCACCTTACCCTGACAACAGTTTGGTTCTTAGGTAATTTCAAGCCCCTCTTTCTGTTAGTGCTATCAGATTCTCAAAATATTTATTACTTTTTGAGATATGTGACGTGCGTGAACTAGGGTCACACCATCATACAAAGTCAAGCTTAGTCGGTGAATGACCATTATCAAAAATGAAAATGATAGTTGATAAAAGTATTGTGACAACAATGACCACCCCTCTCTTCAACAATTTAATTGTCAACTTGTCATTGTCTAGACCTAATCAATCACTATTTGTGCTGGTACATGTAGAGAGCCACTGGAAAGTTAATGTTACATTGTACCTGTTACACACTCCTTAAAAACCTTCCATATGTTATGTGTGTAAGTTCTGAAGGAGTGTGTAACGGGTAATACTTTCCAGCATAATCGTACTAATAATGGACAATTCCATGGGAAAGGAAGGACATTCAGACTAACTTTTAAACGTCCAAGCAAGTACTACAGGGCAGCTATTTGGCTTGTGACATAATTTGGTCTATGGGACATTCAGAGAGTTTAGACTTACAATGTACATCAACATGTATATTTCTGATATTTTGTACATTGTACATATATGTACCTGTAGTTTAGAGCTTGAGTTGCTCTATTGTCAAGCCAAATATGAAAGTGATTGGTCTGTAATAAAAAATTATGGACCTGTGAATGATCAAAATACCTTGGTCTTGATAGGATTAGGATTGAATTTTGTTTTAGGGCAAGGTTATTTTTTCATAGTTCATTTTTTCAAGTACAGTACAAATATGCAAATGTGTGGAAAGGGTATCAAAATCTCCAAGGCCAAACAGCAAATTTTGGAAGGGGCAGTAAGGCCAGTTAGGGGGCATCTAAGGCCATGGCCTCCGTGGCCTTATTTATAAAGTCCTGAAATGGAAGGTTGGCAACAATATCATCCATTTCAAAGCAATTTTACCAATTACATTTACTCATTTTATATTTTTTATGTTTTTGTTTAAAATGTTCCCCCCCCCCCCCCCATTTTGATAGTGTTGATTTCCTCTGGTTTTGGGATCATCTCTTCCTGTTACTCAAACCTTTTCATTGCACATTCAGATTTTGATATGTTGTGATGTACTGTACTAATGCACAAACTACATTTCACATGCTGAAATCCTTGAAAACCAGATGTTCTGGGAAGGAGCCTGTTTCCTGGTACAATGTATGAGCCTGTCATTTTTCCACTTTAATGCTGAAGTACATGTAGGCTCTGGATAAGCACCAACACCCAGTTAAGCCCCGTTCACACCGTTGCGTTTTACCTCGTTAGCCAATCGCAACCTTGAGGCAACCCTACGCAGCTCAATATGCGGTTGCAATCACACTGTTGCGGATGGAGCTCGATGTAGCTCGTATGTGGTTTGCTTGCCTTTTACTTCGCTCTAGCTTGCTTTTTCTCGTAGCAGTACGATTCAATACGAGGTTTACCCGTAACGTTGCATATGTACCTCGTTTACCACTCGTCGCTCGCTCTGGTTTGTATCACATCGATTCACTGCGCCTTCACTCGCTAAAACTTTTGTTGCGTTTGAGCTCGTTCAGTTGTGGATGTTTGAAAAAAATTCAAACATCCGCATCTGAATGCAAGGCCTTTCGCCTGCCTATTTACATTTTTTTTTGCTAGCTCGTTCTAGCTCGTTCTAGCCTTTGACTCTGTTTGTCTGCGTTAGGGCAATCCGCAGCCGAACGCAAGCCTTGAACGCAAAGGTCTGATCGGGGCTTTAAAAGTTACCGTAACTTATGTACCTATAGATTGAGTTCAAATTGCATTTTTTGTTTTCATGAGGACATATTTAAAATTCTATTGTTGCACATACATTGTAGGGACCTCTAAATTTATGGGTTGTTTTATGGGTTGTGTCACTGGACTCCCCCAAAAAAGTTGTTTTGCTTTCCCTCAATTTTTGTGTATATGTTTTAGATGAGTAAAATGATATTGCTTTTAAATTTGGAGGCATGAGGTCACCAATTTATTTTTCTATAGGGGTTCAATTTTTTTTATTAAACATACATGTAGAGTAAATTGCTTCATTTTTCAGAGATGACGTTTTTGACCGAACATGATTTGACAACATATTAACATGAACTGTCTGAAAAATAAACGTGTGGATGTGGTTGAAGTAAATAATTAAAGTTTGTCGCATATTATACAAGTGTTTTTACAGACAAAAACATTGTGACATTGTGATGTCTAACTACAGTATACGTAAATCCACCACATTTTTTGACGGAATCCATAATCAGTTTAATCTGTTGTTAACAAGATATACAGATTATATTCATTACATGATTATTTTATTTCTTTGGCGTCACCTGTGCCTGAGAGGCGAAAAGTGCACATCATCGTGACCCGTGGCTCTCTCCTCCCAATATATAAACGGATTGGGGGTGTTTAGGTGGACCACTACACTGGGGTTCCCCCTACATGCACTACTGACGTGAAATTAGTGGAAATAAAATCCTTGCAAAAGAATGCCCGACTGTACTGTACATCTGACATTTTTCTATCAGCAAAGGATACTTTATCAAAGTTGCTTAATTCCAAAATCTAAATAGTAGCCTTGTTACAGTTACAAAGGACTTGTCCTTTTTGTGTAGACTGATCGATTTTTACCCCTTTGTGACAAAACTGCAACATTGTTATTTAAAAGCTACAATTTATGGTTGTTGAAGTATGAACTTTACAGAAAGACCAAGAAATACACACTAGACACATGCTGCACCACGCCGTACACCGGGGTACCGTCGTAACTCGGGGTACGTTGTTGTGCAGCGCTCTCTTGTGTCCATTAGCGTACAGAGTATCTGTAGCTCATTAGCGACAGTTTTGAGAAAAATATCAAACAAAACGTAAGTAATTTGCATTGTAGTGATATTTTTCCCTTCAGTCCCACACATACAAATTTAATGATTGTTTGAGATCCTGAAGAAATCAATGATTCAAATGAAAATAATATTTGTTGACATAGAAAGACTTTTATTCTACATATCAACATTCATTGCATTAGGTACGAGCGATACAGGACACAGAATAAACGTGAGAGAGACATTTTTATTTTTTGATGAATACATGTACGTTGTCATTGGCATGGAATTGCCCATGAACAAGTTACAAGTTCTGTTGGACAACTGTATAGCACACCTTTGAAAAGAGCTCTACAATTCTACAGAGTGTGGTCATGGTTTGTGAACTCTACAATTTGTATGCACACTGTACAAACCAAATAAAAAGAAAAAGTTCAGGGAGAAATCCTTGGCCTGTGTTTTACCTGGCCTCTGTTTTTAGCCATATGGCTAATGTACATTACAATGTACAACCAAGATACAACCGTAATTGATTAACCTATTAGAGGGACTACAGTACGGTATATGTAAATGTAAACCCTTGTGTTTCAAATGTTTAAAATCAATATTATTGTATTGTATACTAATGGTGTACTTGGACTGTACATGTACGTACACTCGATTGACTACACGTACATGTAAAGTTAAAAAAATTGGGATTATCTGCATAGTATGTATTAAACAGTTTGAAATTGTTACTGTTTGAGAAGATCTTGTTTAAATATTTTTCAATTGTTTCAATGCCCACACAACTATCGGCCCAAGGTTATGAACGTATGTTTGAGTCACTCATACATGTATGACGTGGAAAAGCCCAAATTGTCATTGAATAGCCGTTACAGTAGCATTGACTGTGAGGGTGTAATTGTAGACAATTGTATGCTTTACAAATAGTGGGGATTCTCAGTCCAGTGGTTATGCATAGAGATATCTAGAATCTCTATCGTGTTTGATTTACTGTATAACACAAACACTTGCAATGCAGTACGGTTTTAAAAAGAGTTGTGAACTTTGAGCTTGCCTTAAAACACGGGTTTTCACTCACTTCCTTTTCACAAGACTTTTTAAGGCCAGACCCAACAGATTGAACGTAGGCCTACTACATATTTTATTGTACCTACCTTGGGGTGATGTGCAATTGAATCAAGTACATTGTAAGGCAAAAATGTTAAAATGATTACAATTGTACAAATCATGCCTTTATGAAAATGATTTTTTGGGGAAGGCAGTGTGCTGTTCGGTTTGAGCTCATGTGGCAGGGGTTTCACCAAGTTGTTCGTAAAGTAACGCCTTTACAAACGGCTTGTGTGCTGCATGTAAATGATTGAGATTCTAGAACAGCATCCAAGAACGTGTTCCAGTCTTTCGTAAAGTCATTTGTATTCAACTTTACAACGACTTTGCTGAATCACCCAGGGCTAGTACATGTACATGTACATACATGTATGCACATTGTGTAAAATTATGCCATTTTTTTTCAGGGAACAACTTTTTAAAAATGTTTCTGGTTCTAATGAACATGCAGTGTTGCTACATACGTAGGTAAAACATACACAGGAGCTCGTAGAGATTTTAGCTCTCTCTTAAAGATAATCTAGTGTGTATCATGATGACTACGAGTACGCAACCCCCTGGACAATGTACCCCCAGAAATAGGGTTAGGGTTATAGATTTTGTGGCGGAGGTACATGTACATGTACACGTACAAAATGTAGCAGTGGCGGATCCAGGATTTCACGATGGGGGGTGCGCCGAAGTAATTTTCGGATTTTAACATGTACATGTACGGTCAATGAGTGGTTTTCAAATTATAGGGGAGCACGCGTCCCCTGCGCCCCCGCCTGGATCCGCCACTGCATAGTTGTCCAGGAATTAGTTTGACTAAACTCATCTAATGACCATGTGCAGCAATAACTTATGAGAAATTTTATGTTTACCCTTCTTTCTGTCATGTAAACAGAGCCCCCCCCCCTTTGGTTTTTTGCCAATGCGTTTTGGTACATGTAATCTGGAGATGAACTCTGTCAAAGCAACGTTTGGCTCACCTCTCTATTCTTGAGTGTCTGTTGAACAAATTTTATGTACAAGTTTGCCATATTTTTTTCTATTTTGACGGGGGGGGGGGGGGGGGGTTGGGATTGGGGAGATTCAAGAGAGGTTAAAATTATTATTACAATGTCTTCATCTTGTATAAAAGTCCAAATTCATTTGTGAGGAGTGACTTGCGAAATACTCTCAGTGAAATTTCTATCGTGTATAGGTCTTGATCTGACAATGTTATGGGAGATGGGCACTGACAGCTAAGCCACGGTTCCCATGTACAAGTACATGTACATGTACACGTGTTTCTGGATTAACTGATCACCTGTGTGAATCAGGATTGACTCTATAGGCCTATACTGTCTTGGTCATGTTGTTCCTATACTTTTGACAGCTAGATATTGCACATGTGTTGAAAGTACTGGTACGAAGTGTGCATCTAACTCTCTGCCTACTTGTTCAAAGACAGAAGATCATCCTGAGGACTTCACAGTCTGAAATAAAACACACCTGAAATGGGCTATGGATATTACAGGTGTTTTGCCCAGTAGGCTACACATCCAGAATGATCAAAATAAATTGAAATTGAATTTTAAGTGTGATTAATCACAAGGCCCTTGTGGATGCAGCCCCCATATAATTTGATTCATATTTTTTTTTTATCAGGTCTTGTCATTTACTTCCCTTCCAGGGTAAAATAACATTATCAACGAAACTTGACTTTCCACATATTTTGCAATGACCCAAACCTCTGAAGGTGTCACGCAACACCCAGTGGACTTGCTGGAATATGTGAGTTATGAGGAGGACCAGGAAGGTGCTTGACAGGTGGCCTCCTCTATATTCTTGGGGATTCCCCTTCTCGTAGAAGTCTCCATTTGTTTTTGGTAATCTACATACATGTACATTGTACATGCCTCTCCTTGTGCACTGTCTTTTGTACATGTACGTGTACTACGGTACAACAATATGTATCTTGAACATGATTATGTTCATTACAAAAACTATTTTATCAGATTACATAAACGTGTAGAATATACATACATTGTACATGTACACACTGCCCTTTTGTGGTCGTAAAAGCATTACAAGTGTCATGTGTAATTCTCATAGTAACCCATATCTTCATTATCAAAATTATTTTGTAATTGTGCCAAATAGTTTAGCCTACAGGACCTTGGCTTGAAGGTGAAAACCTGAAATTGAGATGGTGACTGAACAAATACAGGATAGTTCGTATTAATTTTATGACATGTCATTGAATGATAGCCTGAAATTCCAAAATGTAATAAACCTGTACATGTTCTGAACTCATGTGGACACATACACAACTGTACAATCCTTTTAATTACTCTATTGACAGCTACAATGAATGTACATTGTAATGATAATTTTCAAATGTGCTTAAAAACTAAAAATTGTCCTTACATTTAAAATAGGGTTTAAAATCGAATTGATACATGGTATAAACTTCATATCTTCAGAACTATACATTGCTTGTTTAGTTTTAATTGAATTCATTAATCTTGAAATTTATATAAAGTCTTTGAACTTGACCTTTAACCTGAAAACAGTCAAGTTATTTTGGTCATCTCATGGCCAGGATTTCTTTTAATGAATGCCTTTGAAAGTTTTATTTTGTCATTATGGGTTAGCCCTGGAATTGAGTGCCCCCTTCCATTTTTAATTTTAAAGCAGTTTTGTGTCTAAAAAGATGCATTATTTTATATCTTATACACTGTACATGTACAATTTTGAAAACAGAATTTTAAATCTGTGCACTTCCTCTTTTTAGATCAATTGGCGCAGTGTCCAGCAAAGACTGATCCGAGATAAGACGAGGGAAAAAAAGGAAAAGGAAGTCTCACACAATAAATGGTGTGATTATAGAGATATAAATCTGATATGAGTGAAATGGACACCTAAGATATTGAGAGTGCATGTGCAACATGATGTGAATCCTGTAATATAGTTCTGACACACTTTTGAACTTAAAAAATTATTACACATGATGGTAATGTACATGTAGGGCCTTGCAGATTGTCTGGGACGTACATGTAGGGCCTACGTGTACAGCTGCATGTATGCGAATGAACACACATGCTTGGTCAGTTTCACATTATGCCTTTTCCTTTATGACACTATTTCTTCTCTACTTTCCAAAAGCAATGAGAACCTGTTTACGACCTGACTGATGCATTACCGTGGTAACAGACACCCACTGCATCATCTTAATGTATTGAGGAGGAGGATGACAATCTTCAACAGGATGTCATTCATTCGGTTCAAACTGTGCTAATAACCTTTCCTTTGAGTACTATTTTCTGTGATGACAAAATTACTACATATTTGTTCTATCTACATTGTGTGTACATTGTAGTGTACAACACTTGTAGCCAAAAATCCTTTAAAAAGTATCTGTGAAGTCATTAACTGATAAATGAGTCCATATTAAATTATAGTAAATAGTGGTAGAAAAATATGCGTCATCATTGGATAAATCAGTACCACGTGACCTACCTTCAAAAAGTTATATTTTCGGTTTTTGTAGGGTAAAGCCCGTGTTAAATGAATGGGGAGAGTATCGATTCTATCGATTGCCTTGTTGCGCGAGCGCGTAATAACAGTAAAATGTTGCGCACAACAGCTTTACAATGGATACGCAGAGCAACAAAATACGTCACAATAGCTAAATTTGCACCAAAAATTTGGCAAAGATAAAACCAGATGAGGCAAGGTCAAAGATATAGGGGTCTTATTACTATAATAAATAGTGAACATTACTGGATATATGAACTGGACTTATATGAACTCCATATTACTGGACTCCATATGAACTCCATATTTGAACCATATTATGAACTCCATATTATGAACTCCATATTATGAACTCCATATTACTGGACTATATGAACTCCAAATATTAAATTATCCGAGTGAAGATTTGTTTCTCCGAGGCCGCATTGTCGTACCTATAATCCAGTATATTGCGCGATAGATTGTACACTATTTACCGGTATATAATATTTCATTTGTTGGGTAAAGTAGTGCATACATGTACATGTAGGCCTACATACATGTACATGTACATACTTCTTCCCCAAAAAACCCCAAAACCGAATAGTAATGAGATATGATTGTAAGCACTTGAACCAGAAGGGGGTAACTGTATGTTTTATGAATCTAGGAGTTAAACCCTTTCGGCATGTACATGGATGTAGATGTACATGCAGTGCACATACTTTTGCCTCCAATTTATTACATTTTTTTTTCTTCAGTATAATGCTACATGTACGGTACCAGTACATAAAAATGTACATAAAATGTAGATTGCATAAAAAATGTAAGATGTTGCATTTTGAGCCAATGAAATGCACACATCTGGAAGTATTAGCTTGGATATTTCCTTATTGTATTCTTTTTGTTTTCTTTATGCTAACATATTATAAATTCAATGTCTTTCTATCTTCCCGCTTTACAGGCCGACTCTGTTAAGTACTTCTTGGATGAGATTGATCGAGTGGGCAAAAAGGTAAGTTGAGAACTTGAACAATAATAATCCATGATCTATCCAATGTTTGGATATTTTCCAACATACATGAACATTGTATACTTAGAGTGGGAAGCAGAAGGTGCTTAAACGAATAACACTTTCTATTGATTCAATGCCCTTTTCGCTCTGAACATAAAACCACAAACAAATTTGATACCACATCATCAAAGGAAATGGCCTTCATATTCTGCTTTTTTTTTCAGATTATGTGATTTTACACCATGAAGAGTAAAGTGTACTGCCAAGTTTTGAGTTCTAAATCTAAAAATCTCATTTTTATGTGTAGATGGAAAGTTGCCTGTAATGTTATAATGTTTACCACAGATACCATGTACATGCTGTCTATTATTCAAGCAATTTATGAAAATAAGGTATTTCAAAGAGCAAAATAACCAAATCTTAGAGTTACAAATTTAGATTACAATGGGTTGAAGACACTGCAGTCAAATGCATAATACTTTCTATTAAAGAGCTCAGTCATTGAAAAGAAAAAAGAATAGTCCAGCACTTGTACAAATGTATTCATGCAAATAAAAGTTATTCACTTTTGGCCATGCAGTGTAGAATGTACCCATGTGCCGTACACATATATTTATCTGTGAAAAGTGCATACATATATATCGTGTCATTGAATGTTAAATCTGTGGGAATCGTACGATGACAACTTACTTTTTATTTTTCAAAACTTAAATCTCTTACCCCTGCCCCCCCCCCCTCCCTGTGAAAAATTTAGTTTGGTGCACTATTTCCAGACACCTGTATGATCTTCTCCAATCTATATCTTATTGTTTGCAATCTCTTTCCTCTCAGGACTACACACCAAGCCTCAATGACATCCTGCACTCTCGTAAGGCAACCAAGGCCTTCCAGGAGCATGTCATCGACATCAGAAACGTCCCCTTTCGTTTCGTCGACGTAGGCGGTCAGCGTTCGCAGCGGCAGAAGTGGTTCCAGTGCTTTGAGAGCGTGACCTCCATCCTCTTCCTGGCGTCGTCCAGTGAGTTTGATCAGGTCTTAATGGAAGACCGTATCACCAACCGGCTCCTGGAGTCCTGCAACATCTTTGACACCATCGTCAACCACAAGTGCTTTGCCAATATTTCCATTATCCTCTTCCTCAACAAAACAGACTTGCTGGAGGAGAAGATCAAGCATGTGAGCATAAAGGACTACTTCCCCAACTTCCAGGGGGACCCACACCAGCTCAACGACGTTCAGAATTTCATCTTGAAGATGTTCGACGTGAGGCGCAGGGAACGCGGCAGCAAGGCACTCTTCCACTACTTCACAACAGCTGTGGACACTAACAACATCAGATATGTGTTTCAAGCAGTACGTGACACAATCCTACAGGAGAATCTCAAGCGATTGATGCTGCAGTGATGCAGGCTCTCTCCTTTCTTTCCTAGTGCCTAGTCCCGTATATACCCCCTCTGTGTTGGCTCGGTGGAGTCCATCGACCTACATTATGTAGGAGGAGTTTTATATCTTAATCAACAGAGGAGCTTGGAATTTTTTATTGTCACAGAAGGAGATTTGAACAAGTTTGGAGGAAGATTCAAACCAGATTGGAACAAACAAAAAAGTTGATTAGAATGTACATGTATATGAAAATATGATTGAACAGCACTGATTGATCCATTTTACGGATCCCAACAGCTTTCAGATTTTCTTGCTCATCTTTATTTTTGTCATATTCTTTGTTTTGTTTTGTTTTTTTGCTCATATAAAAATGTATATTCCAAGTGTGTATATCATAGGAAAGCAATTTGCAATTTCCTGTACTGCTTAATGTCATATTTGTGAAGTTACACGTTGTCATGTCATGTCGGTGACCCTACTCCAAGATTTGAGTATGAGGTCAAAGGTCATTCAGTTCATAATAATTATCATGTGGTGAGCGGTGCAAGGTTTGAAATTGATTCAAGGTAAGTTTGCTCTCACTCCTTGTAATCAAGTAATGAAAAATCATGAGCTAACTCTAATTCCTAATTTATTAGTCTACGATCATGCACAAAATCAGCTGACCATACCTGTATTTTACACCATGAAATTTCTAATGATCATGGTTTAATATTTTTCTACAATGTAGTCCTACCTGGCATTAAAGCCAGGTTTAATGTTGCATCCATATTCTTGCATGTTTTGTACTGGCACTCTCTTTGTCAATTGTCATACATTCTGTATGTTATGAAAACAACAGACAACTAATATCACATTCCTTCCCTTTTCTTCTAAATTTCATGCACAACAATACTTTTAAGTTCTATTCTAAAAATGTTGTAGCCCTACAGTGTAGGCCTACATGTTGGTCTACTGTGCTAAAAAAAAAAAAGGCTAAATATTTGGAGTACATGTACATGTACATACATGTATATTTCATGATATCAGAAATGTCAAGAACATTACTAATTTGTAGACATCCCAGAAGAGATATACCCTTGTAAAATCAGTCTCTTGAGCTTTGATTGGAATTGACTTTGCTCAAAACTTGACCTATATATTGCTGTGCCAATCCATACCGCGCTAGCTGAGAAGGGTAATTTCTAATGAATAGCTCCCACATACAGGCACACTCCTACTGCACTAACATTTAGGGGAAGAGAATAAATGAACGGATATCAATGTTTCGTTGGGAGCCTGGGGGTAGTCAGATTGAAAGGGACTGTACAGGACCGTAGAATGGGCCTTTAAAGGGTAGCATCACCCCCAAGCTGGTAGAAAAAATCATTGGCATTGATAATGAATCCTTCGTGAACACAAACAATAACATCAGGGGAGGGATGTCAATTTTTAGTTTGAAACCTGGAGCATCAATTGGGCTACTATAATAAAAGAATATAATAATAATAATAATAATAATAAAACTTATATAGCGCCTTTTCCATGGGATACAAAGGCTGATTTAAGGCTTATAACTACACTTATACCGTGAAGTTGCATTTAACAAAAATTTATAAGCAAGAGTAACAAACTAGCCAAATTTTGGAAAATATACAAATGAGTTACTATACACTCAACAGTCTGCATTATAGCACGATCATAACATAAACATGTACATGTAAACTGTGCGTGTAAAGCCGGTTTTATTGAACAATCCTTATAATATAATGAAACTGATATGTATATGATGCCAATAAATGAAATTACTACTGTATCAAGGGTATCCAGATGGCCTGGTGGGATATCTATTTTGATGGTCTTAACTCGTCATATTTGCTGGTACTTCGAGAAGCCACTACATTATTTCATTCACATAAAGTACACTGTGCATGTCAGTTTAAGGGTGATGCTTGTAGATTAATGCAGTCTGTCATGAGATAGAAAAAGGCATTGAAAAGCTCTTTTTAAAACTCTTTGCTGCTGTGGACAGTGTGCAAATTCATAAACGACCATAATGATTCTAAAATTATTTGTAAGGCTGATGATAAAAGATTTTAAAAACAATGAGACTCCAGAGCAATTTTAGGTACTGCATTCACACTATACACAATTCTTATTCATTTTAGAAAATTAAAAGAAAAAGTTCACTCTTTGTGCAACAAATCAGTGTTACAAGCAAAAGCTCAAAAGGCCATGGGAAAAACACCAAAGAGTCCTTTTCCAGTATTAGACAAACAAAATCATTTTTTAGCCCAACTTGTGTATGACGAGGAAGTGAAGTTAGTTGGTCTGTCTATACTTTGTGTGCAGTTGCTCACAAAAGAAAGTTTTACAATTCTCAATAGAATTTCAAAAGACAATTCTGTTGAAATATGGAGTTATACAATATAATATGAAGTCACCAATAAATACAAATTAGTCCAGTCCTGCCCTACATACATGTATGTAGTCAATTAAAGAGTGATAATGGTAATAGACTGTAGAAAGGTCTCTTGGAATGGCTCTTGAGAAATGGATAAACAAACTGAAAGTACTCAACACAATAATAATTCTTAAAACAGCTGCAGTTGCATTCTAAATTTACAAACATTGCAATAAATATAGTGGTACCCAAGGGCAGGCAACTATATTGCAATTATGCAAGTATATGTACGTGTACAGCCTATTCCCCAAGTGTATTGCAATTCCTTCATTATGTGATTTAGATATTGTTGAACTGTAGGCCTAAATGTAAGGGAAATATTGGCCTGTGAATACATTGATTGCCAAACAATTCTTTCCTGAAGGGATGGTTGGAGGGGATTTCCACAATGTAGCCGTGCCAAGGAAATATATATTTTTCTATAGTCTAAAATAGAAATTGATGATGTCCACAGCTTCAAGTTCTCCCATAAAGGGTTGCATACATTTACAGTACATGTAGGCCTTTCATGATTTCATTGGGACTTTGCAACAGGATTTCCTCATATGAAAAAGATCTCTGTGAAAACATTATTGTCAAGGACTAGTTGGAATCAATATATAAAACATATAGGCCTATAAACTAGCTACGTGTAGTCAGTGAAGATCTGACATTTGATGCCTTGGAGCTGTGTGAAAGGAACCTGTTCATAAGGAAACTTGTTTTGAATGAGCCTCATTCATTTCACCCTTTAAGCTTTCTTTGTGTACAGGTTATGCCCTTCAGCAGAGGTGAAAACAAGGACAGGTCTCCGCTATGGATTTATGCTCTCAAAATAAAAGTATCACCTCTCTCAAGACCAGACGTCTGTCCCTGTTCATGGACCCTAGTTACAACCAACCAGACAAACACCAGAAAGACAACCAGTGATCATTGAATCATGAAGAGTTCAGTCAGATGTGACTGGTTTAGCACAGGGATATGATTGAAGACCCCTCCCCATACCCCCCCCCCCCCACCCTTCGATATCAGTCACACTAACTAGAATGGCACAAGACCTACAACAAATTATCACATCACACCAAATGGGTTAAAGCTGGTGTATAGTGTTGGGAGAAGGAAAATTTTAATTTGGATTCACAGTTAGATAATATGAAAGCCTGATTCCTATAACTGTAACAAAGAAAGTTATATTACATGGAATCTCGTTTTAATGTCTTTATTTCACGATATTATAGTATAAAAAAGATAAGAAACGGGGACCCGACTCCAGCTTTGTGGCGCACTAGGCGTTCACATGGAAAACCAATGGGGATTCTCTTGTGTGGGTGATACACCAGATCGCTACGGTCCATTCATGCGGGAAGTTCGGGGACAGGACAACCCAACAAAGGTCTCAAAACCGTTACAAATTGTGTTTGGATTCAACATTTCACTGAAATTCACCGGAAATCGTGAAAGGAATATTACAAAATCTCTCACACATGTCTTTTAGCGCAATGTGAACAACATGAGACTATATTTAATCGGTTTATGCCGATTTTTTTTTTTGTTACCAAAACTATACACCAGGTTTAAGAGTCTGGTGATGTGGAAAGGTGTGACTAGGTTATTACAGAAATAGGAATGAAGAATCCCCAGAATGCCAGTCACATTAAAGAGACAGGCATAAGACCCACATCCAATAATCACACTATGCCAAAAGCGTGAAGACTTTGGGGTTTGGCGGAGTGTGACTGGGTTAACTACAGAGATAGAGATGAAGAGTCCCCCCCCCCCCCTTCTCTGATTGACAGTCACACTGACTAGCGGGATACCAGCCGAACAACCAATAGGCCTAATCACATTACCCCCTGAATAGTTCAAGAGTTTGGTTGTGACTGGGCTACCACCGGGGAGAGTGATGAAGAGTGATGTCAGGTTGAATATGTCACAGTTAACGTGATTAGTTCCCTTACCCTTAGGTGGATAGAATCAAACCAACCCAGCTAAATTTGATTTCTGCTTTCTCTTCCCGGCCCGTATTAACCCCACTGATAATCATCGTCTCCGTGTAATGACTCGGCAGTCACAAGCCGGAACCAGTGCCCTCTTAAGATTTTAAATGGGAGCGCACTTTCTTACATGTATTACATGTATCCTCCACACTCGCATTAAGTTCATGTACAGTGCATCCCAGAAAAAAAAATTATACCCAACTTTGAAAACTTTTAAAGTTTCATATTAACAATTTATACATTTGTAGCTTTAAAGCTTATGTGACATTTATTTTTATTTCATGTTAAAGAGTAACTCATATTCTGTCAAGTGATACCAAACTTATCACTTGTGGGCAGAAGCAACCTATGATCATTTAGAGAAACCTTGTTGAGTCCAATCATAAGCGGAGAAGGTTAGACTATTGAAATACACGGGTTACTTCTTCCCAAATTTTGACATGTGTGTCTAAAAGTTCTTGCTCATCCATGACAGCGCGGGTACAACGTTGGCACATGTACATTTGTACATGTACCCTTGTATCATTGAACAGAATATATGACTTATAACATGGAATGAAGATTAAGGGTACATTTGTCAAATACGTTTGCATTTTTCATATGAGTCTCTCAAATTTGGGTGTACGGGGTGCACAATTAGGCTTACTTTTCTGTGATGTACTTCATACAGGTACAACATGCATAGATCACTAGGGCACCATGGTAAGATGGGTGCATAGTTAAATCAATCTGTTACAAGTTGCCACTAAATGCAGCAATTGCGCAGCATAAAAAAATAAAAATATTTTTGCCTCAACTGAGTAGAAACCATATCCTGCATATTCTCTCCAATGGAGTAGGCCTAAATGATTAAGAGAAAAATACCCTGAAATACCATCCTTGCATTCTTGTGTCCCGTAAGCTGTTTGTGATGGGCCCTTCAGCGAGTCCTCTAATCCTTATATTTGTCCTAAATACCTTTGTAATTCACTCAAAAACTGGTTTCCGTTTTGTACACTGTATTTGTACAGTCTCAGAACGCTTCAATGAATATAAAGCAGTAAGTTTGCAACACAAAGCCACAAATTGAAATTCCATTCCCTTGGAAAACAAACAATATTTAAAGCCAGTACGAACTAGCAGCCTTGTATAGTACCACCTCAAGTCCTCAACTACTGGATTCTGCCCCGATTCCTAACCCACAATGCAACACCCTGAGTATTGTAGTCTTATAATTCAGGCCGATTTTAATGAAAACACACTTTTTCACTACTCAATGAATTTACACCATAATAATTATGTTGCCAAGTATCAAAACACATACTTTTCCCCTCAAAACATTTTAGTTTCCTGATACAAATTAAATTGTAAGTTATTTTATACACCGCTTTGTTCTCAAAAGGTATACTTTAAGACTAGCTATTTATAACACACAGTCAATGAGAGTGTTGCTCAGTTCGCTCTCGCTCATGGCCTTAGAAAGTGGTTTCAGAAGATCTACATACATGTATCTGCACATCTTGTGTTCATTCTACATAAAAGTGAAATCTTAGCTTGCTTAATTTTGCATATAATTGATTTATAACCAATTCATAGGGTTTGCTCACACACATAGTTTATCAGAAATGGAATCAAAATGTAGAGGATCTAAAAGCAATCTACATTATGTATCACACATACTTGAGACTGCCGGGAAGTGTGTTTTTATCCCATGCTATATATACATAATGACCTCAGAGAGTTACAACCAATAAAACCTGCTGTATATTTTCATAGTCCTGCCCATTTATGATGGTAATAGACGAACAGTGGTAGAGTTCGGAGTCACGCTAGGGGTTAAAGGTCACCACATGACATGGGACAGCAATCTCACACTAATATTTGCAGTACAGGAGCTATTGTTGTGTATATTTGTTATAATAATCAAATTCTTTAAACTACTTAGACTGAAAAAAAAAGAAGATATTTTTGTTGATGCTGTTATTAATCTTGCTGTATATGTACATGTAGTATTTGAGCTGTAAAGATGTAGAAAATTTGAGCCTACGATTATTAATATTTTGTACAGCCAACTATATATTTTTGCATAATGATTATTATATGTAAGGTGTGGTTCTAGGTTTGACATGTAAGAGCGATAATGGCTTATTGCTGAATTCAAACACATTTTAGATTGTGCAAATTAAGAAACAACCCTTTAGAAATATGTGTCGTTACGCCTAGCTTTGTATATGATTCCTTGCCTATGTACTTTCATGTTATGGAAAATTGAAAGTAAAAAGAAGAAAGAAATATTTCAGTTCAATGGAACAAAACAAAAAGGAACAACCAGTATGCACAAATAAGTCACAATCACTCTTGCTCTCACAATCCTAGGCAAAATATGCATGAAGCGCACTGTATCATAGTATTTTCTTCAGCAAAGCACAATAGGCTTCTTTGAGAACAGTAGAAACTCGTTAAAATGAAAATTAACTTGGTATATATATATCAGGAACTGTAGGCCTACATGTATATCAGAGTAAAAAAAAAACACCCCAGAGAATATAAAGAGCTGCGAACTGCAAATTTACTTTGTTACATCTGTAAATCTAGTTTGATCAGATCTCTGTATAATTTGTACATGTACACTTCACTTTAATATGTCCACTTATGTAATTTTGTTTATATTGTTTACATTAGTACATATACATGTACATTTAGAACTATTTGTAAGGTATGCACATGTTGCATTGAGCACTATTGAGTTCTGACAGAATGATTTATTTAAATGACTTGTTATTGGCAATTATGTGATGCATAAGTTTTCTCAGGAGAGAGAGTGACTAGACAACCCAATCAGAAACTAAATATCATAAGTGTATTGCCTGCTTACAATGAAGACACAGAAGGATGTTAGTTCATATACATTGATCTATAGTTCACAAGTTACAACTCTTCTGCCGCGTACATGTACATTGAATGTGTAGCAGACAAAACACTCCATAAAGTTATGATCAAAGTGCACAAACGGAAAGCAGCCCTCTTTTATATTTTTTTCTTTTCTTTGTGGAGCACTCATGCATAAGCATCAAACAAAATGAAAACAAACAAGAGTATGGTATCAAATAGCCCTGAATTTGTGTTGTAGAGTACATGAATGCACAAGAATACATTATCATGTCTCCAGAGATGCCAAGTTCCAAAAAAAAATTTGCGTGAGATCATTCATATCGTGTTTGAAAGCAGTGCGCACGTGGCGCGCGTTACCACATGTGCGCGCGCGCAGTAGTATTTTGTACACAAAGGAGGCGCGCGCGCACGCTACACATGTTTCACGGATTAAGCTATCTTACATATAACGATCGCCTGCATGAAAACATCGCACTCGCAGGGATATTGATGCGCGACAAATCTGCCAATATTTAGGGTTTTGAGACTCCAAAATGGTAAAAAAATCTATTATAATTCTACTTTTTCTCATTTTGCGTGAGAAATGGGGTGTTCTGCGTGAGATCGTGAGACGGACCCGAAATGCGTGATTCTCACGCAAGATGCGTGAGACTTGGTAGCTCTGTGTCTCCATTCTGCATTTAGCGTCCGCCTATTGGCCCCACACTTAAAGACAGCTGATCTTAAGTGATTTATATTAAAAAAAAATAAATAAATGAAGACTCTTTTGTGTGATCCGAACTATACCAATATAATCTGTTCCTAGCTCCTAATTTTGGAAGTAATATCTTGCATTAAAAAAAAAAATTTGGCAGACCCTGGTATGAATATTGAAATGCTGCTATCTGTACTGCGTTATGTTACCAATGACGGTTTCCGTTAGTTGTCGATAGTACCCTGTTGTAGTATTGTAAGTTAGTATGTAGATCCTTTTTGCTATGTTGTATGTTTATTTAGTGGTCTGACAATTATTATGAGTACATGTACATGTACGTTGTACATATAGACAGGTATATCTATTTGTAATATGTAGAATATGTCCAGAAAATAAAGCACAATACAGGATTCTCTAAAACCTTTGGCTTAAGTTTTTCAACCTTTAAGAAAAGGAGACAATTTGTTATTTTTTTTTTGGGGGGGGGGGGAGGGGAGGGGTGCTGGAGTTGGCACATCATATTACAAGAAGTGGTCAAGAAAAAAAAAAATCTTTTTGGAATCAATGCTACGACAACATGTATCATTAACAAAAATTCAAATGGACATACATTGTATCTACTTCAATCAGTGAGTCCCTTATGTGCATGCATTATCGATAGTTAATATTATTTGTGTCACATTTGTGACACTTGGCACAGTGTACTAACTCCCCCTTTAATTGGTTTATATTACTGGTGTTCCAGAGTTTGTAGGCATTCACAAAATATCAACGAGAATCATTTTACGTTTTTGCTAATTCACCTTGGAACGTGCTAAATGTGAATCTCCTCGCGTTATCTCTCTTTTTCCACCCCATCACGTCCATTCATTCATTCCAGCAGAATAGCGAGCTATACTGGAGAAAAGACAAATTTATCTGTACAGATCGAGCTTCAGTTAAAAGCAGGTGCTTATATTTATGGCAGTGGTGCAATTGGTTTCCTCTATATTGATTCGCCAATCCCATGCATGCATTGGATCTGGACGTTGTGGAGTACGCTGAAGCGCATGCTGTCTGAAAGCCTTTTTGATGAAAGTATTTAACATAATGGCTACTGAGAGCCTAAACAGTCCAATCTTTGATATCATTCTATAGATAAGCACTTCTGATGGTCACCATTTAAAAGAGTTTCATCGCAAAACCTTATAAGGGTACTATGACATAAGACCCCCCCCCCAAAAAAAAACAACAACAAACAAAACAACAACGACAACAACAAAACAAAAACCAAAGACATTTTAAATGTTCTTTGATCCCAGATGATTGTAGCTTTGCTTTAAAAACGAATTTCTATTAATTTCTTTAGATTTTTGATGACTTCAATTGGCAATCTCTCAAGTTAGTGAAAATCAAACCAGTTTTGCAAGTTTTTATATGCTGAACTTGAGAGTAATTACTAGCTTTCAAAATATGCTGATCATAGTTCAACATCACTGGCTTGTATGTAATACAAACGTCTATAATATGCTGCAGGGAGGGGTAGATGGAATGATGATAAGTGAATAAAATTCCATGTCGCTTCTTAGAAATTATTGGGCCATATTCAAACTTCCAAATGACATATTTGTTCATTTGTTAACATCCAAATTGAATCCTTTTGGTATGTTGCCTAGCATGTAAACTAATCCCCAATACTCAAGTGATATTGTACATTCACGCGTAAATACTGTGTTGTATCTGAAAGTATGGGTGTTCATCAATGTAATTTTAATGGGATGTGTAAAGACATTAATTCAGCTTCAAATAAATGTAAAGGTTCGTTCATATTACTTCAATTCTACAGCAATTCAGTAAAGCTTGATTACTAATATATGAAAAATAAAATGTCTGAAAAGAGAGTTCAGAACTTACTTTGTGGGATTTTTTTAAAGATCTGTTTCATTCCATTATTATTAATAATGTGATTATGTTACTTTGGTTGTATAATTTCAATCAGATAATTTATTAATTTTATTTTGTTCAATGTGTCTCTCTTTTGCAATGGGTAATTAACAGATTCATGTTCAATTTTCAAATTCAGGCGAATTATAATGGAAACCGTTTCTTGCTTTTGATGCTTTCTTTTATATTTCAGATTTTTTTTTTTCCACCTTTCAATTTTAAATTGATTTTTTTTTCCAGGTTTAAAATGAAGACAAAATTCAGGTTGAATGGGTGAAAATGTTCTGTGTGTAGCATGCTGTGCAGACTGTTTGATGTTTGTTGGGTTATTAAAGGGAAAAAGAGCAAAATATGCCAAACTAAAGCGAAGATTAAAGACGATTATGATATATAATTTTCTTTCTCTCTGTGTTGCTGTGTAGGCTCTGACTTAAACTAGTGCAGAGTTGCTCGTTTATTTTCAGGAAGTTAATATCATTGGTGATTTATATCATCTCTGTCTCAGTGTGGTACTTCAATTTGCTGCACCACATAGAATATCTAACATGTACATGTAATCTTGTTCATATTTGTTTTTATAATACATTGTATTTTGGAATATATATAATATTGAAAGAGAAAGAAAGGCATTCATAATAGAAAGAGTGAATCAATGCAAAAGCTGAAATTTGAATTCATTTTGATAGATTAAGAGTAAATACTTAAAAATCAGTGAAATAAATTGTTAACTTTTTTGTTTTTTTAATCATGAAAATTGTATATAAATACTGCTGTCCTTTTGAAATGAAGGAACAATTTTGTTCATTGCTTGTATGTTTCTACTGTGGAATTTCAGTGCCAGATTTGATCATGTTTATATTACACAGAATACATTTATACTTAATTGTACTATTCATTTCTTGAATCCCTATCTCTTTGAGTTTGTTTTATATATATTATTGTATACAGAAACCATATGTTCACATTTCTATGCAAGCTTGTTTCGGAAAAAGGACAAAACAGAATGAGTTTGTTGCTTGCTTAGATGAAATGTTTGTGGGCTTATCAGAAAATAAGCCTCTCTTTATAGGAGGCAAGAACCGATCGGATGTATGTTTATTATTTTTGATGGATACATAAACATGTTTTTAATCTATTATTATCAGTACATAAGTAGAGTGTCTTTGTATGTATATGTAAGTGTAATATCTTAGAGCAACTATCGTAGAATTATATTTAGACTTGAATCATGGAGCACCGGGCCGGCATGCACCCCCAAGCTCTGGTAGTTTATACTGTAGAAGATTAAAAATCAGCCCTTTACTGAAATCTCCTTTCTGCTCAATGGTAGTGGAACCATTTGAAAGTCTTTGTGGTACGTAGTAGCATTTGTTGGTCTTTTTGTAGGAAGACATTGTGTATGGGCTGTCTCCATCTCTTTGCAGATAACTTTTAAGAAACAGAGAAAAGTTTTAAGAAATCATTAAAACTTAAGACTTGGGTAATGGTGAGTATGCGTGTGTTAAACTGTTGTTTTATTTCTGTGTCTTTGAAGAAGAGAAAGTCATGTGAGAGGAGTGAAAATGCAAACGAATAAGAGAAATGTGCAAGTGCAAGTGAAACTTTCAGCCAAATTCTGCAAATAATTTACAGTCCACTCCCATTATGCTAAAGTCAGAAACAAGACAACTACCTTCTCGAAACCAAGATCTTCTTTTCCTGAAACCGGGATCGTGACAATCGTGTGTGAACATGTTCGAAATTTGGATAGAAAAAATGAATTAAACTCATATTTGTCCTTGTTTTAATGAGAGTGGACTGTAGTAGCAATTGTCTTTGAGTGTGTATGGTTGTCTCAAAAAGTTTAAAAAATCACTAAACTTAAGACCGTAATTGTGGATGTGCATGATTGTGCTGAATTGTTGTTTTATTTGTGTCTTTTGAAAATGAAGTCATTTGAGATGAGGAAGAATAATACCAAATTGGATTGTAAGAATGCAGACATATAGAAAAAAAAAAAAAATAAAAATAGGGCAAGTTGCAGCTATATCAGACAAGGAATGATAGAGAGAGAAAGAGAGAGAGATATGAAGTACAGTCCACATGCATTGTAATGAGGTTTGGTTCAAGCAAATGACCTTGTTATAGCTTTCTGTTATAGGTCCATGTAATAATCCAACAAAAATTTGTAATAATAAACACACAGACTCATGACATGTGCCCTGTAATAAAATTTGGACTAGGAAAATTAAATCATTACAAAAACTCATATCATTATAATGGGAGTGCACTGTAGTAGCAAGACACTGTGTGAGGTTTGTCTCTATCTCTTTGCAAAGAACTTATAAATATAGAGAAAATTTTGAAGTCTTTAAAATTAAAAATCTGATAATGTTGAATGAGAGTGTGTTTGAACATTTGTTGTATTTTTTATTTTTATGTCTTCGAGCACGAGAAGAAAATTTGGAAAAGTTAACTCCTTGCCTACTGTCAGGAACAAGTGGTTCATGTATTGTAACAATGCATTTGAGACAATTACAGTAGGAATCAGGTCAATCAAGATAGAAAAATCAAAGAACCACTGATTATATTTTAACCAAAACGGACAGAGTATGAGAAAGACCATTTCACTTAGAGATGGAGAACTGCCCTTGGGTAATGCGAAAGTGGTGTGTGAGTCCGCGGGGGGGGGGAAGGGGGGGGGGGGGTGGGGGGGGGGGGGGGGGGGGGGGGGGGGGGGGGGGGGGGGTCACTCAAACAAAAAAGTGCTACCCATGCGTGTGCCCAGCACCACGAAAATGGACACCTAAACATCTCATTGCATGAAGTCAAAATTTGCACCCCTTTTCAACGTCATACTGAAATGGACCCTAAACGTCTCATTGCATGAAAGTCAAATTTCACCCCTTTTCAACGTCAGACTGGAAAAACATACCCTAAATGGCGTAAACCCCGTTAATTTTGACCCCAAAACAGCGATTTCCGCTGAAAACACCCCTATTTTAAGGAAAGCGTCGACGCCGCCGAAGAGCTGAAAACAGACCCTTTTCGACGCTTTTTGGGGACACGCATGGAGAGTAGCACATCATGTGGTGAGTGACCCCCCCCCCCCCCCCCCGCCCGGGGTGGTGAAGTTCAACCATGGAGGAAAGAATTTCTTCTTTCTCCATGGCTAATTTGTGTAGTACATGTATGTCGTTTGTCTTTGAATAAGACAAGTGGAATTCATTGTGTGAGAGAACGATCTCGTATATTTTAATATAATCGGACAAATTAAAAGAAATGCATCTGGAAAAGTTTGAGTACCGGTAAAAAAAAAAGCAGACAAAGATTGAGAAAATGAAAAACAGTTCACTCCCACTATACCGAGTACGAATACCAAGAGGCAATTCACCCAGATCCAATCTTAGACATATGATCAGGACCAGGGTTCATACTCATATTACCTTCATAAGCCTCGTTATCACTTAAATGTGTACTGTTCCCTGTGTAATTAGTTGACAAACTTTAATAAGGTTCTATGAATATGGGCCCTGGCCAGCTGCCTTCTGTGTCAATGCTTGAATGCATAAATGGCTAGCCATGAGAGAAACCAAATTTGATGGTAAAAAGTCGGTTGAATTGAACATAGCTGGGTTTGATGACACCATACCATGTTTTATAGCTGGTGACGTTTTGATGTTCACTTATCATGTTTAACTTTTATTCATATACAGTCCCTTCCCACTTGTTTAATGACAGCTTTTCATTTTCATATTTGTTTGCTGAAGTCATGAAGTTTTTCAAGTACAAGATTCAGATAAGAGTAGTCTACTCCCAATAGAACAAGCACAGATCTAAGACTTCTTCTGAATAGAATGATTCCCTAGGTCCTAATGTGAAACATGTGCACATATGATGTGTCTATGTGTTCGGTGTAACAAGGTACTTGTATAATAGAATCTTGTACTTGATCATGATTACAACATTATAACAGAAGTGGTCTGTATGAAAGAAGCTAATCCAGTCAAGACACCGGAGAGAACCATCCATTCTTTTGTTAAATTACTTCAATCCACTCGTAACAAAGTACTTGGGCAAGCAAATTACCCCAAAAACAAATGTGAACATTTTGATTCATGTGCATGTTTGAAATTGATAGTAAGAAAACTGCCTCATGCTCTTTATAACAGGAATAGATTGTTTGTAGCATCAAAATCTGGTCTACTTTCAATTATTACCAGATACAAGATTTCATGGAAACAAAGGAGTCCTCTCGGTCTTGATCAATAAAGAGAGGACTGTGATTTTCCCATAAATGTATTGTGCAGATTATTCCTGCCTAGCACCCTCAATTGCTTCACAATCATGCAGCACACTGACACAAATCGATATTTATTCAAAGCTCACTCTATTTTACACCAAAATCTCTCCCCAATCCTGGTATCTTGTTGAATGATTAGTGAAGATGTGCTCGTGGAAAGAAATAAATAATACAGTCTACTCCCATAGAACGAGGAGCCCAGGACCAAGCCCATCATGTGCAGACAGACATGTTTGAAATTCAGACAGGGAGAACCACCTTGTAATACAGTCCACTAACATTACATAGAGCCGCTCTGGAGCCCAACGCATTCATACAAAATCTTAACAATCACATGTCCACACTCAAAATTATGTGAGTAGGCTGTAAAAATTTGTTCAAGACTGTACCATATTATCATCTGAAGTTGATTTCAAATAATACCAACTACAGGTTTACTAAGTGTTGTCAAAATGAACTTGGAAATCACAAGTTTTTCATTTGCTATTGTACAGTCTATTCCTGTTATGGTGCAGAGATACAATGAGAATACGTTATGACAAGCCAATTCTCTCAGTCCTCCTGATGAATCAGTGCTTGTGTCTGTGCATGTTTTTGGTACGAGCTTTCAATATAACAGGGTAATCGACTTGGTCCTGCAGACCTCATTATAAATGGAGTGGACTGTACACAGATCTTGAATTGTAAAGTTCTTGTGTAAATATATACCAACACTCTACATCTCCTTCTACAATGGAAAATCTTTATAACCAAGTCCTTTGGACGATTTTGCTTGCTCAGTAGACAATAAAATAGACATCTGTAAAGAAAGAGGTACATCTAATTGGGAAAATTCAATTGCCAGTATAATTCTTCGTTGCACAATCTCTTTTCACAATATCAAGCGAAGCTTTCACATTCTACAAGCACGTTTATTCAATCAATGGCGACTGCTGTCCCTTGGTCCAGTTCGGTTGGGTCAAGAAATTTACCTGCTCCCTACATTAAGGAGGCTATTGATCACATACAGAAAGTAATCATGTTATGAATTGCAAAAAACTGGGTCATGAGAAGCAGTCACCATTGATTGTCTGAAGAACATGCCATCAATACGCAGATCCTAAAAAGGTTAATTACAAGAAATGATGGTGTAATGAAGAAGAAAAAATTCTGCTAGTCCCAATTATATTAGGTAAGTGGTTTAGTCCAACCTAGTTAAGTACCGCCCGAGATCAACATCACAGCTGACTGCAATCGACTGAGTGCAGTTGTACACAAAGTGAATGGGGATGATGTCATTTAATTGCAATCAATTGTGACGTTGAAATCAAAGGCGATACTGTAATGGGAGTTGACTGTATCAGGTGGTTTATAAAATCTGAAACATTTCATTTTGAGTTTCCACTGTATTATTACTCCAGTCTTTCTCACAAACCTTCCCATACTCTTACACCAGACATTAGGTCAAGTCACAACCACAGAAAACATCTCAGACGCATGGATCATTTTTCTTTTTTTTTTACTTGCTTTTTCACTTGATGCTTACTTCATTACATTTCTGAAACATAGGACTAGGAGTGCTAACAAATGGGTGGTAATCATGTTCCGTCCTGAAAAAAAAAATCATCGGCCTTCGTAAAGCAATGATCACAACAACTCTACAGGCTATATATGTAATTGAATTAGAAAGAATGAAGTGTTGATCTTGAATTGCTAGTGTATGTTGTTTTTCTTTTTTTTTCTGTCTCCATCCTAGATGGAATGATTCCTCTGCTTTGCAAAGGAATGTTTACCCGCCTGTCTAAGGTGGGTATGAACAGCCCCGATGATTGCAGGCTGTTATTCCCCCTAACCCCCTCCCTCATGGGTGATGTTGTTATCATTCATTTGGGAGGGGGTAGAAGGTAGTTCCTCCTAACCCTCTCCTAAACGTATTTGTCTCATCAGGGAGGGGGACAGGAGGGGATGACTTAGGCTTCCACTGGCTTAGGCTTGGGTTGACCCTTGTGGTTCTTGGCGAGATGATCGGTGAACTCCTGGTATGGTGACCTGCTGAAGACGGTCTCCTTCCACATGTCAGGGGTCAGGTAGCTGTAAGTCTTGGCGATAGCCTGGAAGGTAGCCTTGGCTGTAGGACAACACAAAATATATGTACTTTTGTATCATACTTTTTCTTCCAATGAAAGATTTCAGAATTCAATCATTCATGATCAATTACAATTAATAAATTTACAACAAATTTTTTGGGGAAAGGGAATGACTGATTGGGGACGCAATGGGGATATTCGAGCAACAACTTCAGATCCCCATTGCATGAGGATTATGGATGTAAAGGTTTTTAGAGAGTTTACATGACTACATAACGATAATGCAACCTTGATTATTACCTCATTAAAACAAAGTCTAAAGAACTGAAAGAATCCCCATCTTTATAATTTTTTATGACAAGTCTCTTACATGGTAAATAAAAAATATGACCATTATTCAAGCCTGAACCACTCACAATTATAAAGCGTGATCTGTGGGCATACTTACCGAAGTTACCGAGGGTAGCGGTCTGTCCGCAGGCACTGGTGTAGCAATCCTCGATACCAGCCATCTGGAGTAGCTTCTTGGGTACAGGGGCACTGACGATACCGGTACCACGGGGTGCAGGGATCAAACGCACCAATACACTACCGCACTTGCCGGTAACCTAGTGAGAAGAATAAAACAAAGACATGTTGGGATTAACTCTTTGATCTAAAATATTGTCTGGTTACTCTGAAGTTTGCTCTTTCAAAGAATTTGTAATCCTTTGTTTCTAACTTTTGGGAATTGGTTTATGACTGAGATCATGACCATAGAATGTCAGCTTATGCAAAATTTTGCACGAACATTGTTGCACATGTACAGTAGTAATCCTCAATGTAAGCAATCTGGAGAAGTGAGGTACAGGGGCACTTACGATGAGTGCAGGAATCCTTTGCACTTCAGATCTGGTCTGAACTGCAACTAACCTAAATCCTAAGCCTCACATAAAACCCTAAATCTAAATATGACAAAGCCCGGAGCAGGCGTTGCCATAGCTTGTACTGCATAAGCTAAACATTTTGGGGGGCAAGTTCTCATTAATATTGCCACTTCACATTCAGGGTATTTATAGCAAGGAAAGCATTTCAAAAGTTGTGAAAGTAAGCCCTCAAAAATTTTCCCACATTCAACAAAATCCACGAAAATATTGGCTTACATACAGTATCCCAAACCCTTAACTTTATAAGGCCCTACACCTGAAGATGACATGAAACACAGAGAAACTGTTGCCAGAATTAACATAGACATATTACTAACCTTGCATGGTACTGTGTGAGGTTTACCGATCTTGTTACCCCAATAGCCTCGCCTCACTGGAATGATGGAGAGCTTAGCTAGGATGATAGCTCCACGGATGGCTGTAGCTACTTCCTTGGAGCACTTCACTCCAAGACCAATGTGACCATTGTGGTCACCAATGGCTACAAAGGCCTGCAAGATTCAGAGAGAGATAGAAAAAAATGGTTCGACAGAATTTGAAAGGGCGAAAATTAAACCAATAATTCTAATTCCATCACTTTCAAGTCAAATCCATGAATTTCGAAAGTGAGTGAGGCTGTCATACACAATGAGGCTGGAGAAAAGTTATGTCATGTTTATTAGAGGTGGTTGGTGGAAAGAACACACCTTCATGTAAGGGTCAGAGATAATTTACTTAATATTCTGTAATCCTCTTATTTGTTCAAGTCGAGTGCCCCCCCCCCCCCATGCTAGTCCATTTAGTACTCTTCTTTTTGCTTTTATTTTGTTGGGACTCTTTAAATACTTGTATGGTAGAATCAGCAATCGTCTTATAATATTCTGTAAGATATGTTTTCAAGTACCTTGAACCTGGTACGCTGTCCAGCACGGGTCTGCTTCTGAACAGGCATAATCTTGAGAACCTCGTCCTTGAGGGCAGGTCCAAGGAAGAAGTCAATGATCTCAAATTCCTTGATGGGCAGAGAGAACAGGTAGATCTCTTCAAGTTCCTTGATCTTCAGGTCTGTTAGGTAGGGATGTAAAAAGGAGTGATTATAAGCATAAGAAAGATAAAAGGCATGATCTTGAGAAACTTGTCCTTGAAGGTCCAAGAGCTTCAAACATGGGTAAGGCACTATTTGGACTACTCTTTTTGTGTGTGTGTGTCACAAGATTTGATGATGAAAAAAAAAAGTTGGGTGAAGGAGAGTTACTGTATAAGCCAATATTTTCGCGTCCAGATATTTTCGCGATTTTGGACTAGTTGGGGAAATTCGCGGGAGCAAAATTTCGCGATTTTGGTGATGACTTCATTACTAAATAGCCTTGTACTAAAGTGGAAATTTTCGCGATGACCAACTCGCGAAATTCGCGAAAATAAAGTCATCGCGAAAATAACCACTTATACAGTACATCTGTAAAACGTAAAAGGTTTATTATTTTTGTTTCTCATTCTAATTATCATGTCATGTGATACCAGATTTAAACCTGTACTACCTTGGATGGCTGAGCTAAAAAAACAAAACAAAACAAAAAAACCTGGGACAATATCAATAAGTTTGAGAAAAGTCAACCTGTGGTTTCCTGATCATTTCTTTGAGGTAAGGGTTGTATGTCACTTCGCGGAGACGTCTCTGAGACGTTCCATGAGTCACGGAAACTACTTTGAGACGGTTCTTTGAAAATGCTTTGTTACAGTTTTTGAAAACTGTCGCGGAGACGTCGCGCCGTGACATCAGAGTCGTCTTTAATACTTTTTATCCATCGTGGAGACGTCTCTGCGAAGTGAGATACCACCCAAGCTCTCCAAAGTCATTCACATAGGACAAAAGGTTTATTTGACTTTTGAAACGCATGCATGGGTTTTCTTTGAACACAAGATCCCTACAGGTTTTTTTTTTTTTCAAGCCCTGGTACTCAGGATTGAGTCTAACATTCCATACAATAAAGTGCTGTCCTTACCTTTGACCAACCTGCCAAGCTTGGTTACTGGCTGCCATTCCTTGTCCTCTGGCTTGCCCCTTCCACGTCCTCGTCCACGACCACGTCCGCGACCTCGGCCCCTTCCTCGGCCACCTGACCCAAAGCCGCCACGGAAACCTCCTCTACCACCGGCTGGTGCTGCCTCTCCTCCTGCTGCTGGTGCTGCGTCCGCCATTGCTGCATATACAACGTACAATCAGGGCAAAGTTAACAGCAGGGCTTAAATTAATTGAAGGTCATGATACCCACTGACTGGCCTTTGTCCCCCTTCAAAAGTTTGCCAAAGCCACATGCAATATTTTGGCCCCAAAGCAAACTTATTTCTTATGCCATCAAGGACAGGGTGCGTGGACAACACAATGGGTTGCTCTTTTGACTTTGAGTGACCCCCCCCCCCCCCCCAGTCCTCCCTCCAGAAGACTGAGGTCACTCAACACAGGAAGTCGTATTCACACTGGAAAACATAGATTTCTAATTAAGGGCAAGGCTCACGCCACAGTAAGCACCTTGAAATTTGGACCCCAAACAGTAATTTCCGCCGAAACTTTTTAGGAAAAGGTGATTGATACTAAAAACGCCTCCATTTAAGTTAAAGCCAATGGCTTACCTATAGAATACCCTACTCAGCTTTTATATGGAGGGGTGTACCAATGATCAACCGACAGCCAACCACCAACGACCAGCTTTCATAATTGGAAGATGTCCCGTTCTTTAAACGTTGGTCGTTGGTTGGAACCAGATAACAGTTAGGGATATCATAATTATATTAATCATTCGTTGGTCGTTGGCTTTCAAAAGGAGAAGATTTCCCATTCTAAATAATAGTAAATAATATTGGACGTTGATCGTTGGTCGTTGGTCGTTGGTCGGTGGTTTCTAGAATCTATCTGACTTGTTCTTCAGTTTCATCTCTCCCTATTTTGTTACGTAATCATATAGACGTTGGTCGTTGGACGTTGCTTGTTTGTTTTCAGAATCAGAAAATATGTTTAATATTATTTTACACAACTGGACACATAATTTAATAAAATTATTAGGCAGTGGTCGATGGTCGGTGGTCGTTGGTCGTTGATCATTTTGGTTCGAAAGTATAATTGGTACGAGGGGCGCACGTACGTGGATATTGTTTTGCATATTTTGTGCACGTGCCGTATAGATTCTATGTAGAGATGAAATCATCTGAGTAGCTGCAAATTGTTAAGTATTTCTTTGTCCTACACAATCATCATCTAATGTTTTTCTTTATATATGACTTATGAGTAGGGTATTCTATAGTTATTCCAAGCCAATAATATTGCCGCAATAACGGCGTTCCCTTGGATGGATGAAACGACAATTCGGCCTTTTACAATGCCTTATATTTTAGGATGCGTAGGAATAGCACATCATGTCGTAAGTGACCCTGCCCCCCCCCCCGCCCCCCATCCATGAATCGACATGATCCTAACTTTTTACCGTTTTTGCCAACATTTCAGTGAAAATTCACTCCCACACCAAGTTGACCAACCCAACCTCACTCCAGTCCGACTCCTCCTCTGGCTCCAGTCCACATTATTCTTCCAAAATCCATGCCATGAAATTTGACCAGAGAACTCCTCTGTTTTCATAAAATTCCAAGTGGACCAGGACGGTGTAGCATATATTCATGATATTCTCACGATTCTCCGTGCCGGGCCGGGCCAGGAATAGTCATACACACAATTATATACACTACACACTACGTATTCATCACGTCATTCAACACATAATCGGTAACACGTAAAAATTTGTCTAAAATTGGACATTCCGCACTGAAGCTAACAAGGAAATAGAGTATTGATATTGAAATTTGTATCTGTTATTTCCCATTTTTAAGGTTTTTGTTGAAACTAAATGCGGGATTGTATCGGATTTTTACGATTTTATAGTTAAAAATTGAGGGCATGAGCACCTACGTGATAATTTTTTGTCAAAGAGATGGTTGAAGGAAATCGTAGGTGGCGCCAGACTTTAATTCATGCGGCTGTTAGTTGGCGATTTGTAAGCACAAAACAAAAAGAAGCCCGCAACGAAAGGAGGGAGAAACCCTGCCTTAATTACCCCCTCCCCTTCCCTAACTCATTTTTCCAAGAAAAGGAAATTAAGAGGTACATGTAGGTACCTGGGGGGCATTTCATGAAAGGACTTGTCGGACGTTTTATCCGACAAACTGTTATAAGCTACTGAAATGCTTACAGCTGATTGGCTGAGAGCAAATTGGTCAGATAAAACGTCCGACAAGTCCTGTGATGACGAAATGCCCCCCTGAACTCCCTGATCTTGGGGTAGGGGGTAAGTAAGTTTATGACTTCGGGCCCCGGGTAGACGCCCAAAAGGGTACCATAATGACTACAAGGGGGTTGACCTTAGGGGGCGCCGAATTGAGCAAAAAAAAAAAAAAAAAAAAAAAAAAAAAAAAAAAAAAAAAAAAAAAACAAAAAAAATGAAAAAAATTGAAGAAAATACGATTTAAGCCGATTGACCCTGTTTAACCTAGCACCCCTACGGCTGATATATGACCTTACGGTTGGCTGAAGGCTGAAAAAATTTTCAACACCTACACCTATATAGATTTTAGGGGCTCAGTTCCGGGGTAAAAAAAAAAAGTGAGAAATCATTGAAATAAAGGGGAAATTTCCCCCGACCTATTCTTTAACTAGGGGTATGAGTTTTCAATTCTTTGAAGACAATCCTGAAATATGGTCCCGAATATGGTCCAAAAACCTGGGAAAAGGGGGTAATTATATTCCCTTCAAGGGGGGGGGGAATTTGTGCAATTGACTTCCCTTCTAAATGCCTGTAAGTGGGGTAATACTGGACACGGCTCACCGTACTGATAGGGATATCTCTAAGAATATAATATATAACACGAGCATACGTGTATGGTTGACCCCCTGAGAGGGAGGGGGTGGGGGGGAAGGGGTTTAAAACGCACGAAATCAATGTAGGCCTACATATCGGCCCACCGCTGCACGGCCGACCTAATAAAACCTTCAATCATGGACCCCTTATTGACTATACACTTTAAGAGGGATGTACTTCATTGGAAGAAGAAGAAGAAGAAGAAGAAGAAGAAGAAGAAGAAGAACTAAATTTCACACAATGAAACCATATTGGCTCCATATTGGTTAAATGTGGCTATGTTCATGACCATAGTGAATAAAAGATCAGAATACTGCATGAGGTTGGATATTTTCATGTGCTCTATAACTACATATTTTTTTTCCTCCGACTTTAATTTCTTGAAATTGTTTGTCCCGGGGAAAGAATTTTTTTCAAAAAACTGTTTTTCAACCCCCACAATCCACATTTTGCCATTTCCCCCACATTTTGGGGCCCCCGGTAAGCTTCACCCGGCTGACCAAGGTCCCTCTGTCCTACCCCCTGAAGTGTAGGGTTGTTATTGTTTTTTAAATTAAATCAAGTTTTAAAGTCACAGGTTTTTGGTCTCTTGTCTACGGTGGGAGGGGCTGAAGTAAAATAGTGAGATCGGTGAAAAATTGGAATACTTTATTTTACTTTTATCAGTAAAAGTTTATCAGCCCCTAACAATCTATAGCCAAGGATATGTCAAGCTCAACGCGTCCGATGCGTCTGACGACATGGGAGCCCCTATAAGTCTATAAGTACGTTTACCAGTGTATGTATAGCCCTCATCACCTATGGTCAAAACAAAGAAAATAGAAAATAAACAACCATAAAACCATTTTTCCAAAAATTTTGTTTCAGCCTTTATGATTTATGTTTGATTGAGATTCAGTACAATACTTTTTTGGGAAAGTAGAAATTTCCATGTTGTAAAAATGAATAAAATCAAGTTTGAACCCCAATCGAAATAAACTTTGACCCTTCCCTTATATAAATCAAAGGCAGTTGTAGTGGGGTTGACAAACTTTTTTTAAAATTATTTTTCAATTCCCCGAGAATGGCTGGGGGAACGTCCAAAATAACGCCATGGATCCAAAAAGTGAAAGCGGGGACCAACAACTTCTAGAAATTATAGTCGGAGCAAAAAAAAAAAAAAGATCATCATCATCATATTCACTATGGTCATGAACATATCTACAAAGCCACGTTTAACCAATATGGAGCCAATATGGTTTCATTGTGTGAAAAATAAAAAAAAGAGAAAAAAGATAAATACTAAAATTGGGAAAATTGTGCCTTGAGTAGGTGGACTGTACGTAACAGCGTACTAGTATATGAAACTGGCTTCAGGGGCGCCCAGTTTGGCTTTACGTGCGGGTCATTTGAAGCCAATGTACACACTGCGTTTTGCGTTATTCTCGCTTTTTCTAAACCTATCTTCAACGCAATAACCCACTCCTCAAGTCAAAATGTCGTTTATTGGAAGGGGACTAGTTTCTGTCATGAGAACTGCACCAGGTAGACTTCATGCTAACCGAACTGTAAGTCATATAGTCAATCAAAGTTATATTCAATGAAATAAATCGTTCCTAATAATATATCTACGCCCACTCTAAGTCTAAAGACTCTAATACAGTCCGACGTGTTCACGTTTTTGTTGCTAACAAAGTTAGATTTAACGACGTTAGACCACAATTTTTTAATATTTATCTAACAAAGTTAGACTAACCGTCGAACATACGTGGTGATTGTATAGACTCTAGACCAAAATGAGTCATCAATTTTAATAAATACAGATCGATAGACGATAGTCGATACTCAAATAAAATTGATAGAGCAGCAAGAATACCTGGTCCTATTAAAAACTTCTTATCGTCGGCTTGGAGCCAGAATGGCGCTATTGCAGATCAAGGATGTTCCGTTTGGAGCCAGAAGGGCGCTATTACCATTGACTTTGTACAGTAATAGCGCCCTCCTGGCTCTCAACGGATCATCTATAAGATGCAATAACGCCCTTATGGCTCCCAACAGACGTTATTATTGTCGATGTCGTGGTGGCAGGAAATACAAATCGTGGTCCTGAATTTAGGCTTAAAATTGGATATTCTGTGTTCCTTTCGTCTTTCGCAAATGGTTTTCGTTGGTGATTACACAGAAATCTCTATTCCGGGCTGCATTTCAAAATATCCAGCTGTGACCCCGCGCACGTACGGCGATATGAAAAGTAAAGCGAGACAGCGCACTTGGGGTTGCCCTAGCGCGCGCGGGGTCACGGCTGGATATTTTGAAATGCAGCCCGGCGGAATGGAGATTTCCATGTAATCATCAAGACGTCTCGGGTAATGTCAGCCAATATTCATCATTTTAGGTAAGTCACCAACACGTTACTAAAAAACAATTAAAGGATAATTAAAGATGCCTCTGATAAAAATGAGGTACTTTAATGCCTAAAATATAACTTTTTTCGGCCTTTTTTCTAGCTTTGATTTTTGACCACAACGTTTCATTTCCATTCCTTCTACAGCCCCGTCGCCTTCGGCAACGGGGCTGTCTATATTTAATATTTATCGTGCTCTTTCCATCTTCCATCACAGAAGCACGTCAACAGTAGCTGAAGAATATCTAACGTTAGAGTCTAAATGTCATTTTCTTCCAAAATCATCATATGTTAGAAAATTTGATGTCAATCTAGATCTAGCTTCTAGAAAGACGAGATATGCAGTTTCCACTCGCTAATTTTCGATCTGAACAATCATGACAATCTTGACTTTTCTTGTTCAATCGAAGTTTGATCTCTCTGCTAGCTACATCTGATCACAGGCCCGTAACTAGGATTTTTACGGGGGGGGGGGGGGGGGGGGTTCGAAATCTAAAAAAGTGGACCTTTTTTAATAATTTTTTTTTTCCGAGCGCGAGGGTGAGCCAAAAATTTTGAGTAACTTTGAGTAAACTATGCATTATCATGATATAGACTCTATTTAGTATTCGCGAGCACGAAACTAAAAACTGGGGTTAATTGTCTATTATAAACCCTACTTATCGTATCCGCGAGCTCGAAGCGCGAGCTGAAAATTTTAGGAATCTTTATGGCTTTTATTTTTTATTGTTCATTTAGTAAAAAATATAAAGGAATACGAGCGCAAAGCGCGAGCCCAAAATTTTGAGATCAAAATTGGAGTTAATTGTGCAATATAGAGCCTATTTAGTATCCGCGAGATGAAAGTTTTGAGCTAAAAATTGTGCCTTTGTGGCCCGAATTCACAAACGTGGTTTAGTTAGTCCATGGTCTGAATCAGGTGGTTTGTGAATACCAAAATTTAGACCATGGTCTAAATCCGTGGTTTAAACAATTGATTTAGACCATGGACTTACTAAACCACGTTTGTGAATTCGGGCCATAGAGTTTTAGGATCCATGTTGAAGATACATAATAATCTTGGCTCATTAATAATCTTTGCTACGAATATTTTGTGGGCTGCACCCTAGCCCACCCCAAATCTAGCCCAAACACAATTACACTAATTCTTTTGACAAGGTTTGTCTGTAGCAGAGGGCACTACGTCCAACCCTTTTTTATACTTATTGTTTGTTAATTTTACAGTGCGAGGTCGCATAGAGACCGAGCAGGAACGTTTGGGGTTTTATAAGACATGAGGGGCACTTTTTCAGTATTGTAAGTGACACTTTTTAAGAAATTGTCCATGGGACTTAAAAGAGTATGACAGGCTTCTTTTTAGTCTTAAAAGGGCATTTTTAAGCTAAGAAAAGAGGCGCGAGTAGAAAACTTTGAGCTAGTTTATTGTGCATTATGAACCTTATTTAGTATCCACGAGCGCGTAGCGCAAGCTGAAAATTTTGGGTTTTAAAAGACAAAATGGAGTAACAAGGGGCCCTTTTAGTATTGAAAGTGCCCCTTTTTTAAACAGAAATTGTTTACGGGACTTTTCAAAATTCTGAAAGGCTTCTTTTTAGTATAAAGATGACACTTTTTTAGTGTAGAAAAGGGACATTTTTTGGTCATGAATAGGGGCACTTTTAGGGTGGATGAAAAAGTTGGGGTCACTGTGCCCCCTGCCCCCCCCCCCCCCCCCCCACCCCCACCCTGGTTCAACCGCCTCTGCCACTAGGCCTTGTTTCTGTTATACAATTTCTTAAAATTGAAGATAACATCATTTAAAAACATTAAAATAGAACACAAATGCAAACGAAAACATTCCTGCGAAATGGTTTAAGTGTAATTCCTGCGTAATTTGTTCTGAAAAACATGGTTATCAACCCCAAAATAAAAAGTTGCAAGCGCGAAGCACGAGCTAAAGATTTTACAGATTTTACATTTAGGGGGACTGAAAGCAAAGTGTTTTAATCTTCCTTTCTTGTATTTCTATTCAAGTATCTGCTGCATTTCTGCCAAAAAGTGGGGGTTTGATTTGATTTGATTGATTGATTTATTTTTTTGGTCAAGCGGACCCTGCTCGCTTGCCGGAGGGGGGGGGGGGGGGGGTTCATTCGAACCCCCCCGAACCCCCCTGGTTACGGGCCAGTGATCATGTACATGTGCTAGCTTGGAAATTATGACAAACAAAAGTCAAGTATGGTAAGGGTCCCGGTCTGTGCAGTACCCATGTCTGTGCACCCATGCAAATTCATGATTTTTTATAGGGCCTACATGTAGATCAAAACACCCAAGTCCCAACTAACATAAATTTTTTTTTTAATTTTAACCTCAACAATCAATTTCTTTTAATAGTACGAAAACTGTAAAAATAATCAGTTAGGGTCTAGATCTAGATCTAGGCCTAATAATAATTTCATCAAGTTTTATTTGCTACCCTGAAAATTTTAACCAGTGTCAGAAAGTGAAGAACCAAAATAACTGCGCTTGAATTGCGTGCAAAATTAGTTAGTAAGCAGACATGGGCACTATCCAGTTAACTTTTGCTACACAAAATGACAAGGCTGTCTTAATCGTAATATAAAATTCTTCTTGAAAGTAGATCCAATTTCTAAAAATGTTTTGTTTTTATTGATCATTAGAATATAAAGAATAAAATAACATTGATGAATCTTAAAAATAATATTTTACATCATACTGAAACTGAGGTCAAATTTTAGATGCCCAGACATGGCACTTCCTTCCTATATTATTTCCTTGATTCTTGTAGATTATTCTATCTGCTTAAATTTGGAGGAGACGACTCCTGTGGTAGTTCACACGGGCTACTCTGTTGACATGTCTGCTTTCTCATGTTATTGATAGCCTGCTTTTACATGATCCCTCTTCTTTCTTTACAGAATTTCTGCCTGAAATTCTAATATATCCTAATTTATAGTTGCAATTGTTGGACTCAAGGACTCTCCAAATAGTGGAGAGTTTTACTAACAGAGAGAGATAGAGAGAGAGAGATGTAGGCCTATACTTTTCGAGTATCCTTTGTCTTGAATTATCTTACTTTAAACTCTATATCAGACTGGGGGGGGGGGGGCCATCATGGCCCCCCCTCGACATTTTCCGCGACCACTTCGCCGCATGAAATTTTCTGATCGCGCCGCTTGCTGACATTTTCTTTCAAAGTCTCGCGCATCTTTTGAAACCATTTTCACAAAAATCGGTCGTACCGTTACGACACTGCACGATTTTCAAAAATATCCGTCAGACCGAAAATGGCTCGAAAACGTGATTTTGTGTACAAAGTCAATGCAAATTGAGTTTTCTCACCTAATTCATAAAGATATGATTATTTTCACTTTCATTGGCTGAAATCAATTTATTTTAGCATATTTATGCTTAAAAATGGTTCTTAAATGATCTTTGCGTAAAAAAAAAGAAAACGAAAGGTCGAAAAAACAAAGAAATACATAAGAAATTCATAAAACAATAAAATACATAAGAAATTTTTTGAAACGAGAATTTTTTTCTAGTACAATTGTTAGGAATGCTATAGGAATAATATACACAAAATTAGCATTCTAGGAGCTTTATTTTTTCAATTAGAGCAAAAAGTATGATTTCATGCATAAATTAGCGGGTCTTCCCACGAGTCCTCGGTCCCACGAGTCCTACGTCCCACAAGACCTCGGTCCCACGAGTCCTACGTCCCACGAGGCCGAATATTTTCCCACGAGTCCTACGTCCCACGAGACCTACGTCCCACGAGTCCTACTCCACGAGGCCGAGTATTTTTCCCACGAGTCCTCGGTCCCACGAGTCCTCGGGCCCCACGAGTCCTCGGGCCCACGAGTCCTACGTCCCATGAGTCCTACGTCCCACGAGACCTACGTCCCACGAGTCCTACGAGGCCGAGTATTTTCCCACGAGTCCTACGTCCCACGAGTCCTCGTCCCACGAGGCCGATTTTCTCATATCGTATTTTCTTTTATCAGAATGTTTTCAACATCAATGAAACATTCGTAAGCTGAATTATACAACATGAATTAAGTTAGTTGTGGTTAATACCATAGGCACTAGCATGGCGAATAATGGTGGCATTCTATTTCGCGGAGGCGGGTTTGAGACTGATTTGGGACTATGTCTAAAGACGTCCCTAATCCTTCTCAGTAGTGACGGGTCCAGGATTACAGGAGGGGGGGGGCTCCAAAATTTTCGGTTTAAAATGTACGGTCAATGAGTGGTTTTCAAATTATAGGGCGCCCCTCCCCCCCCCACCCCCACCCCCGGATCCGCCCCTGCGTCGCAGAGACGTCGCCGCGACAATAAAAAAAAAATAAATACAAAATAAAAATATAGGAGGCTTTCTCCGCGACGGAAAAAGAGTATCGGAGACGTCTCCGCGACAAGTTTCAAAACCGTCTCACAACTCGTCTTACAAGTCTAAAAGTAGTCCCAATTCGTCTCAAATCCATCTCCGCGAAATTATCTTCCACCATTAGTTGCGGAATATTTTTAATGAATGTAGTTCTTTGGTTTTAAAAGAAAAATTAAGATTTACATCCTTGAGAATCCTAATTACATATTTATCAAATGATTTACATTTAAATCTAATCTCGAATTTGAGAGATATATTCATGAATCCCGAACAGGGGCGTAGACACCGGGGGGGGGGGGGGGGGGTGCATCCCTCAATTAAAAGATGGGGATGGCATGTGCTCCAGGGCCGCGGAGCGTTTTTGAAAGTGGAGGGCTGAGCCGAAAGTGGGGGGGGGGGGGGGGGGGCTGAACAGGCTAAAAATCACAAAAATTAATGTATGGTCATTTTTGCGTTTTTGTACACGTTGGCTGAAAAAAGTGGGGGCTGCCCCCCCCCCCCCCCCGGCTCCGCGGCCCTGCAATCACCCCCCTCCCGAATTTTACGCGGGTGATATGTATTTTTTTAAAGCTGAAATGGGCTTTCCACACTTGTGTTTCTTCCATCATGTCCACGGAACTCTAACAATTTTCGCTCGCGCTTATTATTGTTATTATTTTTATTTATTTATTATTATTATTTTCATTATCAAAATCCAGAATAATTATTTACATTACCTATTATATCTTTAAGCAACATAGAGTTTCACATTTTGGCAGTCATCAAACAAAAGCAAATAGTCGGGATAATGCATTTACGCCAACTTCTTTATTCATTTCATGTCAAATTTCGACGGACCTGCCTCTTCATCAGGAATATAATTTTTGAATTCTAAATTCTAAATACCATGCGAGCAGAAAGTTTTTAGGCTAAATGAACAGAATCTTGCAATATAAGAATCATGATAATGCTCAAATTATAACGAAGGTTAACAAAAACAACACGTGGGACCCGAAGGGAATGGGATGGGGAGGGGAGGGTTAAATCTGCAGAATATAGTCAGGCGCAGATCCAAGAAATCGAATTGAACTCATTTCGGTGGCCCAATTGTCTGGGGACAAAAGCGGCTCTATTATGTTTACGCATGGGCCCGGTAAGTTCATTGTGTGACTCTGGTCTGCGTCCGCTACTGTTATAGCGAGAACTGTATATACACTCTAGTAGATAAAAGTAATTTAAGCTAATTTATTTTATGTTAAAGATTTGTGTACTCTGCAATTTTTTGGCAATTATAAGTATAATACAATTAAAATAAAATGTAGGACAAATAGACTTATAGAAATAGAGCTGTTTGAAGAAAAGATTAATAATAATTTCACTGGAAATACTAAATAAGTATAGGCTAAACATACATTAAATATAATAAAAAGCAAACAATGGAGACTATGCATTTACGCCAAGTTTTTATTCATTTCTTCTCCATTTTTTAAGGACCTCCGTCTTCGGCAGGAGTATAATTTACAAAAATTAAATTCCTGATGAAGACGCAGGTCCGTCGAAAATTTGACATGAAATGAATAAAGAAGTTGGCGTAAATGCATTATCCCGACTATTTGCTTTTTGTTTTGATGACTGCCAAAATGTGAAACTCTATGTTGCCTAAAGATATAATAGATAATATAAATATTAATCTGGATTTAATAATGATAATAATAATAATAAATAATAAAATAATAACAATAATAAGCGCGAGCGAAAATTGTTCCGTGGACATGATGGAAGAAACACAAGTGTGGAAAGCCCATTTCAGCTTTTAAAAAAATACATATCACCGCGTAAATTCGGGAGGGGGGGTGATTTTTAATTGAGGATGCACCCCCCCCCTTCCCGGTGTCTACGCCCCTTTTCGGGATTCATGAATTATGATCTCTCAAATTCGAGATTAGATTTAAATGTAAATCATTGATAAATATGTAATAAGGATTTCTCAAGGATGTAAATCTTAATTTTCTTTTAAAACCAAGAACTACATTCATTAAAATATTATCCTGCAACTAATGGTGGAAGCTAATTTCGCCGGAGATGGATTTGAGACGGAATTGGACTACTTTAGACTTGTTAGACGAGTTGTGAGACGGTTTTGAAAACTTATCGCGGAGACGTCTCCGATACTCTTTTTCCGTCGCGGAGAAGCCTCCTATAATTTTTTTTTTATTATTATTTTTTTTTTATTTTGTTCGGGCGACGTCTCTGCGACGCAGAGGCGGATCCAGGGGGTGGGGGGGGGGGACGCGCCCCTATAATTTGAAAACCACTCATTGACCGTATATTTAAACCGAAAATTTTGTGTGCCCCCCCCCCTCCTGTAATCCTGGACCCGTCACTACTAGAAGGATAAGGGACGTCTTTAGACATAGTCTCAAATCAGTCTCAAACCCGTCTCCGCGAAATGAGATGCCACCATTATTCCATGCTAGTGCCTATGGTATTAACCACAACTAAATTAATTCATGTTGTATAATTCAGCTTACAAAAATGTTTCATTGATGTTGAAACACATTCTGATAAAAGGAAAACACGATATGTGAAAAATCGGCCTCGGTGGGACCTGAGGACTCGTGGACGTAGACTCGTGGAAAAATACTCGGCCTCGTGGGACGTAGGACTCGTGGGACGTAGGTCTCTGTGGGACGTAGGACTCGTGGGACGTAGGACTCGTGGGCCGAGGACTCGTGGGACCGAGGACTTCGTTGGAAAAATACTCGGCCTCGTGGGACGTAGGACTCGTAAGACGTAGGTCTCGTGGACGTTGGACTCGTGGGAAAATATTCGGCCTCGTGGACGTAGTACTCGTGGGACCGAGGTCTCGTGGGACGTAGGACTCGTGGGACCGAGGACTCGTGGACCCTCCCAAATTAGCATAATTAATTCATATTAAAAAAAAATTAAATTTATTTTGAAAAATTAACAGCGCAGTCTTGTAGATTACATGGCTCACTATCATCGTGCAAATTTTCGGCGTGGTCGGCGCGATCGGCTGGCCGATGATCTTTAGTGGGGGGGGGCCATCATGGCCCCCCCCCAGTCTTGACAGCTACCAAAACACCCCAGTCTGATTAGGGTTAAAACTGTCATTTGATTTCTTCCAGGTTTGTTTGCGCTCTGTTGTACGGCATCGAACCACAAATGATAACGGAGGTCTGCTGCCAGCTCCATTTGCCATGCGGTTAGGATTGCCCAAAGTGATTGCAGTTGTAGTCCCTTTTCTCTATATTGGTGCAACGATCAGCAAAGAAGGGGCTACCTTTCTCGAGGAGTATGACATCTTTGTTCCCGAGGACGACGACTAGAGCTCTTTCAACCAGAGATTTTACATGTAAGGAAACTAAATTATCTAGCACATACTTGAGGCTTGTTGTTTTCCATGTGCTGAATGAAATTTTTTTTTTTTGAAGTAGAAAATACCTATTAGGATTTTATGATGCATGTTGTGTTTATGGTGAATGAGTGACTTCCATAAATAGATTCAAAAGCATCGAAATTAATAAAATTCTATTGCTCCGACCATAAAAACAAACTAATGACAGCTTCAGTGCAAATGGAAGTTATTTACTATCATAATGAAAACACGCAAGGCTAGGCATACAGCCACATGGTGGAAAGCATGCTGGGTGAAAAGCATTCCAGTAACAGTTTTCAAAATTTGAATATGATTATAATAGATATCTGGAAAGTAAAACAAACAATTGCCTTGTAAATTTCAAGGAATCCCAGACTGACCTTCATGTTTATAATCATTGCCAAAATGAACTAAATTAAATGATTTGTAATTTGAATCATATTCAATGTTACTAAATCCCTTTGATAAGGCAAAATATCAAAACAAACAACAGGCAAGCAAAAACAAACAACCCCCCCCCCCCCTGCAAAAAAAAAAAACGACAAACAAACATGATGAAGAGGTCTTAGTATATCTATATCCTGATATAACAAAATAATTTTGTGAGTCCCAGCTCTTTGTATTTCAATTCTTTTTTTTTTTTTACCCTGATGTAAAGGTATTCCTAATGTAACAAGGTATTTTTCATGTTCCAAAGAGCCTCGAGTGTAGGTGAACAAGTTTCTCACTTGTTTTGTTTATGTATAACCATGCTCTTAAAAAATTAATACACGTTATTTTAAATTCAAAATGATGCTCAAAAGGGCAATGAAAATTCAATAAAAAGAGATTTATCCATTTTTTATTTTAGCACATTTATGAGATTTGCACTATCTAGATGAACACACTGATTTTTCTTTGTTTCTTTTTTTGCAGTTGGGTAAGCCTTGCTTCAGACTCAAGATTGTAGTGGAAAGGTGCTGTGAGAGAGCTTGTCAGACAGAACAGCAATCTGTGAGGTACATCACCCGTCATCTTATTCCCAGAAGTATTCTTTTGTTTGACAAGGTCGTTTCATTGTGAAGCATTGTGTGAATATATAGAAATGCTATTTATATGTGAAAATATATTGTTATTTTATGATTCTAACAACTTAATTAACTAATAATTCATGAATAGTACTTCTTAGAGAGATAGGATTTTAATCACAATTCACAAAACAAGGTGTCAACTCTATCCCATTTTCAATTTGTTCATTGTATTGCTCTGAGAATTCATGTTTAGATTGCACTGTTTAATTATCTGTTGGAATTCAGAAGGTTTTTAGCTTTACAAACCATATTTATTAGCGTTCTTGTGCTTTTCAGCTGATAATTTGTAGAAAGGGACACAATCTTCAACATAGCATCTGGAGAGATGTGATTGTGATATTACATTGATACTTCAAAGTAAAATCATTTAAATAAAGCTTGAGGAGAATATACGGTGGGTATCAAAAGAAAAGAAAAGAGAAAAGGGAAATCAATTTTTAGAGGGACCAAGCTTATCTGTTTTGGCACTTCATTTGCAATATATGATTAAAGACAGAGTCCTCACATTTGCAGTGATACCTGTGTTGAATCATAAAAAGTAGCGGACAAGCAAGAAATTTGCAAAAGAAGTTGGCAGGTACAAAATCCATTTTTTGCAAGTTTTTAGAAAATGATACAAGACTGAGTGAATGCTGTCCCTGATTGAAAAAAGATTGCAAGCGATGATGTGTGACTCAAGTGAAAGCTTTCACTCAGTCTCTCACCCTTTGACAAAAACTGGCAAAAAATGGATTCTTACATTGTCTGTCAACTTCTGTTGAAATTTACTTGCTATTCAAGTATGATTCAAGAAATATATCATTGTAAAGGTGAGGTGAGGAGGTTGTCTTAAATTATATGATACAAATAAATAGCCAAAAAAAGATGAGCTGGGAATATGCCCCCTCGGAAAATGGATTACCCTCTTTTGATACGCACTGTATAATAGCTTACTGGTAATGAATATGCTAGCTCAGTGCAGTGCTAAATGTTATCCTGGCTTGATTACAATTGCTGAATATTAATATGGCTTACTGGAAGTGGGTACTTAATAGGGCTCTAATGAAGTCTTGTAGGGGTAAGTATGTAAAAGTAATATATAGTGTAGAAAAATTACAGAAATTCATCTTCTGCCTACATTGACTTTGTTTTCTTCATGTGGCACAAAAGCAAAACAAAATTAAAAACCAAAAGTACAACAAACAACAAATGTACAGAATATTAAAAATTGGATTTTAATTTTCATCTAAATCTTATCTCATCATGGGTTGATCATTTGCTTGTAAACAAAATTCTTTACTGTACAGGGTTATGAAAGAACGTACATCTTAGAATATAGTGTGTACTCATTCATGGTAAATGTGAAAATTGACATTATAATTTATAAACATGTTGACCTTGTTGTTTTGCCTAAAACTTTTTAATCCTTATCTTTCATGATAATGTGATCTAACGGTTTATTTATTTAACATTCAATTCTTAGATCTCAAATATACATCAATATACCATGAACGTGTATATTATAATGAACCTTTAATGTTTAATACACTGTTCGTCATAAAGGTTGAATATTTTTTTCTGGCTCAAGCGACATCATGTTGCTCCGTTATTATTTTCTTGAATTTGTTTGTCACCGCTTTCACTTTTTGGGATCCTGGGTATATCTTGGACGTTCCCTCAACCCTTCCCGGGGATTTTTCTTCAAAAAAGTTTGTCACCCCCAGAAGATGGCCATTTTCGTCATTTTTTTCTTATTTTTGGGGCCCTTTTTTGTTCACGCGACCCACCAAGGCACCCTCAGTCCTACCCCAAAGAAACACGTCTGAAGTGGAGATTTGTTATTGTTCTGTAAATTAAATCTAGATTCATGGTTACAGGCTCGACTCTTTTGTCTAGGGGAGGGGTCAAAATTTATTTTGATTGGGGCTCAACATTCATTTTATTCATTTTTACACCATGGAAATGTCTATCTTACCTAAATTTTATTGTAAAATCTCAACCAAACATAAATCAAAATAAAATATTATCAATAATGACTATTTATAGCCTTGTCATCAAGGCTAAACAAAATTTAAGGGGAAAATGATACTATTTAAGGGTTAAAGGTGGTTTTTCATTTCTTTTGTTTTCAGCATAAAGATGGAATAAAATATTCCGAATTTTCACCAATCTCGTTTTTTACTTCAACCCCTCCCCTAGACAAGAGACCTTAGCCTGTCCCCAGATATATAGATTTAACTTAAAGAACAATATAAAACAGTTCACCTCAGTCGCGTTTCCTGGGAGTAAGACTGAGGGGGGCTTGATAGGATGGGAAAACAAAAAGGGGCCCCAAAATGAGAAAAAATGACAAAAATTGGCATCACGGGGGTTGACAAAACCTTTTTGAAAAAAGGTCCACGTGAAGTGTTGGGAGAACGTCCAAGATATAGCCAGAGTCCCAAAAAGTAAAAGCAGGGACAAACATATTCAAGAAATTAAAGTCAGAGCAAAATCATGTCGCTATAGCGGCAAAAAAATATTCCACCTTTATGACGGACAGTGTATTATTAGGGTTGGGCGAATCTCAACTTTTTTTTTCAAACGAGTTGTTTCTATAGTAAAATTTGATGTAGGAACTGAAACTGACAATTATTTTTGCGTACGATGACGTCTTACGTCGCTAAAGTGCACAAAAAAAAATGGCCGCCGAAATGGCGTATTTTGCCCAATTATCACACTTTTTATCGGTATAATCCACTTTTATTACGTTTTTATATGGATTTTGGGTGTCAGGGAACCCAACATGATTAATCCTACCTAAGTTGACTGTTAGTGTAGCTTGGTAGTTTATAGTATCAGTCAATATCGAGCCAAAATCACCTCATATCAAAATCACTAAATAACACCTGTAACACATACTAGGTACATTAGGTCATGATAAAATTGTCAGATTTGGGCTTCTAGAACATCAAAATCCATAAAGAAACAACATAAAAATGGTTTATACCTATAAAGTGTGTGATGAATGGGCAAAATACACTATTTCGGTTTTTTGCACTTTAGCGACGTCAGACATCATCGTACTCAAAAATAATTGTAATTTTTGGATTCTACATCAAATTTGACTATAGAAACATCTTGTTTAAAATAACTTCTCAGAAAAAAGTAATTATTTGCCCAACCCTAGTATTATAGTCGTATCCTGTACTTTTGCAACACTAATAATTGATCAAGACATGTTCGACATTGAAGCACATGGACTTCTGAAAGTTTATGAGAAATATGGACCTAATTTTAATACTGTCATTTTATAATATATATGAAAGAGCCGTAATGTCATGAATCAAATATTAGTCAAACCATATATATACATAATTAAGCATTTTTATCAATTATTGATAAAACATGATGTCTAAAAACTCAGACGTTTTATAAATAAAGTTGAACTGTTACTAGACTACAAAACAATAATCGATGCCTGAGTTAAGAGACACACATTTAAAAACAAATTACTCCACTTATAACAAGGAATTGAAACAATCTGAAAGTATGTGGTGAATGTTCTTCATTTCCTGATACACGTAAAATTAAGGCAAAGAAACGTAGTTCATTATTAAGAATGAATTATATACATTCGTGTATAATACATATATATTACATAGTTAAAAATAACAACAGCTAATGAAATAAAGTAAGACATTCTACAATGTAATATTCATGTAACAGCAAAGCCTTGATTATTAGTCAAGTTAGTTGTATTTTTTCGCAAATTATCGCAAAGAAACGTAGTTCATTATAAAGAATGAATTACATACATTCGTGTATAATACATATTTATAACATAAGCCCCTAACAAAAAGTTTCGCAAATCGACTTTGGGCAATGATAACTTTCCAGGTATGCTTTAGTTATTTCATTAAAAATAATGAATTCTATACATTCTTGTATAATACATATTTAAAACAGTTAAAAATAACAACAGGTAATAAAATGAAGTAAGACATCCTACAATGTTCTCTACATTTAACAGCAAAGCCTTGATTATTAGTCATGAATAGTTGTATGTTTTTGCAAATTATCGCAAAGAAACGTAGTTCATTATAAAGAATGAATTACATACATTCGTGTATAATACATATTAATAACATAAACCCATAACAAAAAGTTTCGCAAATCGACTTTGGGCAATGATAACTTTCCAGGTATGCTTTAGTTATTTCTGATATTCATACTATTGGAAAGATAATTTATTCCCCTTTTTATTGATATCCTATTTGTAATGATTGTGTCATGCTTAAACTCACAAAATATAAGAATATGGAGAAAAGTAAAAAGTCAAATGTTGCAGAATGCATTTTATTGATCAAATTGAATTCCGAATCCCTAATTCAGACCCTCGTAGCTTTTGCAGTATTTTCTAATTTTTATAGAATTTTATACCATTTTCTAGCTCATTTATTCCACTTTTTGATGGTACCCTAATTGTAACAATACTGTTGTTCTTGTATGCACAGATCACCTGAATCTTAAGACAAGTCAGAAGTCAAATGTTGCAAATTGAATGCCTATTGTGAGTGTTATTGTCTGTTGCGAGTTACTGAATTTGAGCAATAACAATGCATTTTGCAACTTTTCACTTTTTACTTTGCTATATATTCATGAATTATGTACATTCAAACATGATGTTACCATTGCAAATAGGGTATCAATAAAAAAAAGAATAAATGAACTTTTCAATGCTATAAAAATTGATAGTGATAAATACCCACATTAAAATGTATCAAGGTTCAAAGTTGCGTTACAGAACATTCAAACTGAACATTATCTTTCGCTTTGCCTTGCATTCAGGGGGTATTCAGGTGTTCTGTGGACCCGGGCATGACATCACCTTGACAAATTAGGTATCAATAAAAAGAGGAATAACTGAACTTGACAATGGTTCAAATTCAATAAAAATTATAAATTACTACAAAAATTATTAGGGTCTAAAATCGAGTTGCGGAACTTCAATGTGATCATTAAAAGTGCATTTTACAACATTTGACTTTTTACTTTTCTCCATATTCTGATATTCTGTGCATTGAAGCATGACACGATCATAACAAATAGGATATCAATAAAAAGGTGAATAAATTATCTTTCAATTGGTACGAATATCAGGAATAACTAAAGCGCATCTCAAAAGTTATCATGGCCCAAAGGCGATTTGCGGAACTTTTTGGGAGCCAGGGGTTTAGTTAAAAAATTACAACAGGTAATAAAATAAAGTAAGACATTCTACAATGTTCTATACATGTAACAGCAAAGCCTTGATTATTAGTCCTGTTAGTTGTATTTTTTCCTCCCATACATCTACCTTAAATTGGCGGGTCCAGGCGGGGTGTAACTGGCATGTGATCCATACTTTTTGGATACCGCACAACAGGCATTTGTCTCCGGGAGGGGGGGGGGGGGGGGGGGGATGTTTCATGAAAGGACTTGTCGGACGTTTTATCAGACAAATTTGCTTTCAGCCAATCAGATTCAAGCATTTCAGTAGCTTATAAAATTTTTCAGTGAGAATAGATGAATATAAATACTCCTCTGAACCCCTCCCCCTATTTTCCCATTTGCTGTATGTGCCCCTCTTTTTCCAAAACCTGGATCCACCGCAGGATCTTGGTAATGCTTGGCCTAAAACCCAGATGATTTATTAATTAATAAATGTACATAGTTTGCCGCTTTTTCACTGAAAACATTTATATCAGATGAAAGTGCTGTAGTAAGCCACACTGACATTTGCCGGGTACTATTTCATTCAATTAATTTAATTTCCTCTTTCTATCCTTTCATCGTTATTTACAATGATAGTAAAATTTACATATTACAACATAAATAACATAAATTTGCCCAATAAAATAACGTCATGAAATTGAAAGGGAAGGAGGCCGACTAAAAAGCAGAGTCTGTAGGCTGAAGGCCCGCCTTTTATAGATGCATAATAATAAATTGTGACTTTCTTAATACTTAGCAACAGTAAAATATTTGATTCAGTATATAGATGTATATACAAAAAATCATTTTAAGATTAAGATTTAAGATTTTTTATACTACAAATATATACAAAGAGTTGATAATTACAAATCGCTATGAATTACATTACATCGGGAAACACAAGAACATAACCTAATATTACACCATGCTATGGCTAATCAATTTAATGGATTTTAATACAGAATATGATTTCAACATGTAAGCTTAAATACGAAGTCAATTTGTTGTTCCTGTATAATGTTCGTTGGTCCGAAAACGTAAACGATTTCGTGAGCCCAAAAATAAAATGGGGTACAAATCTTATAAAACCGGAAATCTATTGAATTTGCATGTGTATACAGTAAGAAGCAGTATTAAATGACAACAATATCTTATGTCAGTAGCCCACTGATTTGCCGAATACCGATTGTCATTGATAATTTCAGCAGTCAAGAGGGGCCTACATTTTTAGCTGCCAGCTCAATTGTATATTGTTGTCATATTCAACTTTATGGCGCTGACTCGTAAATCTCATGAAAATGTCAGTTTTGATATACGCAGTCAATCAAATCATTATGGAATGTTTAATAATGCAACTAATTTTTTGCGATGTTTGGACAAATAAGCTACATTCGGCATAATAACTCGCACAGCTATTTCGAATTAAAAACCACCCATACCCCTGGTTTAGGATTCTTTACAAATTTCCGTACAAACTTGAATCTGCTGCCTTGAAGTCAGACGCATACTTTTAGACTATTTACGCTTCATTGATTCTTCATAGAGAATGCTCGCTGTTTAATTATTCAAACCAACGTTGAAATATCGTCGCAAAAGGGGATCAAACTGACCGATAGTACATTTCCGCGGTTAAGAGTACGGGCCAAAAAGACTGGATGGCAATTCTACGGTAATATAACAGCAGGCCATTCAGAAAAAATGTTTCAAAGTTTAAGCAAGTACTGCAAAAAAAAAATTCAATGATGGAGCATTAAAACATTACACAATGATCGCTAGATCCTTTGCCTTTAATTTAAACTGACTTTTTGAACATTCCTCCTGAACGGTAATTAGATATCCATATTAAAGAGATTTGAAGCGGAATATCATAAAAATTGACATGGGTTTGGGGGCTAATTACTTTTAAACAGTGAGCGATAGATGCACTAGGGGTGACATCGTATTGCAGTGCTGTCTCGGGTGATAGAGGTCAAATGTCATTTGAGGTAAAATGATAAAAATTTTATTTGCAAGACTTTCTTGTGACGTCAAGTTTGGTCAGGGGTGTACTTGGGGAAACCTCATGTTATGTAGATTTATTAATAAAGTATTCGATTCGATTCAATTAGGACGGAGATGATGAGAAAATAATCGATAATAGTAATATTTTATTTTATCTATTTATTTTCATGAATTATGCTTATTTTTGTAGTAGGTCACTCTAATGTATCTGATTACACTATGAACATTTACCGTACCTGGTTCCGGTATTGTTTGAGCGTGATAAAATGGTTAAAGTGAGGTGACTTGGGGATGAATTTAGGGTTACAGCCCATTGAGAGCAATTTGTTGCTAAGGGAGGGCCAGTGGAATTACTGAACAAAATTCATCCTATTTTAACATCCAATTCATCCATTTTGGATAATAAAGCTGTCACATCGTAAAACCATCAACTTCATAGCACATTCTTGTGGAGGATGAAAATAGGTTTAAAAAATAGTGAATCGAGCTTTGGCAGATTTTATTACCAGAATGTCCTTCGTGAGTGCAGCTGCAAATACTTTTGGTTCTGATGGGGCATTTCACATAACACTGAAAAGAAACTAATCTTCAACCATTTCTTTGGAATTTCTCTTTTGTCTCTCTCTCTCTCTCTCTCTCTCCTTCCTTCATTTTTCTTCTTTCTCCTCTAATTTATTTATGTATATCTTTGTCTTTCCTTCTTCCCTTATGTATTTCTTTGTTTTCCCTCTCTTTCCTTATGCATTTCTTTGCTTTTCATCACCTTCCTTATGTATTTCTTTGTTTTTTTCCCTTTCCTTATGTATTTTATTATTTTTCCTTTATTTCTTTGTTTTTCCATTAAAAAATTTTTTTTTCATTGTTTTTCTTCTATTTCCTTAAGTATTTCATTGTTTTCCTCTCTTCCTTATGTATTTCATTGTTTTTCCTCTATTTCTTCATGTATTTCTTTGTTTTTCCCCCTCATTCCTTATGTATTTCATTGTTTTTCCTCTCTTTCCTTATGTATTCATTGTTTTCCTCTATTTCTTTTTGTATTTCATAGTTCTCCTCTCTTTCCTTATGTATTTCATTGTTTTTCCTCTATTTCTTTTTGTATTTCTTTGTTTTTCTTTTCTTATGTATTTCTTCTATTTCCTTAAGTATTTCATTGTTTTTCCTCTCTTTCCTTATGTATTTCATTGTTTTTCCTTTCTTTTCTTATGTATTTCTTGGTTTTTCCCCTCATTCCTTATGTATTTCATTGTTTTCCTCTCTTTCCTTATGTATTTCATTGTTTTCCTCTATTTCTTTTTTTATTTCGTTGTTTTCCTCTCTTTCCTGATGTATTTCTTTTTTTTCCTCTCTTTCCGTATATGTATTTCATTGTTTTTCCGTTATTTCGTCATTTATTTCTGTTTTTCCTCTCTTTTCTTATGTGTTTCTTTGTTTTTCCTTCCTTTTCTTATGTTTTTCTTCTATTTCCTCAAGTATTTCATTGTTTTTCCTCTCTTTCCTTATGTCTTTCATTGTTTTTCCTCTATTTCTTCATGTATTTCTTTGTTTTTCCCCCTCATTCCTTATGTATTTCATTGTTTTTCCTCTCTTTCCTTATGTATTCATTGTTTTCCTCTATTTCTTTTTGTATTTCATAGTTCTCCTCTCTTTCCTTATGTATTTCATTGTTTTTCCTCTATTTCTTTTTGTATTTCTTTGTTTTTCTTTTCTTATGTATTTCTTTGTTTTTCCTCTATTTCCTTAAGTATTTCATTGTTTTTCCTCTCTTTCCTTATGTATTTCATTGTTTTTCCTTTCTTTTCTTATGTATTTCTTGGTTTTTCCCCTCATTCCTTATGTATTTCATTGTTTTCCTCTCTTTCCTTATGTATTTCATTGTTTTCCTCTATTTCTTTTTGTATTTCGTTGTTTTCCTCTCTTTCCTTATGTATTTCTTTGTTTTCCTCTATTTCTTCATGTATTTCTTTGTTTTCCCCCTCATTCCTTATGTATTTCATTGTTATTCCTCTCCTTCCTTATGTTTTTCATTGTTTTCCTCTATTTTCTTTCTATATTTCTTTGTTTTCCTGTCTTTCCTTTTGTTTTTCATTGTTTTTTCCTCTCTTTCCATATGTATTTTATTGTTTTTCCTCTATTTCTTCATGTATTTCTTTGTTTTCTTCCCTTTCTTTATGTATTTCATTGTTTTTCCTCAGTCTATTTCTTCATGTATTTCCTCGTTTTTTCCCTCTACTTCTTTATGTATTTAATTGTTTTCCTCTCTTTATGTACTTCTTTGTTTTTCTTCTCTTCCTTATGTGTTTCAATGTGTTTCCTCCTTCTTCTTCTTTCGTAACAAGATTTCCGATGCATCAAAATATGAAGTACCCCTGCATGAAACTGAAGAAGAAGGAAAAGCCTTCGAGGACAAATCGGGATGGCACTGTAATAAAACGTTGAGTCACCCCAAAATCACACTATTTTCACCCTCAATGCCCATCTTTGATACGTTTACGACCTGACAGGTAATTGCCTCATAAAACTGGAAATAGGGATGAATTTGGGATGAAAACCTTCCCCTAGTAACGAGTCTCCTCCTACTTCCAAATTCATCCCTTTTTAAGCCACTTTCCAGGTACGCAGATTCTCATAGTGTTATACTCTTCGCTTTCTTATAGGTATGGAGGTACGGGTAGATGCAATATAGATCATCGCATGTTTGTACGTGAAGGAAGTGCTGTCTCTAATCCTGACTTTCATGTTTGGGAGTAATGGACCCATCGCTTTCGCTAGAGCATGTCGAAGATGGGGGTGTTCGGTATTCAAATTTGTCCTGTCTTGGAGTTGTTTTTCTTCTTTTATTTTTTACAGTTTTCAAATTTTTTACAGTTTTCTTCACACTGGAAACATTTGGGGCTGCCATGGAAGCAGGGAGTTTTTCATTTTTAGAGGTGACATTTATATTGTACTTAAAGGGTTTTAGTTCCCACTGCCTTAAGGCATTTACATCCATTTTTGTTTGGATGTACGTTGTGTGAACATTTAGTTTGTCAACATTTTCCCTGTAAGAATCGAGCTCTTCTGTTTCTAGGTCATCTAGTATCTTGCTTTTTATTTGTGGTACAAGATTATCTAAATCTTTCTTCATCATTTCCCCCGTTTTTTCGAAATTGTCGAATTTTTCCAACCATTCCTTAGTTTGTTTGTCAATTTCTTTTGTAATGTGTGAGTTTTGACTTTTGATTTCTTTAAGTAGCTTATTGTACATTTCCTTGTTCTGTTGTTGTCTTTTTTCTGATGTAGCTAGCAATTTCTGTCGTTCCTGATCAATTACAACAGAATTAACCTCTAAAATCCTGAGCTGACTATCACATTTTTCCACAACAAAGTCGTGCCTTTCACTTAGCTCACCCACGAAGTCGCCCCTCGTCAAGTTCTCATGACTAGAGTGAAGTGATGAACATTTAATGCATACATACACCTTACACTTTGTGCAGAATAAATCGTTTTGCTCTGCAGGGTGCGTACTACATGGCCTAGATACCCTAAACCGTTTACTTGGCCCTGCATTGATCTCGTTCACGATTTTATTGATGGGCAAATTGCGGGGTAGATCTACAACACCCGTCATTAAATTCAGCTCGGTGTTTCCCCGACATTCAGGACATATGATTATTTCTTGGTTTTCTTGTGACGCCACCAATCCCACAAGGCACGCCTTGCAGAAGACGTGCCCGCACGCCAAATTTCTGGGATCATCGTAGCGCTTAAGGCAGACGGAACAGGTAATGAAGTCATCAAGTTGAAAATCTGACTTGCGTTTTCTGCTCATGATGTATGTGCTGCAGGGAAAAGTCATCAATAAGCTCTGGTTGATTATTTTTCTAACACAATACACAAAGTTAATTCCAACAAATAAAATTTGCAATGCAAGGTCGGATGTGCATAGGCATTCGAAATCAGTTCTGAATTTTTATTTAATAAACAACAAAACGTTATTTAAAAAAACAAAACAAAACAAATACATAATTCAAACATTTTTTTTTTTTTTTTTTTTAGATTGACATTAAAGTGATACGTGAGTTTCATATGTAATGTAACTACGTGTATCACATTTATCTGATAAACGTATATATATATTAACAAACCATCCGAACACTGGTGCAAGTGTCAGTTAAAAAAAAAATCCAATCCTAAAAGTGCCCCTCATTCCATAAAATTGGAAAAAAGTCCCTGCTTTGGGTGGAGGTACTTATACTATACAGTGTGTCCCACAAAAAATGCTAATGGCACTTTAAATGGGTATAATATTAAAATTACAATATTATATTAATTATATCTCTACACCTATAAAAAAACAATTCCTTTTCTGCAACTGGATGATATTTTATGTGATAGCCCAATAATTACAAAGATATGAGCATTTTTTCATCACACATCAGGAAACCTCTCCATCCAAGTTTTATATAAGTAGTATCGGGTATATTGAATAAAAGAAACCCAAGTTTGATCATTAATAATTTGAACAATATTTTAGTAGTGATTATAAAATTTATATCAATGTAAAGTGCAACTTATTACCATTCTAATGATATGTCCCTCAGCTCACCAATACCACGCATGGCTGAACCCCATTGTTCTGAAAAATTCTTGCAAAATTGTGAATGTTCACTTTCATGCTCCTTGAGATGCATTATTCAAAGGTGCCTGAAAGGAAACCCAACTTTGATCATCATCAGCGTGGAACCACTCACAATTTTGCAGGACATATTTAAAACAATAAGGTTCAGTAATACATTACATCGGTGAGCCGAGAGAGGTATCATTAAAATGGTAATGAGTTGCACTTTACAGTGATATAAATGTCATAATTACTACTGAAATATTTTTCAAAGTATTAATGATCAAACTTGTTTGTTTTATTCGACACATTGGATTGTAGATTTTTGTTGGGAAAGTTTATATGCTGAAGGTTCAAGCAATGAAGCTGTTACTAATTTCAATAAGGTATTAAGCAATGCATATGTAGATAAATTCCCATTAGCTCAGTCAATTCTCAATGATAAAGATAAACCTTGGATGACTACCAAGATCAAACGACTTTTTATTGATAGAAATAAGGCCCACAAAAAGGAAGATCGTATAAAATGGATTTCGTTACGCAACCGCGTACAATCGGAGATAAAAGGCCAAAACAAATTATTATCAACAAACAGTGAAAGATCTAAAGAACTCCCAGCCAGATAAATGGCACAAAAATGTTAAGAAACTATGTAAATTGAATACTAAGAAAAGTGCTGTTCTACCCGGTGCTGACAACGACCCAGTTGCCTCAGCAGTGTCAATTAATGACCACTTTGCAACAATATGCAATCAATTGCCATCTCTTGATCTCAAACAACTTCCGGCATACTTATCTGCAGAATCTCCCCCTCCATTAGTGTTCTATGGACAAACATTGAAACTCCTTAACAAATTGAAAGTCTCTAAAGCAGGCCATCCAAATGACCTACCAATTCGTTTGGTTAAAGAATAATTTGCTGTTGAACTTGCCAAACCACTTACTTACCTCTTCAATAAATGCCTATGTGATGGTATATTTCCAACTGACTGGAAAACATCATGTATAACTCATGTACCGACAGAAAAAGAAATCACATCCCTTGACCAATTGAGACCAATTTCCCGAACGCCAATATTCTCTAGTGCACTTGAATCCTTTGTTGCAAGGTGGTTAGTTGGTGACATATCAGCCAATATTGATAAGAAGCAATTTGGGATGTAAAAGGTTGTTCTACCTCACATTACCTTGTACACATGCTAAAGTATATACTTGAAGGTTTAGACAAACCAGGCCACTATGCTTACCTCGCTACAATAGATTTTACCAAAGCATATACAACTTATATCAGACCCATATTAGAATACGCCTCCCCATTCTGGCATACCTCAATTACCGCCAACCAAAGCAAAAAGTTGGAATTTGTCCAAAAGAGAGCACTCAAAATCCGTATCAGGACATCTCCCCCGGAGGACAACTCCCCCGGGGAAACTCCCGGAGGACAGCTCCCCGGAGGACAACTCCCCCGGAGGACAACTCCTCTGCAAGACATCTCCCCGGAGGACAGGTCCACCCAAGGACAATTCCCCCGGAGGACATCTCCCCGATGAAAACTCCCCGGAGGACAAGTCCCACAGAGGACATTCCCCGAGTAAAACTCCCCCGGAGGACAACTCTCCCGGAGGACAACTCTCCGGAGGACAACTCCCCCGGAGGACAACTCCCCCGCAGACAACTACCCCGCAGGACAAGTCCCCGGAGGACAACTCAACATTCCGGAGAACAGATCCACATGCACTCGTTAATTTTTGCTCCATTTGCGATTTTTTTTAAATAGTATTTTTTTTACCGAAATAGCCATTCATGGAAATACAAAATCTTTGGCAATTTTTTTTTTTTTTTTTCCGGCGAAGGGTGTGTAAAGCTTGGCAGCTGTAGAGGCGTACTGCTATTGGAACGAATTTATCGTCAAAAGAGAGAGAGAGAGAGTATTATATCAACTTCAATCTTAAATCACCATAGGAAGATGATCTGATTAGATTTGAGAGTATGTAGGTCAATGGTCAGGCCCGTAACTAGGATTTTTGCGGGGGTTCGAATTTTGAAAAAAAACGAACCTTTTGAAGGGATGATTCTTGAGCGCAAAGCGCGAGCCAGAGATTTTTGACTAAAAATGACCCGAAGCAGTTATATTTTACTTTTATGGTTCTATTTTTGTTGTTTTTACTCTTTTACAAATGGTGACGATCATCTTTCTTTTAGCCAAAAAAAAAAAAAAAAAAAAAAAAAAAAAGGATTTCAAGCGCGAATCGTCCAGTGGAAAATTATATCACATCTCTTTAATTATACAAAATAATGTACATAATTTGATACAAGGGTTTTGTTTTATTTTGTTTTGGCTGTTTCAGCAAATGTTTTAGGATTATGAGTAATTTATCGGTATGTTGACGGAAATACTGAAAAATTGTTGATATACCGAGATGTTTTAATTGTCATCTACTTCTGGAGATATTTTTCATACCAACACTAGTTGCAATAACACCTCTTATATTGATAGCGCATGACACTGCATGAATGCAAGCTGTGCAAGTGCATACTTATGAACACAACACCATTCAGATATAACTTGTCTGTAAAATTCTTAAAGCCAGATGACAATTGTCGGGTACGAAATGTCGTATAGATGTCGTAGACGAAAGTTTAGAAGTCAATTTATGAGTTCGACTGTGTTTGAGGGCGCTCGAAATTGTGAAGCTAACTTTCCGCTGTTTGGAACGTTTTCCGTCGCCCGATTGACATGCATATTCGTTTAAATCTTCGTTACAAGCCAATGATGTGAGTAAACAAGCATACAATCTTTAAGATAAATAGTTTATTTACATTTATGAACATTCTGGTAAATATTATGAAATGTAAAAGAGATAAATAAGGGTGCAAATTTTTTGTATTGACAAGTGTTGTTGAAGATTGGAATGCACCACGCTCCGTGTCTCCCTATGTACATGCATGTACTGTATGCCTTGTGTACGTGGCGTTCGCTACGTAGGCGTACTGGGGGTGTGTCAGGGGCGTGTCCATTCAGGCTAGTTACTTAGTTACTTTACATGAGATTAAGGGCAAAGGATGACAGGATCTGATTATTGTATTGGGATGAATGAATCTTAATCATGGGCTTCGGAACGGGGGGGGGGGGGCTTGGGGGGGGGCGCCAGCCCCCCCAAAAAATATTGGGGGGCTGAAGATCGTTGAGCCCCCCAATATTTTGATGCCGTCACGATATCGGCGATCGCCCTATAATAAAATATTATTTGAACTCAGATGATTTGTATCAGTATTCTTGTTTTTATTTGACATCATAATGCCCTCACATATCTTACATAAGGATATCCTTAGGGCTCCCCATCTATCTTTTTAGAATAAAAGTTTATATTTAGGTTTCTATGACAAATTTTTAGCTCGCGCTGCGCGCTCGCATATCATTTTTAAAAAAGTATATATATATTTTTTAGGAACACAAAAATCTATCTAGGTTGGAGTCAGCCATTGAGCCCCCCCCTGTGTTTGAGAGGGCTTGATATGTTTGAGCCCCCCCAACCCTTCTGCCATATTTTGTTTTGAAATGCTCATATTTCAAATTTCTCTTGACAAAATTTTTAGCTCATGCTGCTCGATCTCCGGATCGGATCGCATGTCTTTCCGTTTGACTTTTGTTTTTTATAATGACAAGGGGTCCCTAATATATTGGTTGGGGCTCAAACTATTAGCGCTTAGAATGCGCTTAGAATGCACACTTTTCAGGTTGATATATCAACAATTTTCAACTCGCTCTTTGCACTCGCATTGTTTAATGAGATAAATATCTTCTTTATAAGCATAGCACAAGAAGCGCTTAGAATGCACACTTTTCAGGTTGCTATATAAAAAATTTTCAGCTCGCGCTTCGCACTCGCATTTTTTAATGAGATAAATATCTTTTTTATAACCATATCACAAGAAGCGCTTAGAATGTACACTTTTCAGGTTGCTATATCAAAAAAATTCAGCTCGCGCTTCGCGCTCGCATTGTTTAATGAGATAATATCTTCTTTGTAACATAGCGAAAAAAAATATTTAAATGCACTGTTTTCAGGTTGATATATTCAAAATTTTCAGCTCGCGCTTCGCGCTCGCATTATTAAATGAGATAAATATCTTCTGTATAAGCATAGCACAAGAACCGCTTAGAATGCACACTTTAAAGGTTGCTATATCAAAAATTTTCAGCTCGCGCTTCGCACTCGAATTGTTTAATGACATAAATATCTTTCTTTGTAAACATAGCGAAAAAAAGCTTAAAATGCACTGTTTTTAGGTTGATATATTCAAAATTTTCAGCTCGCGCTTCGCGCTCGTATTGTTTAACGAGATAAATATCTCCTTTATAACCATATCACAAGAAGCGCTTAGAATGCTTTTCAGGTTGCTATATAAAAAAATTTCAGCTCGCGCTTCGCGCTCGCATTTTTTAATGAGATAATATCTTCTTTGTAACATGGCGAAAAAAATAATTAAATGCACTGTTTTCAGGTTGATATATTCAAAATTTGCAGCTCGCGCTTCGCGCTCGTATTGTTTACCGAGATAGATATCTCCTTTATAACCATAGCACAAAAAGCACTTAGAACAGTAGAATGCACACTTTTCAGGTTGCAATCTTAAAATTTTTCAATTCGCGCTTCGCGCTCGCATTGTTCAATAAGATAGATATCTTCTTTATAAGGATAGCCAAAAAAAACGCTGAAAATGCATTGTTCTCAGGTTGATATATTAAAAATTTTCAGCTCGCGCTTCGAGCTCGCATTATTTAATGAGATAAATATATCTTAATTCTTTATCAAACCATCAAAGACCAAAAAGCGCTTACAAATGAACACTCTTAAAAATTTTCAGCTCGCGCTTCGCGTGATTGTTTATTGAGATAGATATCTTCTTTGTAAACATAGCGGGAAAAACGCTTAAAATGCATCTGTTTTCAGGTTGAAAAAAAAAATCGGCTCGCGCTTCGCGCTCGCATCATTTGATGAAATAAGCATCTTTTTTATGTTCTGGCACAAAAACGCATTGTTTTTAGTTTGAGTATATCAAAAGTTTTCAACACATCCAAGAGATCAAGAGATTTTTTTAAAGAGATATTTCTTAAAAAAAAGAAAAAAAAAAAAAAAAAAAAAAAATTGAAAGAAGACTTCGGCATTTTTCAAAAACTCAGTAACGTAGGTTGGGGGGGGGGGGGTAATTAAATAAAAATCCCAAAATAGTTGGTGAAAAATTGAGCCCCCCCAATCCTAAAAATCTTCCGAAGCCTATGTTATATATGTTATTACAGTGGAGGCTCGGTATGATGAGATGCTGTGGGATTTAGGGTGCCTTTTGGAAGAGGTTTTGTTGTTTATATGGTTAAACAACAGTGAATTGCATTTATAGGGAGCTGAGGCTAGAATGTTGCCTTTTGTGTGTCAAATGTTGTCATTCTCAGATTTCTTTGTACAGAGTTTCCACTGAGAACAAATATTGGCAACTGAAGGTATTTTAACTGTAAACAATTACATTTACTGTAATGAAGGCACAAGTACAGAGGGATTGATATATATTTTACTTAGTTTATTTATTATGTATCTGCACAAAACAATCATACTCATGCATGACTTGTGATAAACTAGATAACATGTGTAACTGAACAATTGTTTTATCGTTTACATTAATTGCGAATGAACGTCATTCATGGTTTGTTAGTCCCGTCATCGATGGTCACGAAGGGTTATAGTTCACACAATGATTGTATTACATTATTCCTTGAAAAATGACAAAACAAGTGATGATGTTGGAATTGGGTTTTGTGAATTTCTTTTTTTGATAAATAAAAATTGTGTTCTCGTTTAAACTTTTGCGCCCATTCTAATTTGTTTAGGGTGTGATTAATTATTAATTAAAGCTTAATTATCGTGGCTCACCCCCCCCCCCCCCACCCTTGCTGAAGACGACTAGAGATATGTAGGCCAACTCGCCCTTCGTGTTCTTTTTCTACTCCTGTAGCTTCATATTTCTCCATTTAGCACCCTTCCTTTTTTCAACATTTCTTTTATTTCTTGCATTTTCATTAATTTCCTTTTCTGAGGGTCACATTTTCGTTGGGGTACCTCTGAATCTGCAAACCTAACAACCTTTTGAGGGAAGGAGTAGCCATTCATAGATTGGAAGGGGTGGTTCCAATGGATGATTAACAATTAAACAGCCATTCCCATCCTCGCTTGTCATTACAGAAGGGTTACTCCATGCGAAAAGTAATGTAATAATTGTAACAGAAAGAAAACCAAAGGGGTTGGCCTAAAATCAATAGTTATAAAGAATTTAAAGTGAGGGGAGTTGTCCTTGGGGGACCTATCCTCCGGGGGAGATGTCCTCCGGGGGAATTGTCCTCCAGGGGAGTTGTCCTGCGGGGGAGTTGTCCTCCGGGGGAGCTGTCCTCAGGGGGTGTTGTCCTCCGGGGGAGTTGTCCGCCAGGGGAGTTGTCCAGGGGGAAGTTGTCCTCCGTGGGAGTTGTCCCTGGGGGAAGCTGTCCTCCGGGGAACTCGTCCTTGGGGGGACCTGTCTTCCGGGGGAGATGTCCTGCGGGGGACCTGTCCTCCGGGGGAGTTGTCCTCCGGGGGAGTTGTCCTCCGGGGGAGATGTCCTAGAACCCTCAAAATCATTGTAGGATTTAATGTTCACTATTCTGATGCCCTGACTCTCACTAACCTAACTACCCTTTCGTCAAGAAGGGATTCACTTCTGTTAAGTTTCGGTAAAAAGATTATATCAGACCTTCACAAACATCTTCTACCACTTCCCAAATCCGCATCTAGTACTAGACAACTACGAAATATGCCTGGAATCAACCATCCCTCAGCTGGCGAAAATCCTGAAATAGTATCTTAAACTTTGAATAATTACTTCACTTACCAAAATCATGCATGCCTTACTATAAATATATAAGTCATTCGGTTATCTTTTGAAGATGTAAAATTTCCTTTGTTGATTTTGTAAAAGTATCTAATACTTGGAATATTTCCGTAAATCTGTAAATTGTATTATGTGACGTAACCAATGTGTAGTTAAATTTGGCTACATGTTTTTTGGTTATGCGTGTATGTCTTCTTGTGAAATCTGTTTTTCCAAGTTTTCACCCTCCGCCCCTCACTCTCTCTCTCTCTCTCCATCCCCTGTCTCTTTAACACACACACACACACACACACACACACACACACACTGTCTCTCTCTCTCTGTCTTTCCCTCTCTCTCTCTCTCTCTCTCGCTCTCCTCCTATATCCACTCTATCTTCTCACTACAATTTCTCTTCCTCAGAATAGTTTATACAATATACACTTATACACTTGAATAAGATATAGTAATGTTCAACAGTATTATGAAATAGATTTTTGAAAAATTTATTGCTGTATGATCAATGTAAATATTACGTGTTAATCTTTGTAGATTTAAGCAGAAATTTGTTATGATTATACTTGCATAATTGTTAAACGTTTGATTATGATTGTAAACTGATTCCTTTAGCTTGTGCTGCTTATCAGTGGATTATACACCAATAAATAAATAAAAACATCCATTACTACTCAATGCAAACTTGGATGGAGAGGTTTCCTGATGTGTAATGACAAAACGTTCATATCTTTGTGATTATTGGACCATATACCACATAAAATTTCATCCAGTTGAGGAAAACAAATTGTAGTTTACGGGTGTTAAGATATAACCAATATAATTTTGTAATTTTAATATTACACCCATCGAAAGTGCCATTAGAATTTTTTGTGGGACACACTGTACTTTTCAATAAAATTGAAGACTAAAAATAAACCCCTAACAAAAAGTTCAGCAAATGGACTTTGGGCCATGATAACTTTTCAGGTATTCTTTAGTTATTCCTGATAGTTAGACTATTGGAAAGATAATTTATTCCCCTTTTTATTGATATCCTATTTGTAATGATTGTGTCATGCTCCAATGCACAGAATGTCAAAATATGGAGAAAAGTAAAACGTCAAATGTTGCAAAATGCAGTTTTATTGATCAAATTGAATTCCAAAACTGAACTTTAGGGCTTGATAACTTTTGAGGCATTTTATCATTTTTAATGAATTTTATACCATTGCCAAGTTCATTTATTCCTCGTTTCAATGATACCATAATTGCAACAATAGCATTGTTTGTGTATGCACAGAACACCTGAATAATGAGACAAGTCAGAAGTCAAATGTTGCAAATTGAATGTATATTGTGACTGTTATCATGGTTATTGTCTATTGCGAGTTACTCAATTTGAGTAATAACAATGCATTTCGCAACTTTTCACTTTTTACTTCGCATTATGTTCGTGAATTATGTGCATTCAGGCATGATGTTACCATTACAAATAGGGTATTAATAAAAAGAAGAATAAATTAACTTTTCAATGCTAGAAAATATGATAATGATTAAAACCCATATTAAAATCTATCAAGGTTCAAAGTTGTGTTACCGAAAATCTAAACTGGACATTATCTTTCACTTTCCCGTACATTCAGTTGGTATTCAGGGGTTCTGTGGACCCGGGCATGACATCACCATGGAAAATTAGGTATCAATAAAAAGAGGAATAAATGAACTTGACAATGGTATAAAATTCAATAAAAATTATAAAATACCCCAAAAGTTATCAGGGTCTAAATTGGAGTTGCGGAAAGTTAATGTGATCAATAAGAGTGCATTTTGCAACATTTGACTTTTTACTTTTCCCCATATTCTGATAATCTGTGCATTGAAGCATGACAAAATCATTACACATATGATATCAATAAAAAGGGGAATAAATTATCTTTCCAATGGTAGGAATATCAGGAAAAACTAAAGCGTGCATAAGAAGTTATCATGACCCAAAGTCGATTTGCGGAACTTTTTGGGAGTGGTTTATATTGAAATAAAGAGGGAATAGTGACATCGATATAATACCTTGTAGTGTTGGTCAAAGATAGAAGATGGATGCAGCATTGGGTTGAAGTCTAACGTAGACCAGTGGATATCGAACTGTGGGCGTGATGATACAAATAAACGATATTATTAACAGCATTAGAGCCTTTTATTCCTTTGTTGCAACCATAAATGATTTCATACATTCAGAGGCGTCGATCTACTTTAAGGATAGGTGGTGGGGGGGGAAGACGGCCGAGCAAAGATGAACCAGCAACAGCAACGGTGTACATGTATATAGACACACACATACACACACATACACACACATACGCGCGCGCGCAAATGCAAATATATATAGGTGAATAATTGAATTTACCAACGTGATGTACTGTCACTAAAAAGTGTATATGTGAACGAATTCCATTTTTTTTTAAATGTTGAATTATGCGAGCGCGAAGCGCAAGCTGAAATTTTTCTCAATAATAATGATGTAAAACGGGGTATTTGTGGCCTTATCTGCTTATGTGAGCGCAAACGAGGAAAGGGGCTTTGACTTGAACAGGGAGACCATCTTACATACACACATTCATATAAATATGTCTATATACATGGTCAAATTTGTAGGGCTGTATAATGCCAGCGCGAAGTGCGAGCTGAAAATTTTCACATTAATGTTAAACCGAAACATGGTATTTGTTGTAACCTTAATGAAAGCGCAAAAATGGGGAGGTGATTTTAACTGATGGTTAGAGGCGGAGCATCATGACGAAAAGTCAGTATACACACACATGAATATGGACGTATTTTAGTTAGGGCTATATAGGACAGGTGTATTGTGCGAGCACGAAGCGCGAGCTGAAAATTTTCTCAATAATAGTATTGTGAAACAGAATATTTGTACTCCATATTCATACTGAAACAGAATATTTGTAGACTTGTGGGAGCGCAAAACTGAGTGGGGCTTTAACGGCTGCTTAAAAACAGACCATCATAACGTAATGCCAATATGTTTGTCCATGGCCATAGAATGAACGAATTCCAGCCAGACCTATGATATATGATAATATCTATGAAATATAAGTTATATGTTTGGATTTCTATGAGTTATTATTTAAGTTAACCTTACCACAAGAGTAATTAGAAACCCCAGTATGAAGCGCTATATATAAATACAATTATTAATATTATTCAAATGCGAGCGCGAATTTTTACAGATTTTACAGATATTCCTGTTAAAATTTGACAATGTTTGAGTGATTGTATACATTTTTAGCAATTTTTGCATTGTATATTTTTCTCACTTTGGGAATTATTGGGGGCGGGGCAAAATGATATCTTTGCCCCCGAAAATTTCTTTATTTTTTTCTTTATTTATTTATTTATTATTATTATTATTATTATTATTATTATTATTATTATTATTATTATTATTATTATTATTATTATTATTATTATTAATTTGCGATTATTCATAATTTTAATTATTCACCACTTAATGCTTATATTAGTTATTAATGTGATATCATCATTACTTATTATGATTTATATAATTGATATTATTATTATTTTATTTTTTTTTTTTGGGGGGGGGGACTGCCCCTGCCCCTGCCCCCACCCATGATTAGACGTCTCTGCATACATTGAAATAACAGGTAGATGTATAATGTAGATACCATTTTTAAATATTAGAACAGTAAAAACAAAAATCAAGATACAAATCTAAAAGGAATAGATAAAATCAATAAATAACAAGTGGATTAGTAAATTACGCGATGCGTAATATATGTCCCGCCGATAATGGTAAAATTCCCATTATATCACGATCAGTGCTATCACATAAGGCAAACAGAATCGAAATCGGGTAAAAAATGGCGAAGAAGTAGCATTTTGTAGCCAATGTACAATATAGGTCAAAGTCAAGGTCAAAGGTCAAAGGGGTCAAAAGTCAAATTCTGTGAAGAAGTTTGTAGTCCTCACCTAGTGCTATACATAAAAGCAAACGGAATCGAAATCGGATGAAAAATGGCGAAGGAGTAGCATTTTGTAGCCAATTAACAATAAAGGTAAAAAATCAAGGTCAAGGTCAAAGGTCAAAATTCTGTGAAGAAGTTTTGTAGTCCTCACCTAGTGCTATCACATAAAGCAAACGGAATCGAAATCGGATGAAAATGGCGAAGGAGTAGCATTTGTAGCCAATTAACAATATAGGTCAAAATCAGGTCAAAGGTCAAAGGTCAAAATTCTGTGAAGAAGTATTGTAGCCATCACCTAGTGCTATCACATAAAGCAAGCGGAATTGAAATCAGATGAAAATGGTGAAGGAGTAGCATTTTGTAGCCAATTAACAATAAAGTCGAAAATCAAGGTCAAAGTCAAAGGGGTCAAAAGTCAAAATTCTGTGAAGAAGTTTGGTAGTCCTCACCTAGTGCTATCACATAAAGCAAACAGAATCGAAATCGGATGAAAAATGGCGAAGGAGTAGCATTTTGTAGCCAATTAACAATATAGGTCAAGGAGGTCAAAATTCTGTGAAGAAGTTTTGTAGCTATTACCTAGTGCTATCACATAAAGCAAGCGGAATTGAAATCGGATGAAAATTGGTGAAGGAGTAGCATTTTGTAGCCAATGTACAATAAGTAAATTGAAGGTCAAAGGTCAAAGGGGTCAAAATTCAAAATTCCGTGACAAAATTTGTAGTCCTCACCTAGTGCTATCACATAAAGCAAACGGAATCGAAATCGGATGAAAATTGCGAAGGAGTAGCATTTTGTAGCCAATTAACAATATAGGTAAAAAATAAAGGTCAAAGGTCAAAGGTCAAAATTCGGTGAAGAAATTTTGTAGCCATCACCTAGTGCTATCACATAAAGCAAACGGAATCGAAAATCGGAAGAAAAGATGGAGAAGGAGTAGCATTTTGTAGCCAATGTACAATATAAGTATAAATCAAGGTCAAAGGTCAAAGGGGTCAAAAGTCAAAATTCCGTGAGGACGTTTTGTAGCCCTCACCTAGTGCTATCATATAAAGCAAACGGATTCGAAATCGGGTGAAAAATGGCGAAGGAGTAGCATTTTGTAGCCAA
>CALNVZ010003430.1:13861357-13892178 GCA_940671915.1 Paracentrotus lividus | reverse complement strand
TAAGGTCCTATGGTGTACTTTATGATTCTTACTATATTGTGTTTCAATTTCGGCGCAATTGTCATTAGCCATATCTCTTTTGCCTCTTTGCAGTTTGACTTAATTTTCCTGTTCAGGTCTTTATATTCTCTACTCGTTCTGTCCCTTATTTTCTCTCTCTTCTCTCTCATCACCAGTATCCCAGGCGCTGATCAAGAGGGAGGAGGGTGCGGACGCCCCCGTAAGATTGAAAAAAAAAGAAGCATACCTTTTGTACATGAACCTTCTGACGGCCCCCTGTAATAATATGAAAACTTTTTTTTTTTTCGCTTGTCAAAATTTCTGAGCCGATCGATCGAGCGACCTTACCTTACCCCTATAGGTAATATGTTTCTACCTTTCAAACAACCGAAGGCCGAAAAAAAATTCACCCCTCTTTCATACAATATACAAATAACATTGGACAAATATGAAACACCTTCATGATTTCTTTCTTTTTCACTATGTTAGATTATTTTGTTATACATGTATCATGCTTATTAAAATGTTTAATATTATTACAAAAATATTTTGTACATTACATGCAATTCAGCCTTTGGGGTGCCACGTTTGATTCAAGAAAACATTTTCAATTCAATTCAATTCAATTCAATTCAAAATTCAATATGATCCGGTATTTCAACGGTTGAAAAGTTGCAAGCAAAACATCTGCCCAAAGTGCGATCTTATACAATACACCTAATACAAAAGAATGGGCTACACTGAATTAAATTGAATTGATTTTATTCAGACAAGTGAAAAACATGTCTCCGGAACGGCAACACATGTTACAAGAACCCATACAAGGTTGCTTCCCAGAATTAAAACTACACAGAATAAATATATATGAATAATAATAAACTTAAGTACAAGTACGTGACAAGTGTAAGTAAATGAGCATACAGTACGTATCAATAAAAACGGGACAGTTTTCAAAAGCCTGTTAAATTTTCGTTTCAAGTTGAAGTCTTATCTTGAAATACCATTAATAAAAATAAGTTTCCTTCATGCTTGAGCGAACATCGAACGTTTTTGTCGGGGGTTTAAAAAAGGGCTTGCGCACAAATGGCAGAAAATGAGAAATGTGATCTTAATTTATGATTTCAATCATTCAAAACAACATCTATTAATCATGCATTAAATCAATCCATCAATCAAGCATACAATCAATCAAACAAACAAACAAACAAAGCAGTCAGTTAATTAATCAATCTCCCCATTAATGATACAAATCCCCTTACTTGGGTTTTAAAAAAAAGTGTTGTTTTTTTTTTTTTTTTTAATATGAACATGATGAAGGAATATCAATTCTAAAAGATAACATATTAAAGTGACGAAGAAAAAAGTCAAGTAAATAAATAGCTTTGTAAATTAATTTTGAAAGCATAATTTGAAAATAATGGCAAATGGCAATGAAAAGGTTAAAAGGAAGTCTGCTGATTAGCGAGAATTCTAATGATCATATTTCTCATTTTCTGCAATTTGTGCGGAAGCCTCTTTTTTAACCCTCGACAAAAAACGTTTCGTGTTCACTCAAGCATGAACGAAACTTATTTTTTTAGTTGCATTTGAAACATAACATTTCAGAGATAAAATTTCCTCTATGAACATCATAAATTTATAGACATTATAATTTGAAACAAAATTTTGATAGACTCTTCAAAACTGTCCCGTTTTTATTGATACGCATTTTATAGGCCTAATATCATTAATTTAGGCAACAGAGGTATATTGCACTATACTTGAGTATTGAGGTTGGAGAGAGAATAGGTTGAAGGAGAAGACGAAACAAGCACTTGTGAAAAGAAGGGAGGGGCGTGGAATATCAAAAAGAGGAATGGGCCTATTCTTTGTCCATTATTTTACTTAAAGGAAACCGATACCCAAGGAAATATACTGAGAGGAGAAATAAAAAAAAAAAAAAAGGGTTTCATCGAAATCGGTGATAAAATAAGAGAGTTATGGCCGATTTTATGGACAACTCTCCATTTGTTTTGTACACAAATTTTCAGATTTTCCCCAATTTCTTTCAAAATATATCTTGCCTCCTTCTGACCTCAACATATGTTAAGTGAAATATATTTTCCCATGAGATGAAATACCAAGTTATATTTAGTTATTTGGTAAAAATGTTGTTTTATTTCTAGGAATTAAGTTCGCAGAGTTCAAAATGACTGCCAACTTAACAATAGGGAGACTATTTTCTCTTCCTGAATATGTTTTATGTTTCCCTATATCAAATTATGCACTCGTATTTACACTTTAAAATTATTATGTTCACTTTATCATGTCTATTGTCGTGTGAGGTTTTTAAAGCTTCCTGTCAGAATCACGTGTGAGCTGCGTTATATTGTTTTTAAAAAAATAATTGCATTTACTTCTTTTATTTTTTTTATTTTATCTTACTTTTTTTCGTAATTTGTATAGGTCTGATTTTTGTTTTAATCATTCTAATCTTTTAAAATGGATGTACATTATACATCCACCTGTTGTTTTCAATGTATGATATGGTTGCAATCAACGGTGTCGATTTGTTTTAGTGATTGGTGGGGGGGGGGGGAATGATCGTCGATATTTCCTCTTTTCCTCAATGTGACACATACGATGGTATATGATTGCAGTGTCCATTGTTTGGAGTGGGTTAATGCTTGTTTACACACATGCATAAATATAAAAGAATGTATTGTATAATGCCAGCGCGAAGCGCGAGCTGAAAATTTTCTCAATAATAGTGACATTAAATGGGGCATTTGTAGCATAATGCCAGCGCGAGAGGAGGAAGGGGCTTTAACTGGTTTGTTAACGGGGGACCGTGATGATGTTGCGGCTACAGATAATACACACATGCATGCATGTGAGTATCTACTAGAACATATTTTCAAATTCATTATGCGAGCGCGAAGCGCGAGCTGAAAATATTCTCAATAATAGTGACATGAAGTGGGACAAAATTTGTAGAATAATGCAAACGCGAAATGACCGGGAAGGGGCTTTTCTGGTTTATTGAAGGGGCCATCATGATGTAATGTCTATAGATATCAGAGGCGGCGCCACCAGGGGGGCAGGGGGGCACTGTGACCCCCCCCCCCCCCCCCCCACTTTTTCATCCACCCTAAAAGTGCCCCTTTTCATGACTTAAAAGTGCCCCTTTACTTAGGTAATAAAATGCCATTTTTATACTAAAAAGGGGCACTTTTAATATGAAAAGGGGGCACCTTTCATACAAAAAATACCCCTTGTTACTTCATTATGTCTATTAAAACCCAAATTTTCGGCTCGCGCTTCGCGCTCGCGGATACTAAATAGGGTCTATAATGCACAATAAAATCGAATTTCAAGCTCATAATTTTCAACTCGCGCTTTCCGCTCGCGGATACATAATAAGGTCTAAAAGGCACAACTAACTACAATTTTGAGCTCAAATTTTCGGCTCACGCTTCGCTCTCGCAGATACTAAATAGGGTCTATAATGTACAATAAACTCCATTTTAGGCTCATAATTTTCAAGTTGAGTTTTGCGATCGCGGATATTTAATGCACAATTATATGACGCACAATTAACTCCCAATTTCGAGCTCAAAATTTTCGGCTCGCGCTTCGCGCTCGCAGATTCTAAATAGATTATATAATGCACAGTTAACTCAAATTTTCAGCTAAAAAATTTCGACTCGCGCTTTCTTTTGTTTATCATTAATAATATACAAAGCCATCAAAATTTTTAAAAGCAAAAATTTAAAGGCAAATTTTCTGCGCACCCCTACTTATCTGAATACTTTTCTCTCTAACCCTCTTGTCTCAAGTGCCCCCTTTTCCATCGTGACCCCCCACTTTCAAATTCGTTCCGCCGCCTCTGATAGATATACACACATGCATATTATTATTGCAGGCTTGGTGATTCTTTGGATGTTGTCACGTAGAACCTTGCGATGCATATTATGCATATTAATACTATATAGTATTCGTAGAATTCATTCCTTGGATGTTGTCACGTAGAACCTTGCGATGCATATTATGCATATTAATACTATATAGTATTCGTAGAATTCATAAGGCTGTAGGCCTAATGCGAGCGTGAAGCTCGAGCTTAAAATTTTCTCAATAATATTGAACTGAAACATGGTATTTGTAGCGTTACATGACTATAAGCACGAAATTGATGGAGGGTTAGGGGCTTCAACTGGTGATTAGAATCGGAACATCATGACGTAATGCCAACAAACGCAAATCTATGTAAATTCCAGTTAAGGCAATATTGTGCGAGCGCGAAGCGCGAGCTTTAAAATTTTCTCAATAATAGTGACCTGATGAAACAAGATACTTGTAGCCTCATGGGAGCACGAAACGGGGAGGGAGTTGGTGTTTTAAACGTACCATCGTGACGTTAATACATGCATAAAATATAAAAAACAGTTTGCACTATCTTATATTATGCGAGCTTGAAGCGCGAGCTGAAAATTATCAGGCAATTTTTAACAGTTATCTGAAATTTGAGAGCAAAGTAGAGACTAATTTGAAAAGAGGGCATTTAGCCCCCGGAGAATAGGGAAAGTGTATTAACAGTCTGTGTCAAAAAAAATGGTACAGTCCCCAAAAAATATTTAGGTGCGATATATATTTTCAAACAATGTGTGTATGTGGTACCAAAATAAAGCCAAATGATTTTCCCTGCTGATGCGCTTTGTTCTGTATAATTTGCTTTCGTAAAACAAAAGTTATGCTAAATTTTATGCGACGAGGAACATATCGAAATTGAGCACTTCACGGCCATTATTCGAAACCTACACACAAAGGCAGGGGACGGCGTGCGAAAATGGATTTTTCTTGATTGTAGAAAACTAGTCATATCTCAAAAACTACAGCACCAAATTCGATGAAAAAAATTGCAGAAGAAAGTCTAATTTTCCTGCTTTACAAAAATATTAAACAATACCAGGTTGTGATTAATCTTCATACTATAAAAAAATGTTTTCCACTTGTACCATTTTATTTGACACAGACTGTATAATCAATGGTCCCAGTCCAAAACTGTTACCTTGTCGATAAAGAGCCGAGATAAGTGTTACAGACTCTTCAAAATTCATTATTAATTTTATCAAAATCGTCGTGGATTATTGAAGAGGAATACTTATGTCTTCAGTTTTACTTATCGAGGCACCTGTCCCCTATGCACCATGGGATCGGTGCCCTTGATTATCGTCGATTTGAATGTTGTTATTTTTTTTTTTCAATTGTGAAAAGTGAAACATCTGCACTTCCATTATCTACACGGTGTCTTCTGTATTACATGATTACTAAAGTATATCAGGCACACACGAAGAAGATTAAAGAAAGAGTGAGAAAATTCTGGATTTTTGAATGTCAGAAATAAGCATTTTAGACTGCAAAATAATATAATAATGTCATTAAAGTGTTTTATATGATAACGAATTTGTAATTGATAGATTTATATGCATATAATACGATATTTTTTATTTTCTTGATATCAAAATATTGGGGGGAATGATTGTACACCATCCCCCCCCCCCCCCACAATCGACACCCATGGTTGCAATAAAGGAATAAAGGATATAATGCTGTTAATAATATCGTTTATCTGTATTGTCACTCCAACAGTTCGTTATCCTCTGGTCTACGCTAGACTTCAACCCGATACTGCATCCATCTTTCACCAACGTTACAAGGTATTATATCGATGTCATTAAATCCCCTTTATTTCAATATATTTTCAGTCTTCAGTCTTGGTGTGGCAAAATTTAATAAGTTATCCTTCCACCAAAAGCATGAACTTACATACTTTTTCCAGTTTTATGAAATGAGGGGCACTTAGGATTGAATATCTTTCAAAACTGAAACTTGCAACAGTGTTTGGATGATATGTAAATACATTCTAAAAACTGAAATGCTAATTTATGGATGCTCGAATAGTGACTGCACTTGAAGTGCTAAATCAGCACATGAAGTGCTTTTTTAGCACTTGCCCAAGTGATAATTTATCAACAAAAAATGTCCAATATCGGTATGGGATTCGAATCGGGGTCCACTTAGACATGAAAGAGCACCGCTGATGTTACCAATATGCCAACAGGGATCTCTCTAACTTACTTTAGTTATGACAGCATACACTCTAAAAACTAAAGTGCTCTTTTTAGCACTTCAGAGGCTGAAATCGGCACTTTTAAGAGCTTGTATAGTGGCTGCGCTCAAAGTGCTGTTTTAGCACGTTCACGTGAGCTGAACTTTGAGCAAAAATGGGCAAAAATGGGTTGACTTCGTTAGGATTCGAACCTGGGTCCCCTGGATGAGAAGCGCTTACGAGCACGTTAGACCAATTCACATCTCACGATTGCTAGCAGCTCATATTGTTTCATGATAAACTTTCTTCAAAGTTGCCATAATTATCTACTTCATATGCTTTCATAATTCAAGCAAGTTAGGGAGATCTCCGTTGGTCTATTGGTAACGTCAGCGGTACTCTTCCATGTCTAAGCAAAACCTCCTTGGTCTAAGTGAACCCGGTTCGAATCCCACACCGACATTGAAAATGTTTCGTTGATAAATATAACAATGCTAGCAATCGTGAGATGTGAATTGGTCTAACGTACTCGTCAGCGCTTCTCATGCTGGGGACCCAGGTTCGAATCTCAACGAAGTCACGCAATTTTTGCTGAAAGTTCAGCTCGCTTGAAAGTGCTAAAACAACCTTTTTAGTACAGTTAAAAAGCACTCCGGGTGCAGTCACGAGGCTAGCTCTTAAAAAGCGCTGATTTCAGCCTCTGAAGTGCAAAGAAGAGCACTTTAAGTTTTTAGAGTGTATGTTTGTAGTCCAGTAGAAATGTTGGGGACCCGGAAAAGTTTTTAAGTAAAAGGTTTTTTATGTTGATTTGTGTTCTAGATGGGTATATAAGAAAATTCACCTTGGTTGGCAGCTTGGCAACCTTGGGCAACTTTTTTTTATTTGCATAATTAGAATAATGACCTAATTAGCATATTTTGTGCATTGAATATGTGGCTAATTCGCAATTCAAGAACCACGAAAATATGGGTGAAACGAGTTTTTAAGGGTATTTTAGGACGAGAAATTCATTTATGATATTATTTTTATCTTTTAAGTAGTGCTTTGTCTTTAAATTGCCTAATTAGCATAATCAGCTAATATGTATATTAGCCTATGCATTAATATCAGCCTATGGGATTAATCATATTCTATCATTTTCTCTCGAAAGCCTGAATATTGTGCAATACAACATTGTAAATTACATTTATTGAAGACATCTCATTATTTCATGAGATGATTATGTTTTGTAAATATAATATACTTAGCATAATACGAGCAATGGCTTAATTAGCATATCATTTGTGATATGAAATATGGGGCTAATCTTAATTAAAGAACCCTGGAAACGTGAATGAAACCACTTTTTAAGGGATTTTTACGACAAGGAATTCATATATGATATCATTTTTATCTTTTAAGTAATGATTTTGTCTTAAATTGCATAATTAGCATAATGAGCTAATATGCCTATAAGCCTATGCTTTAATATTAGCCTGTGGAATTAGTTTTCATTTCTTATTTAGAAAGCCTGAATATTGTGTAATACGACATTACAAATCACTTTTAATGAAGACATCCCATTAATTCATGAGATGATATGATATGTAGAAATAATATAATTATTATTAAAGAACAATGACCTAATTAGCATATCATTTGTAATATGGGATATAGGGCTAATCTTAATTAAATAATCTGGAAACGTAAATAAAAATCTTTGTAATGCTACTCTACAACAAGGAATTCAAATATGACAATATTTTTTATTTGTACATGTAAGATTTGCTTTTGTTTTTAATTTGCATATTCATCACAATGAGATAATTGATGCATACATTGCTTTTTGCCATGTGATTCAATTTCAGTATTTATCTAGAGAGCTTGAACTCTGTGTAATGCAACATTGTAAGTCACTTAAATTCATTATCAGGCTGATAATATATTGCATTTTTAATTACCTATAATATAGTTAGCATAATTAGAATAACGACTAAATTAGCAAATCTGTATTTGCCCCCCCCCCCCTGCCCATATAGGAGTCAACCACACACGTATCCCTTTTGGTAGGGGAAGCCATGTCCAAATTACCCCATATTACAGCCTTTAGAATGGAAACTTCATTAAAATTACCCCCTTTTACAGGTTTTTGAAGAAGGAGCAGGTAAAATTACCCCCATTTCACGGGCTTTTCGACCACATAATAGATAAATAAAAATAAAAACTACCCCAATTTTACTTTTTTTTTAATTTTTTTTTTTTTAGGACAAATGAAATAGGATCCCGAATGTGGTCCCCAAACCTATGAAATGGGGGTGATTTTACTAGCTCCCTCTTCAAATACCTGTAATAGGCCAAAGGGGGTAATTTTAATGCAGATTCCCTTCTAAAGGCTGCTATAGGACAGGGGCCGCGGATCCGGGGGGGGGGCTCTCAGCCCATTTTTTTTTATAGCATAACGATAGTACAAAATGCAAATATAAAGAACGTATTTGTGGATTTCTGGCCTGTTAGCGCGGACTCCCGATTTCACCCTACCGGTATGGCCCCGGATCGAAGCGCTCTATCCCGTTACTATGGAGAACCCTTGTTCTGGTCTTCCTGTACTGCCTATTCCTTGCCATTCTAACCTCCACCCCGATGTTGGTCAGCTCTCCATTCAAAACGCTCAGCGGCCTCTGTAGGGAGGTAGTTTTTGATATGGCTTTCCTGCCTAAATGGGTATCTTAGCGTCATGTGGGCGGGGGAGATGGGGGATACAGCATTCTTATGCTAATTTAGTCGTTATTCTAATTATGCTAACTATATTATAGGTACTCAAAAATGCAATATATTATCAGCCTGGTAATTAATTTAAGTGACGTACAATGTTGCATTACACAGTGTTCAAGCTTTCTTGATACAATGTAAATACTGAAATTGAATCACATAGGATTAAGCAAGTATGCATAATGATCTCATTGTGATGAATTTGCTGATTAAAAACAAAAGCAAATCTTACATTATTATCAGATAAATGCGATACACATTTTACATGCCATCCGAAAACTCACGTATTACTTTAATATAATGTCAATCTAAAAAAAATATGTTTCTATTTATTTATTTTATCTTATTCCTTTTCGTAATTTGTATCTGATTGTTTGTTTTTGTTTTTTTTTATTATTGTTTTAATCCTTTAAAAATGGATATACAATATACATCTTCCTGTTTTATTTCAATGTATGAAATCATTTATGGTTTCAATAAAGGAATAAAGGATATAATGCTGTTAATAATATCGTTTATCTGTATTGTCACTCCAACAGTTCGTTATCCACTGGTCTACACTAGACTTCAACCCGATACTGCATCCATCTTTGACCAACACTACAAGGTATTATATCGATGTCATTAAGTCCCCTTTATTTCAATATATTTTCAGTCTTCAGTCTTGGTGTAGCAAAATTTAATAAGTTATCCTTCCACCAAAAGCATGAACTTGAATACTTTTTCCAGTTTTATGAAATGAGGGGCACTTAGGATTGAATATCTTTCAAAACTGAAACTTGCAACAGTGTTCGGATGATATGTAAATACATTCTAACAACTGAAATGCTAATTTATGGATACCCGAATAGTGACTGCACTTGAAGTGCTATATCAGCACATGAAGTGCTATTTTAGCACTTGCCCAAGTGATAATTTATCAACAAAAAATGTTCAATATCGGTATGGGATTCGAATCGGGGTCAACTTAGACATGAAAGAGCACCGCTGATGTTACCAATATGCCAACGGGGATCTCCCTAACTTACTTTAATTATAACAGCATACACTCTAAAAACTAGAGTGCTCTTTTTAGCACTTCAGGGGCTGAACTCGGCACTTTTAAGAGCTTGCATAGTGGCTGCACTCACAGGCCCGAATTCACAAACGTGGTTTAGTTAGTCCATGGTCTAAATCAATTGTTTAAACCACGGATTTAGACCATGGTCTAAATTTTGGTATTCACAAACCACCTGATTTAGACCATGGACTAACTAAACCACGTTTGTGAATTCGGGCCAAAGTGCTGTTTTAGTACGTTCACGTGAGCTGAACTTTCAGCAAAAATGGGCAAAAAAGGCTTGACTTCGTTAGGACTCGAACCTGGGTCCCCTGGATGAGAAGCGCTTACGAGCACGTAAGACCAATTCACATCCCACGATTGCTAGCAGCTCATATTGTTTCATGATGAACTTTCTTCAAAGTTGCCATAATTATCTACAATGCTTTCATATTTCAAGCAATTTAGGGAGATCTCCGTTGGTCTATTGGTAACGTCAGCGGTACTCTTCCATGCCTAAGTGAACCCGGTTCGAATCCCACACCGACATTGAACATTTTTTGTTGATAAATTAGCACTTGGGTAAGTGCTAAAACAGCACTTCAGGTGCTGATTTAGCTCTTCAAGTGCAGTCACTATAGGAGCACCCATAAATTAGCACTTCAGTTTTTAGAGTGTAGTAGATGATTATGGCGAAGTTGAATAAAGTTCATTCGTGCAACAATATGATCTGCTAGCAATCGTGAGATGTGAATTGGTCTAACGTAATCGTCAGCGCTTCTCATGCTGGGGACCCAGGTTCGAATCTCAACGAAGTCACGCAATTTTTGCTGAAAGTTCAGCTCGCGTGAAAGTGCTAAAACAACCTTTTTAGTACAGTTAAAAAGCACTCCGGGTGCAGCCACGAGGCTAGCTCTTAAAAAGCGCTGATTTCAGCCTCTGAAGTGCAAAGAAGAGCACTTCAGGTTTTAGAGTGTATGTTTATCAGATAAATGCGATATACATTTTACATGCCATCCGAAAACTCACGTATTACTTTAATATAATGTCAATCTAAAAAAAATATGTTTCTATTTATTGATTTTATCTTAATCCTTTTCGTAATTTGTATCTGATTTTTTTTTAATTTTCTAATCTTTTAAAAATGGATATACAATATACATCTTCCTGTTTTATTTCAATGTATGAAATCATTTATGGTTTCAATAAAGGAATAACGGATATATTTTGAATAATATCGTTTATCTGTATTGTCACTCCAACAGTTCGTTATCAACTGGTCTACGCTAGACTTCAACCCAATACTGCATCCATCTTTGACCAACACTACAAGGTATTATATCGATGTCATTATTTCCCCTTTATTTCAATATATTTCAGTCTTCAGTCTTGGTGTAGCAAAATTTAATAAGTTATCCTTCCACCAAAAGCATGAACTTACATACTTTTTCCAGTTTTATGAAATGAGGGGCACTTAGGATTGAATTTCTTTCAAAACTGAAACTTGCAACAGTGTTCGGATGATATGTAAATACATTCTAAAAACTGAAATGCTAATTTATGGGTGCTCGAATAGTGACTGCAATTGAAGTGCTATATCAGCACATGAAGTGCTATTTTAGCACTTGCGCAAGTGATAATTTATCAACAAAAAATGTTCAATATCGGTATGGGATTCGAATCGGGGTCAACTTAGACATGGACATGATGGAAGAGCACCGCTGATGTTACCAATATGCCAACAGGGATCTCCCTGACTTACTTTAATTATGACAGCATACACTCTAAAAACGAGAGTGCTCTTTTTAGCACTTCAGGGGCTGAAATCGGCACTTTTAAGAGCTTGTATAGTGGCTGCGCACAAAGTGCTGTTTTAGCACGTTCACGTGAGCTGAACTTTCAGCATGGGCAAAAATGGGCAAAAATGGCGTGACTTCGTTAGGATTCGAACCTGGGTCCCCTGGATGAGAAGCGCTTACGAGCACGTAAGACCAATTCACATCTCACGATCGATTGCCAGCAGATCATATTGTTCCATGATGAACTTTCTTCAAAGTTGCCATAATTATCTACTATGCTTTCATATTTCAAGCAAGTTAGGGAGATCTCCGTTGGTCTATTGGTAACGTCAGCGGTACTCTTCCATGTCTAGGTGAACCTGGTTCGAATCCCATACCGAAATTGAACATTTTTTTTGATAAATTAGCACTTGGGTAAGTGCTAAAACAGCACTTCAGGTGCTGATTTAGCTCTTCAAATGCAGTCACTACCGAGTGAGTAAAAAAAACTTTACACCTTGAGAAATGTCAATAAAAGGAAAACCAATTTATAAACCCTAAATTATTTTACATATTCTGAAAGAGTAACTCCTCCCGCATCTTCTGGTACCATTTTTGTGTGGTATGTCTTTACGCTTCGATGAACACGACGCATTGTTTGCGAACATGCAAATTTCGAATTGTGCCAGGGTGGGGATGAAATTGAAAAAACAAAAGCTGACAAAAAAACAACTTCATCATGCATAAGATAGCATAACTTTTTAACGAAAATGTCTTCCGCTTAATAACTTGGGGTGTTGTTACTCATATTGACTACATTTTGTATGAAAATGAGATAAATCTGTAGAGTCAGGCATGAGTGAGCACACGTCAAAGACAAAATAATCTCTTTTCAAAAGTATTAGGAGTAGGGATGGCCAAACAAGAGCAAAAAGCCACTAGACGGTTTCCACTTCACTGTATGGATGTAGTCACCATGCATTTACAATGCTAAACAATGACCACTGCACTCCCTACTCAATAATACACAGGCAGGAGAACAGCAAATTTTCAATATAAAAACAGCTTTCGAATTGTCGTTTGCCAGTGGTAAACATCAATCACATTTTTATTCCTAATTGGTCAATTTCTTCTTAGAAATACATTCAGCAGAAGATAACTTCCCTGTTGGAAAAATTGATATAAAATAAATTACATTGCGTGTTAAAAGTGATGCTCTGTGTGATGTGTGTTATGAATGAAATTTCTAATGATTGGAATAGATTCAGTAAGGAGAAGTAGATATTTATAAAATTTCACTATTTTTTGAACAAAAATGTATTGGGGTGAAAAACAAAGAACACTGTTTACCACTGGCCATTTAAGTTTTAAAATTACTCACCTTGTCTAACACTCAGCTCTGAGCCACACCAACATGAAAATGCCCCATTGTCTAGGGTGTTTCTATTGAAACTGCTCTATTGGAGTATTTTTCCACGGTGGTCATATTGGACTACATACGGTAACATACATGTCAAACCAATCAGTTTTTGGTACTCGCCATAATGCAACTGTATTTTGTATAATCTATCAATTGTTGTTACTAATAAATCTCATTTCATGTTGATACACACATAAAGAAAATGTTTGGTTGATTTGGTGTAATAAATCAAGACAAAAGAATCATAAACTTGAGCTTTTATGCATTTTCTGGCTTTGTCTGAAATTTGTAAAGTGTTCTAAGAAGCTCATTGGTAATCTGAGACACTCTTGGGTCATATTCTTTGAAAACGGAAATCCAATTGTGATAATTCAAGTACCAAAATGTTTCTTTTAAAATGCTCTATCAAATAATCCTAGCAAAAACAACTTAAAAATAACTTAAAATTTTAGTGGACATCCCTATTAGGAGGCCTTTTTTAGGTCTGTCAGTGGTAATTTACTCTTTGATGTGCACTCATTCGTGCATTACTTGACGAGTCAATCTAATTTTCATACAAAATGTAGTCAATATTATGTTTAACAACACACCTGCCAAGTTATTAAGCGGAAGACATTTTCGTTAAAAAGTTAAGCTATTTTATTCATGAAGGAGTTGCTTTTTGTCAGCTTTTGTTGTTTCAATTTCATCCCCACCCTGGCACAAATCGAAATTTGCATGTTCGCAAACAATGCGTCGTGTTCATCCAAGCGTAAAGACATACCATACAAAAATGGTACCAGAAGATGCGGGAGGAGTTACTCTTTCAGAATATGTAAAATAATTTATGGTTTATAAAATATTTTTCTCTTTATTGACATTTTTCTAGGTGTAAAGTTTTTGTATTTTTTTTTACTCACTCGGTATACGAGCACCCATAAATTAGCACTTTACTCTTTAGAGTGTAGTAGATGATTATGGCAAATTTTGGCGTTCATCGTGCAACAATATGATCTACTAGGAATCGCCAGATGTGAATTGGTCTAACGTACTCGACAGCGCTTCTCATGCAGGGGACCCAGGTTCGAATCTCAACGAAGTCACGCAATTTTTGCTGAAAGTTCAGCTCGCGTGAAAGTGCTAAAACAACCTTTTTAGTACAGTTAAACAGCACTCCGGGTGCAGTCACGAGGCTAGCTCTTAAAAAGCGCTGATTTCAGCCTCTAACATGTCTAAAGTGATAAGAAGAGCGCTTCAGTTTTTAGCGTGTATGTTTATCAGATAAATGCGATACACGTTTTTACATGCCATCCGAAAACTCACGTATCACTTTAATGTCAATCTCAAATAAATGTTTCTATCTATTGATTTATCTTATTCCATTTCGTAATTTGCACCCGATTTTTGTTTTAATTGTTCTAATCTTTTACAAATGGATATACATTATACACCTACCTGTTTTATTTCAATGTATGAAATCATTTATGGTTTTGATAAAGGAATAAAGGCTCCAATGTTGTTAATAATTACATTTAACTGTATTATCACGCCCACAGTTCGATATCCACTGGTCTACGTTAGACTTCAACCCAATACTGCATCATCTTCTATCTTTGACCAACACTACAAGGTTATCGATGTAACTATTTCCCCTTTATTTCATTCTATTTTCAGTCTTCAGTCTTGGTGTAACAAAATTGAAAATATAGTACAAGTATACTCTTTCCACCAAAAGCATGGACTTAGACACTTTTTCCAATTTCATGAAATGAGGGGCACTTAGGATTGGATTTCTTTCAAAACTGACACTTGCCCCAGTGTCCGGATGGCACATAAATACGTTTATCAGATAAATGCGATATACGTTGTATTTACACACCATCCGAACACTAACGTATCACTTTCATGTCAGGGCGCGAGCACGGGGGGGGGCTGCAGCCCCCACTTTTTTCAGCCAACGTGTACAAAAACGCAAAAATTCCATACATTTGTGATTTTTAGCCTGTTCAGCCCCCCCCCCCCCACTTTCAGCTCAGCCCTCCACTTTCAAAAACGCTCCGCGGCCCTGCATGTCAATCTCAAAAAAAAAAATGAGTGCTTGAATTTTGTATTTGTTTAAAAAAAACGTCTTATTGATAATTCAATAAATATTCAGAACTGATTTAGAATGTCTATTCACATCCAACCTGGAATGACGAATTTTATTTCGCTGGAATTGACTTTGTGTATGTGTTTGAAAAATAATTTACCAGAGCTTATTGATGACTTTTCCCTGCAGCACATATACATCATGAGCAGAAAGCGCAAGCTAGATTTTATACTTGATGACTTCATAACTTGTTCAGTCTGCCTCAAGCGCTACGATGATCCAAGAAATTTGACGTGCGGGCACGTCTTCTGCAAGGGGTGCCTTGAGAATGTGTTGGCGACACAAGAAAACAAAAACAGAATCGTATGTCCTGTATGTCGGGGAAAGACCGAACTGAGCAAAGTAACGGGTGTTGTAGGACTACCCCAAAATTTACCCATCAATAACATCGTGAACGAGATCGAAGCAGGGCAAGGTAAACGATTTAAGATATCTCGCCCATGTACGACGCACCCTGCAGAGCAGAAAGATATCTTCTGCCGCAATTCTAAGGTGTATGTATGCTTTAAATGTGCATCAGACCATTCAGAGCATAAGTTGGTGGCCAGGGGCGACTTCGTGGATGAGCTAAGTGAAAGCCACGATTTTGTTGTGGGAAAATATGAGAATCAGCTAAAAGTTTTAGAGGATAATTCCGTTGTAATTAATCAGGAAAGACAGAATTTGCTTGTCGCATCTCAGACAAGAAAACAAGAGATCGAGGAAACATACAAGAAGCTACTTAAAGAAATCAAAATGCAAAAATCAAACATTACAAAAGGAATTGACGAATACACTAGGGAATGGGAGAAAAAATTGGACAATTTTGAAAGAAAGGGACAAATAATGAAAAAAGATTTAGATAATCTTGTACCACAAATAAAAAACAAGACATTGGATGATCTAGAAACAGAAGAGCTCGATTCTTTCTGTGAAAGTGTGGGCAAAATAAAGGGTCACATCCAAACAAAAATTGATGTCAATCCATTAACGCGGTGGGGGCTGAAACCGATCAATTCTGAATCGTACAATCTTAATATCGATGTTACCGCTACGAGTGGAGAACTCCCTGATTCCATGGCAGCCCCGAGTGGTTCCAGTGTGAAGAGAAGTCAAAAAATTAAAAGTAAAAAAAACAACTACAAGAGACAGCAAGTGGCAATACCGATCACCCTCCCATTCGACATGCTCTAGCGAAAGCGACGGGTCCATATACTCCCAACCATGAAAGTCATGTTTAGAGACGGCAATTCGCTCACCTACAAATTCCCTCTACAACTCGATGATATTGTAAAATATACTTGTATATTGTATCTACCCAAACCTCCATAATTATAGGAAAGCGAAGGGTTTAATCAGATACATTAGACTAGAGTGACCTACTACACTCTAAAAAATCGGAGATAGTGAACAACTTGTCCCACGTATGTTTGTAATCTACACAACCAATGGTCACGTTGTGGGCGCTGACATATTGACAGATATATAAGAATAGCCTCAAGAGGCCGCTGATTATTTTCTCGCTTTGTCTGTCTCCAATGCTGATATAATTTTTCAACATATTCAGTAAAATATTTAATGAGATTTACAAAGTTTTAGTCTCACATTTACTCGTGATTTGCTTAAATCTTTCATCTAAATTAACAATTAAGGCAATTGGGTTTAAGTTACACTTACAGAGACTCGATTGCTGATAGACTGCACTTGAAGCAAGGTTACTACCATAAATAGCGCCACCGGAAAGCTGCCACAAGTGGCAGCGTTCTGAGGGAAACCCGTCAAATTTTATCAAGTTCAAATTTGGAATGGTTAAAACTACCACTAAGAGTACGTAAAAATCAGCAAAAATATAAGTTATGTAATGCCACTTACATAAACAGACATGTCGCAAATCATGCCTTCCTAAAAACTGCGTGCACTGGAATAAATCTTGTATTTTCCAGCTCATTACAGAATCTCATCCGATCTCCGTGAAAATCGAGCAAACAGCTATTGCCGATGTTGCGCATGCGTGTTGCAAACTGACCACCACAAATGGGACTCAATCAACTACACAAGAACGGCAATTCTGATGCCATTTCTTTTCTTTTTGATCATCATGAAAAACAAGGTTAGTCATCCGCATAGTATTGTAAGAACATAAACGAACAAATAAAGTAGTTTGGTCAATTTTATATTCCATAATTTTGAAATTATAGCCTGGAAAAGCGAAGGCACCTCATGATTTCATGCTAGTCAACTCGCAGCAGCGGTTAGTAAGGCCATAAACTGCCCCTTTCACTACCTTTTAACCCAATTTGTCTTCTTCCGAATTTGCAGTGTCTATTTTGTTTGTTGTATCTTGTCTAATAGTATATCTACGACACTGTACTCTTGTGAAATTTGGTAAGGTGAACATGAATAATGTTTTTTTTTTAAATCAAGGATTAGATGTATTGGTCTGACGTCTTTTAATTATCGACAAAAACATAATATGTGGGACTATGCATCAAGAATAATCATCATATGCTAATATGGCTTTGTTCATTCAATACCGGTTCAGTGATTCTCTCATTAACATTTCAACAGGTTCCCGGTGGGAACTTACGTGACTGCCGGCCATTTGACTGCCCTTTTCACTACCTTTTAACCCAATTTGTCTTCTTCCGAATTTGCAGTGTCTATTTTGTTTCTCGTATCTTGTTTAGTAGTATATCTCCGATACTCTTGTGAAGTTTGGTAAGGTGAACATGAGTAATATTTTTTTTAAATCTAGAATTAGATTGGACTGACGTTTTTCAATTATACTACAAAAAACGTATATGTGTGGGACTACACATCATGAATATGCATTATCAGGCCTGCGCGGCATTGTTCATTGAATCAACATGGCGGCTTACACATAATGATCGCAGCGAACATACGAATCAAGGTACTATCAGATAATTCGTTTTTCTGTTTTGGAAACGGAAAAGCAAAAACAGAATATTGGGCAAAAACTGATTCTGATTTGTAATGACAAAACAGAATATTGAACACCTCTTCTGATTTCCTTTTTTCGTTTTTCCGTTTCCAAAACAGAAAAACGAATTATCTGATAGTACCGTTTTAAATAATATTTCCTTTTTCCTTTTTCGGTTTTGCGTGCGGAGCCAGAACAAAGACATTCGAAAGGGAAGAGAGGACACTCGTATACCGTGCAATGTAACGCTCTAAATTAATAATGGTATTTAACATGTACAGCTCATGAGCGGCTTAATAGGAAATTCAATGTGCGTCCCTTGCGCCCTGCCTTGATCGCTACTGCAAACCTGTCGAAAGTCCAAGGGGGGGGGGGGTTACATGGGGATTACATTGGAGCCCAAAATTGAAATGTCAGATTTTGGCATGCACACGTTTTCCTATACGTCACGCCAGACAAGAAAAAACGTACATCATGTTTTTTCACTTCTCGTTGGTCGAGCGATAAGGGGGGGGGGGGGGGGGTAGACATGCATGCGTTTTGTTGGGCCATCGGCAAGCCAAAAGATCATCACCATAGAGGTAGGGATAAGACATTACTTGGGTTTGTCATCAATCATGCATCTTAAAAGCAAAAAAAAATAAAATAATAATAATAATAATAATATAATAAAATAAATACCAAGGGAGAAGGGCCCAAGGCCCCAAATCAAGGAACTTTTTATAAATTTTTGGTATGGGGCTGCTCCCACTCGACCCCCCCCCTTAATCGCTGGGTAAACGTGACGTGTAAAAATTGATGTAGCTTTTTGCTCGCACGGTCTGGCGTGCATGACGTAGTAAAAAAAACTTGGGTCTGCCAAATTCTGAAATAATTTTGGTCCACTTCTAATTCGCCACTGCCCCCCCCCCAAAAAAAAAGGCAGGGGACAAGGGACGCACATTCATTTACTTTGAAAGCCGTTCATTAGCTGTACATGTTAAATACATCATTATTTAGAGCGTATAGTTGCCGGTATACGAGTGTCTCTCTTCCTTTTTCGAATGTCTTTGTCTGGTCCGCACGCAAAACCGAAAAAGGAAAAAGGAAATATTAAACGGTACTATCAGATAATTCGTTTTTCTGTTTTGGAAACAGAAAAACGAAAAAAGGAAATCAGCATGATCAGAAGAGGTGTTCAATATTCTGTTATTTTTCACCAAATCAGAATCAGTTTTTGCCCAATATTCCGTTTTTGCTTTTCCGTTTCCAAAACAGAAAAACGAATTATCTGATAGTACCTTGATTCATACGTGGTCCACAAGCGGGTTCCACGAAGCCCTCTCTGACAAGATCGAGGACAACAAGCTGACTAAATACTTATGACAGCTCCGAACCTGTCATATCTTTTGGAGAGCGCTGATACGTCAATCAAACGCAATTTATGGCAAGCGAACGGTTTGGGCGAATTGTATTTGCCGCGACAATCTTGATTTTCTCATTTTTGTTCATACAAAATGTGACAACCTCAGGATTTTGGTCTAATATGCAAAAAATCAATGGTTGTTAACAATCGAGTGCTTTTTATATCTAATAAAGAAATGATATCTAGAAATATATCCAATCAAGAAATAATATTGAGTAAATTGCAAAAGCATTATTTAGCCTACCATAAAGCAATATAAAGAGACCCGCAGAGACTACATTGGTAGTAAAAATCGATCTATTAGTCCCAAAATAAGTAATTTTGAATAGATTTTTTTTTATTACAATGCACTATAGATTTCTTTTTGTCATCAAACAGTAAAAATTTAGGAAAAACCTCAATCTAGCTCCATTTTCAGCTGGCATACTTTTTTAAAGTCTGATTTACGAAACTATCAAATTAGTGCATCCGGGGATACCCGTCTCATGTTTTGACGTGGTCTCATTAATTTCATGATTGACACCTTCTAAATATATGCAGTTAGGAATGTGCGTTTTAATACACATTATATAAATTTTACATAATTTTATGAGTTTTTATGCTGTTATTGACCCATTTTATCACTTCCATTTTCGATAATATTGAAAATTTTGCTAAAACACAATTTCTAAATATCAGCGAAACCGTCTCCGATAATTTCGATATCACAAGTTGTCTAGCTTGGAAGAGCTTCGTGTAACCGACTTAGTAAGATTGGAGCTAACTACGTGGTTGGCGGATAAAGATATGACTAACTTGTCAATGGATTCGTGAAACGCCCCCAGCGCACTTTTTAAGAGCTTGCATAATGACTGCACTCAGAGTGCTGTTTAACTGCACTCAAAGTGCTATTTTAGCACTTTCAAGTGAGCTGAACTTTCTGCAAAAACGGCGTGACTTCGTTGGGATTCGAACCTGGAGGGCGTTTCACGAAACCATGGACAAGTTAGTCATATATCTTTATCCGCCAACCAAGTAGTTAGCTCCAATCTTACTAAGTCGGTTACACGAAGCTCTTCCAAGCTAGACAACTTGTAATATCGATATTATCGGAGATGATGTCATCGAGGAATAGCCTTAATCACGGTTTCGCTGATATTTAGAAATTGTGTTTTAGCAAAATTTTCAATATTATCGAAAATTAAAGTGATAAAATCGGTCAATAACAGTATGAAAACTCATAAAATAATGTAAAATTCATATGATGTGTATTAAAATGCAGACTGTTCCTTACTGCATATATTTAAAAGGTGTCAATCATGAAATTAATAAAAGCACGTCAGAACGTGAGACGGGTACCCCCGGATGCGCTAATTTGATAGATTCGTAAATCAGACCATAACAAAGTATGCTAGCTGAAAATCGAGCTAGATTGAGGTTTTTCATAAATTTTATGTTTGCTGACAAAAAGAAATTAATAGTGCATTGTAATTTTAAAAAAAATCTATTAAAAATATTACTTATTTTGGGACTAATAGATCGATTTTTACTACCAACGTAGTCTCTGCAGGTCTCTTTATATAGCTTTATGGTAGGCTAATGATGCTTTTGCAATTTACTCAATATTATTTCTTGATTGGATATATTGCTAGATAGTATTTCTTTATTAGATATAAAAAGCACTCGATTGTTAACAACGATTGATTTTCTGCATATTAGACCAAAATCCAGAGGTTGTCACATTTTGTATGAACAAAAATGAGAAAATCGAGATTGTCGCGGCAAATACGATTTGCCCAAACCGATCGCTTGCCATAAATTGCGTTTGATTGACGTATCAGCGCTCTCCAAAAGATATGACAGGTTCGGAGCTGTCATAAGTATTTAGTCAGCTTGTTGTCCTCGATCTTGTTAGAGAGGGCTTCGTGGAACCCGCTTGAGGACAAGTTGCTCACTTTCTCCGATTTAGTCAAGAAGTTAGACTTATGACATGTATGACGGTTTCGTGAAACGCCCCCCTGGGTCTCCTGCATGAGAAGGGCTGACGAGCTAAGTTAGACCAATTCACATCCCACGATTGCTAGCAGGTCATATGGTTGCATGACGAACTTTCTTCAAATTTGCTATAATCATCTACTATGCTGTCATAATTAAAGCCAGTTAGCGAGACCTCCGTTGGTCTATTGGTAACGTAAGCAGTACTCTTCCATGTCTAGGTGGAACCCGGTTCTAATCCCATACCGACATTGAACATTTTAAGTTGATAAATTAACACTTGGGTAAGTGCTAAAAATAGCACTTCAGGTGCTGATATAGCACTTCAAGTGCAGTCACTATACGAGCACCCAGAAATTAGCACTTCAGTTTTTAGAGTGTACAAAATAAAAATAATTCATACTAGGAAAATCGATAAATTAGTAAAATATAACTTTTATTGATTAGTTTCCCATCATCTCCGTCCTAATTGAATCGATTTGAATGCTATAATCGACAAAGTCAGAATTCCAAAGCGAGAGAGAAGACAGATCCATGGGGGCCTAGAAGGCCAGCCCGACCCCACCCCAAACCAAATATCTAAAGTGCCTAAATACGAGAATGGGGTGGTTGACAGAGTGAATGGCCCGAGTGAAAGAGCCGGACCGCACAGTCCGGAATATACCCCAACCCCAAATGGATGTATTTAATAATGACATACGGCCGAAGGTACAAAAAAATAAAAAAATGATAGGGTTAGGTCTGAACGGTCAAATTCAGCTTTTCAAATCACTTAGCTTTATAAACAGTGCGTCTAAGAAAAAAAAGAAAGATTGATTGATGTTTTATCATAACTTAATCTAAATAAAAATTCATAAATGACCCATCAACTAAAAGCTTACAGTCTCCTCTTTTATTTGATGAAATAAATATTACCCACATATCACGCATGAGTGAGTAAAAACAATTTTCTTCTCAAAACCAAACGTCGTTTGGCGGGCGGTATCTGGAATTCCCTTTCAAATCTACATATTTATAAAGTCCATTCCCTGCCATTTCATGATACATCACAAATAAAAAAAAACTTCAAAAATAAGAACCTGAAGAAAGCTATGTTCATTTGAAATAGTGCTTACATTTCAATAATTTCATTCAACAAATTCGTTTGACTATTGCCCGTCCTGGCACTTGGCAGAGGTATCAGAAGAATTCATGCATGGACAATTGCCAATGAAACGAACTGGTCAGTCAATGTTATTATTTACAGTGTTTATGTTAGGTCATTTTTTTTTTCAAGCATAATTATGCTGAAAATTAATCAATTTCAGCCAATTAAAGTGAAATAGGCACGTAAAGGGGAACTACTCCAATTGCATCACTTTGTACAAAAGAAAACCCAAGGTCGTGCAGCGCTTAAACGGTATGCAAGATTTTCGCAAAGATGATTTTAAAAGATGCACAAACCTTTGATGTAAATCGCCAGTGAGTGGCACCGTCACAAAACTGCAAATACATTTCATTGATACAAATTCTTTACAATAAACTTCCCTTTACACAATACACAGAGAAACCTTTTTCCTTCCGTTAATGGGTCGTAATTTAACATACTGAACAGTCAAATGCTGCAGCATTGAAGTGTAGCTAAAATGATGTGAATTGAAATGTATACCTGTAAAATAGAATAGATAGAGGCGGCGGAACCAGGGGGGGGGGGCAGTGGGCCACAGTGTCACCCGCCCCTCCCCACTTTTTCATGAACCCTAAAAGTGCCCCTTTTAATTACTAAAAATTTCCCCTTTTCTTAGCTAAAGGCCCTCTTTTATACTAATAATAAGACTTTTAGACTTCTTAAAAGTCACAGTTTTTTTGGTGTTTTTTTTTTTTAGAGTACTCTCGATACAAAGAAATGTCCCCTTTTTCAACTGTATTTTCCAACTGAAAATTTTCAGTTTGGTCGCCATGCGACCTTGCATTTAAAAAAAGAGAATACCAAGCAATATGCAATATTCCCCCACTTCCAAATTCGTTCCGCCGCCTCTGAGAATAGATGCATAGGGGAGACTGGGGTAATTATGGCCCCCTTTTCACATTTCCTATTACTACCATTAAATGAAAAGTCCAATAATATTCTAATTATGTAAAAAAAGAAAGACAGTCAGTCTATATATACATATAATATACAAAGGAAAGTATAAACCTGTGACTTCTCATTTTCATATTAATTACCATTATGTTAACAACTTTGTGGGGCCATAATTACCCCATGGGTTGGGGTATTTATGGCCCCTACTGTAATGACTGTTTGAATTCAAAGATATTATGCTAATTAATTATGGTAATGTAAAATAAATGTTGTTGGGTATTCCTAATACACTTATCAACCACCAAACAATGATTTAATCAATTATTGGTTCAGCCAAAATGTTGAAATTTTCCAGTCATAGCAAAAATATATTTATGTACATTTGTTGTACATAATCATTCAAGTGAATGTCCCCATCTATGCTAATACACTGTTTATAGCAAACATATATTTATGTACATTTGTTGTACATAATCATCCAAGTGAATGTCCCCATCTATGCTAATACACTGTTTATGCATTGGGGGCCATAATTACCCCAAGTGACATTTTCAATGTGATCCCTCTTTACAGCTTTACTATTGGAAATCCATGACAAGTTTTAATTTTATTATTGATTAGCAAACAAATTCGTCACACACGTGACCCACTGTGTGGGGCGGTTATAAAGGTCTGATTATTTTCACTTACATTGGCTGAAATTAATTTATTTTAGCATTATTATGCTCCAAAATGGTTCTGCAATAATTTTTTGCGAAAAAAACAAAGAAAAACAAAAGGTCGAAAAAAAAACAAATAAATACATAAGAAATTCATAAAACAATGAAATACATAAGGAATTTATTTCGATACCAAATTTTTTCCAAGTAGGGGAGACCGGGATGGACGTTACAAAATTCACATTTTGGGCCACATAATTCCAATGAAAGTACTCACACACTCCATTTTGGGTCTGTAGTTAGCCTATTATGTTGGCTAAAACCTGAGGCACATAAAACTTGAAAACATGTAAACACTAATTAACTACAGCTTAATTGATGAAGACATTTTTTGTAACAACCTACCCCGTATACGGGGTAAGTTGTTACACCATACGGGGTAAATTGTTACTATGTAAACATACGGGGTAATTTGTTACAATGTGTAAATCTCTTATACCATACTTTTGTTTCAACTTTCCAGTTTATTGGTATCGTTAACAGAAGATCAAGTAGAGCTCTGGAATAGACTAAAGTAATAATAGAAATATCAAAATATTAGCACCTGAAAATTGAAACAAAATTACTTTATATGTGTAATGTAATTGGGGTAGGTTGTTACATAGACATGGGGTAGGTTGTTGTTACAACCAACCCCATGGGTGATTTTACACATAAAATCATGTTTAGCAAAGCCATTAGGCAGAATTACAGGGCATGGCTCAGGGGTATATTAGTGACATACATGTAGGCCTACTATATTCACAATACCAGACTATCATCATGTGCCTTCAGTTGTAAGAACTACTACAAATTTTAATTTTTGTCAAAAATTCACTTGGAACTGTAAAAAATGGTTTTTGATGATTTACTTTTTAATAAAACAACGGAGAAACCTCACGACCGGCAGTTCATCACAGCTAAGTGTAGGCTGTATATAGATGACAGTTAGCACGAACTCTCTTGTTCCAACTTAGCACACTGAGAACTGTAACAACTGACCCGTGTAACTTCCATACCCGGTCTCCCCTACAATTGTTAGGAATCCTATAAAGATTATGCAAACACAAAATTAGCATTGCAGAAGCTTTAGTTTGTCAATTAGAACAAAAATTATGACTTCATGAAATGCATAAATTAACATAATTAATTCATATAAAATAAATTATTATTATTTTTGGGAAATTAACAGTGCTTTCTTGTAGTTTACATCACACACTACCATCGTGCAAATTTTCGGCGCCCGCGCGATCAACAGCCGAGATTTTATAGGGGGCATCATGGCCCCCCTCCCTCCCCATCCCTCCCCCAATCTTGACAGCTACCAAAACACCCCAGTGACTGATTAGGGTTAAGTTCATAAAAGTTTTACCACAGCGGATATAATTGCTCAAAATGTACATTTACTGCATATATATACCGGTATATACAGTGTGTTCCTAAAAAAAGAGGACCGAAGTTCAAAGGTCAGTCATTCCAAAAGTATATGGTTTATTCTTGTGAATTTGTTACTAGAATAATAAGTACTCATCAGCTTTAATTTGAGACATTGCTGACGTCTAAATGTAATGGTCACAGAGTTAGGGTCCTTGAAGGTAATAGGACAAAACCCGTTTTTCCAAGTTTTTGGTTTTGGGGTACGAAACAAAATTTTTGTTAGTTTTTGGTTCATCGTTTGGGGTATTTTTCACAAAGGTTTCAATGAAATTCAATCTCATTTTCAAAGGACCACTGGCAATGAGAGGGTTCACTATTATGGGCCTCTGGGGGCGTTTCACGAAACCATGGACAAGTTAGTCATATCTTTACACCAACCACGTAGTTAGCCCATCTTACTAAGTCGGTTACACAAAGCTCTTCAACTCGACAATTGTATATCGATCTTATCGGAGATGATGTCATCGAGCAATAGCCTTAATCACGGTTTCGTTGAGTATTAGACATTGTGGTTTAGCAAAATTTTCAATATTATCGAAATTGAGTGATAAAATCGGTCAAAAACAGTATGAAGCTCATAATTATGTATAATTTATATAATATGAATTAAAACGCACAATGTTCTACTGCATATATTTAAAGGTGTCAATCATGAATTAATAAGACCCGTCAGAACATGAGATGGTACCCCGGATGCGCTAATTCATAGTTCGTAAATCAGACTATAAAAAAGTACGCTAGCAAATGGAGCTAGATTGAGGTTTTTCCTAAATTTTCTGTTGCTCAAAAAGAAATTAATAATGCATGTGAATTTAAAAGAATCTATTCAAAATTATTAATTTGGGGACTAATAGATCGATTTTTACTACCAACGTAGTCTCTGCAGGTCTCTTTATTTAGCTTTATGGTAAGCTAATAATGCTTTTGCAATTATTCAATATTTTCTGATTGGATATATTACGAGATATTATTTCTTTATTGATATAAAATCACTTAATTGTTAACATCCATTTATTTTCTAGATATAGACCAAATCTGAGGTGCCCACATTTTGATGAACAAAATGAGAAATCGAGATTTGTCGCGGCAAATGCAATTCGCCCAACCGATCGCTGCCATAAATTGCGTTTGATTGACGTATCAGCGCTCTCCAAAGATATGACAGGTCGAGGCTGTCATAAGTATTTAGTCAGCTTGTTGTCACGATCTTGTCAGAGAGCGGCTTCGTGGAACCCGCTGTGGACAAGTTGTTCACTATCTCCGATTTATCAAGAAGTTAGACTTATGACGGTTCGTGAACGCCCCCTGGGGTCGTGTGACGTTCGTGTGACGTCTCTGAGACTCAGGGCGTCGTGGGTAAATCGAACAAAAGTCTGAAAAAATTGTCATCCTGTTCGATTTCTTTTATCGCTAGCAAGTTCCGACAAAGTTCTGAGAGTCGTGGGATACTTTCGTGCATTTAGGGACGTGCGGCACCACCGAGGCGTCACAGAGACTTGCTTGCGTCTGAAAGAGTCTACTAAAATATTGAACATGTTTGCATTTGTTTGGTTGTCTCGCGACTTCCTGGAGACTCAGGATCCGTCGCAGTGACCTCTCCGGACTCCAGAGATCATAATAAGAACGATCTCATTACCAGTGAGAAATCCACTTTAGCAAGAAGATGACATTCATTGAACTTGCTGAGAAAGAGATCAATTACACCAATTTCTATCCCGAAAAAACCACAACTTGGAAAACGGTTTTGTCTATCGCCTTCAAGACCCTAACTTCTTGGACCCATTCACTTTGGACTCAGCAATGTCTCAAATTAAAGCTGATGAGTTACTTAATATTTAGTAAACGAATCACAAGAATAAACCATATACTTTTGGAATGACTGACCTTTGAACTTCGGTCCTCTTTTTTTAGGAACACACTGTATATTCATTTTTCTGTACAGTTTGCTATAGGTTACACACGTGACCCACTAAAATGTCACACACGTGACCCGACATCACGATATAAAATAATAGATTAAAAAAAAGAAATTCCAGAGATGACTCCTATCCAGTGGTATTTTATGGTTAGCAGGTCCATAATGCCTATTTCACAGCAATAAGAACATTTTATTATTTTAAAATTCACAGGAATTTCAAAATGAAATTGAACGTTCAAAATCATGCCGTTCTGTGAAGTCACACACATGACCCACTTCTTTTGACCTCTGACGTTGAACATGCATATTATAAATATCAAAAAATATTTCCAAATTATAGCCAACAAAATGTTGGCATAATATAAACATTAAATTAGTATATCTTTAAAATTGTTAGAGTTAAAGCCTATTAAAGTCCATAATTTCGGTCACACACGTGACCAAGAATGGTCCCCTTAAAGAAAATTTTTTGAGCAAACTAAAAATAAGCCACAGAAGTGAATGTTTATTTACATATTGTATGAAGGCGGTGGCTAACTCGTTGATGTCAACTCTATATACGTAATTGATTTTGTTATAATAATATAAAAATGTAAAATATGTGGAGGGACATTTTATGCTGTATGTGTTCTCACCTTCAAAACAGGGGGGGGGGGCGAATTCCCCTCCTGGATTTATGTCTTTGGTCCAAAGGTTTGTTATTCCGAAAATGTAGTAAGGTTTCTATTAAGACACTATTTAAGCTTACATGTAAATATCATATTCTGTATTACAATCCATTTGCAATACTAGTATAAATTTGTTTGGCCATAGCACGGTGTAATAATAGTTGAGGTTACTGCGTTTCCAGATGCAATGTCGCGTTATGTATATTAACTCTTTGTATACATTTGTCATTGTCTTATTTACATCTTAAAATGATTATTGTATATACCGAATCAAATATTTGGTTGTTGCTAAGTATTAAGAAAGTCACAACTTAGTATTATGCACCTATAAAAGGCGGGCCTTCAGCCTACAGGCTCTGCTTTTTAGTCGGCCTCTTTCCACTTCAATATCATGATGTTATTTTATTGTGCAAATTTATGTGATATATGTGTTGTAATGTGTAAATTGTACGGCATATATCACTGAGCTTAGTAAAGCCCTGAATAATATGATATTGGTGTTATTTGTTTATTAATAGATAAATCATCTGGGTTTCATATCAAGCATTACCAAGATCCTATGGTGGATCCAGGATTTGGAAAAAAAGGCGCACATTATAGCAAATGGGAAAATATGGGGAGGGGTTCAGGAGACAAATCACGAATGTGCGGTATCTAAAAAGTATGGGATCATATGCCCGTTATGCCCCGCCTGGACCCGCCATTGTAGATGTATGGGTGAGAAAAAAAAAGACGACTAATAATCAAGGCTTTGCTGTTACATGTATAAAATGTCTTACTTTATTTTATTTTAACCGTTGTTATGTGTTACTATGACATCAATATGTATTATAAATGAATGTATATAATTTTTCTCAATAATTAACTACGTTTCTTTGCTATAATTCCTATTTTACATGTATAAGGAAATGAAGAATATTCATACTTTATTCATATATCAGAGTATTTTGATATACACATTATAATACATGTATATTGCAATAAAATGTACAAAGGGGAAATACAGTCAACTCCCTTATGAGGTCCTCGGAACAATCATAATACTATTTTTCCTTGTTATAACTGGAGTAATTTGTTTTTAAATGTGTGTCTCTTAACTCAGGCATCGTTATTGTTTTGAAGTCGAGTAACAATTCAATTTTATTTATAAAACGTCTGAGTTTTTAAGCATCATGTTTTATCAATCATTGATAAAAATGCTTAATTATGTATATATGGACAATTAATTTTATTCATTTGTCTCCAACGGTAGAAACCATGCAAATTGGTAGAAACACACGCAACTGCTGTGTGATAAATATTGGTTCCAATAAAATTAATTGTCTATTTAACATCCCGACGGCGTTAAAAGTTCCTTTACGTTTGATGTTCATGTATATGAGATAGTATGAACCTTGATCGCTACGGGCACTCCAGTGGTCTAGCGGTTATGACAGTGGTCTAGCAGTCCACAGGTCGTGGGTTCGAATCCCGCCCGGGCAGCCTATGATTTTTTTTCATAGCTGTCTGGTTCCAATATTTATCACACAGCAGTTGCGTGTGTTTCTACCAATTTGCATGGTTTCTACCGTTGGAGACAAATGAATGAAATTAATTGTCTATTTAACATCCCGACGGCGTTAAAAGTTCTTTTATGTATATATGGTTTGACTAATAATTTGATTCATGACATTACGACTCTTTCATATATTTTATAAATGACCATGATGACAGTACTAAAATTAGGTCCATATTTCTCATTAACTTTCAGAAGTTCATGTCCTTCAATGTCGAACATGTCTTGATCTATTATTATTCTTGTAAAAGTACAAGTTTCATGTATAATGTTGCGGGATACGACTATGATATTAAATGTTCATTATAATATTCATGTTCATGGTATATTGATCTTCATTTGAGATATAAGAATTGAATGTGAAATAAATCCTCTGGTAGGGGCAACAAAATTAAAAACTAAAACATTGGATCACATTATCATAAAAGATAAGGCTTAAAAAGTTATGTGCAAAACAACAAGGTCAACATGTTTATAAATTATATTGTCAATTTCCCCTTTTACCATGAATGAACACACACTATATTCTAAGATGTACGTTCTTTCATAACCCTGTACAGTAAAGAATTTTGTTTTCAAGCAAATGATCAACCCATGATGAGATAAGATTTAGATGAAAATTAAAATCCAATTTTTAAAATTCTGTACATTTGTTGTTTGTTGTACTTTTGGTTTTTAATTTTGTTTTGCTTTTGAACCACATGAAGAAAACAAAGTCAATGCAGGCAAAAGATGAATTTCTGTAATTTTTCTACACTATATATTACTTTTACATACTTACCCCTACAAGACTTCATAAGAGCCATATTAAGTACCCACTTCCAGTAAACCATATTTACCTTAAGCAATTGAAATCAAGCCAGAAGAATATTAACATTGTGTTTACTTACAACCCTGCTGGAAAGAACACACTCATTCACATTGTGGACACAGTGTGAAAACATAGTTCACACTGTGAACACAGTGTGAAAACACTATCC
>CALNVZ010003430.1:13834912-13852842 GCA_940671915.1 Paracentrotus lividus | reverse complement strand
TCGAGCACGATGTAATTGATAGAAATGTACATCCTCTCCCCTTTGAAAACGAATTATTATGTAAACCCTGTTTTATTTCATTTTTTTCCCTATTTTTTTTCTTTTTTTTTCTTTGTTAGTACAAACCTGCCCTGCTGGAAAGAACAGAGCGTCGCACAGTGTGTTCACATAGTCGACTATGTTAAAATGCTCGAATTTAACAGTGTGTTGATGATTGCACATTGTGGTGTGCGGTTTCACACTGTGAATTTACCCGCTCACAATGTGATAATGCGGTTCAATATTGTAATCGATCATAACGCGATAATAATGATTTTGGGTAATTAGTCGAGTTTTAATCATGCCTCTTTTCTAAAACAGTATTAAATACTTTACACAAGTTTTTTTTTTAAACAAAATAATTTGAAAACACTAGAATTAAAAAGTGCAATAAAGAAATAAGCGTGCAATTTATCAAAAAAGAATTTAACGAAATACAAACCATGACACAAATGTTTTATTAAAAATATAATTATATGGGGAAACATCTTGCGTAAAATTGAAATATCCCTCAATGTTCTCAGGGCTTTTAGCCCATAGAGATGGAGGAGAAACTGATGACTCATGAGCCATAGCCAAGATGAAATTGCTATGTGTTATCTTGGGTGCATCCATAGATATTTCATTGTTGGTCCACAATGTGGACAGTATGAAATTAGAGCGTTTCAACGGTGTGATTGGAGTTTCACAGTGTGAATTTTGTTTCACATTGTTGATGGGTTTCACAGTGTGGTGTTTCACAGTGTGAGTGTTTCACAGTGTGGAAATTTCACAATGTGAACTTCCACAATGTTAAATTGGGGCGTTTTCACAGTGTGGTCGCGTTGTTCCACACTGTGGTTCACAGTGTGATTCTCTGGTTATCCACACTGTGAATTAGCGTGTTTCACAGTGTGAATCTCCGGTTATCCACACTGTGAATCAGCGTGTTTCACAGTGTGGCCACAGTGTGAATCCCTGGTTTTCCACACTGTGACCACAGTGTGGTTCACAGTGTGACCACAATGTGAAAACGCCCCAATTTAACATTGTGGAGCAGACTATGATTCACAATGTGAAACACAGTGTGATTCGCACTGTGTTTCACATTGTGAATGAGTGTGTTCTTTCCAGCAGGGAAGAGCTATATAATTTATTACCAGTAAGCATTTATACAGTGCATATCAAAAGAGGGCAATTCATTTTCCGAGGGGCATATTCCCAGCTCATCTTATTTTGGCTATTTATTACAAGTATCATTATAATCATTGATAATTAACATGATTGAGGATCTAGGATTTACTTGGTAACGATGATGAAGGTGTAAAATGGTAACGGATTAGGATTAGGATTCATATATTTTTATCTTTTAATGAAACAGTGTGGTGATTATTCACAGTATGGTGTGTATTAATATCACAGTGTTAAATTCGAGCGTTTTAACAGTGTGCCCACACCGTGAACACAGTGTGTCGACACTGGAAAAAAGTACATATCAATTCTAGTTGTAAACTTAAGAGGAAGAGGGCGCTATCACTCTACGCAAATCAAACGCTGCCATAGACTTTTTGTATTTTGCACAGTTTTTTTTACTTTGTTTTCTTGATTATGGCGAGCAACTACCTTTTCAAAGAAATGATCAACTTGAATAAGTACGCTAAGAGTTTTTTTTTTCAAAAATAGGAATAACTTACTGCAAACTGGAAAAAAAGTCCTGTCACTTGTGTCAATTCGAAATCCTAATCAGATCAAATTCCTGTACAATATGGCCAATTTTGCTCTAAAAATTGCTCATACGCCACATAATTATTTTCCTGGATAACGCACAATTATATTACAGCTTAATGATCAAGCCGTTTTTAAAAGCTTGAATTCTCACCTTTCCAGAGATGGTAAATTCATTTCGATTGGTTAAGAAAAAGTCCTGTCACTTTGAACATTGTCACAATAGAATCTTTACTCGATGGGTCGATATTTCCGCATATCACATGCATATCGCATGTGGACGGCGTCTTCGCAAGAGGTGACAAGATCACTACTTATATCAATCATCGTTTGGAACGTCAATCTATGTGAAATAAAGATTCTGATTACAAATTCATCACAATAATGTTATAAGCTTGCCCAAATGTGTATTTCCTCCATCTGGTCTGGAGAATCTATTAACTAACAACATGATAAAAGTTCATTAATTTCTTTCATCTCCATGTACGTGTAGATTGCTGAACCGAACGGATAATACCATTCCAGCCGCGGGGAAGTCTTCCTAAGCGAGTTTTTGTGAGCTAATTTATTATTACAGCCAGCTGTATAGATTTCTACGCTTGTCAGTCGTATTTCCAACGTCGCTTCGTTGCGTCTGGCCTCTTAGATAATGGACGCACCTTGTTTAATTACGATATAATGCCGCACATTGGTATACGTTAACTTTACATTTTACATAGAGTAGAATTGATATGTATCAAAACAGTGAAACGCAGTGGGAAAATAGTGTGAACACACTGTGTTTTACATAGTCTTTCCACTGCGATGAATTGGAACGCTTTTTCACAGTGTGTCCACACTGTGTTTCACAGTGTGTCCACTGTGTTTCACACAGTGTGCTTCCCTTTACACCGGGCGAGCCAAAAGGTACACTCAATCGTTTTTCACGTCACTCTGGCCGAGCGATTAGCCGGGGGAGGGGGGGGGGTGGGGGTGTTAATTTTTTTTTACCTTCGGTCATCAAAGAGGTCATCATATATAAGCCAGCCATAGGGATAAGGTTTGGGGTCAATCGGCCCGCTCGTCTATTTTTACTCCGCTTTTTTTTTTTTTTTTTTTTTTTTTTTTTTTTTTTTTTTTTTTTTTTGGGGGGGGGGGGGTCTAGGGCCCCCCTGGATTTGCACCTGTGTATGTAGTATATGTTTGCCTTATATTTACAATGCAAAAAATTGCGGGTGTTGCGGGGGGCCGCACCTTGTTGCGCGGTCCCCCCGCGACATACATAGTGTTGGATTTTTGGCCCCATGTGCAATTTTTTTTTTTTTGTATTTGTTATTTGACTTCTCATGTTTGTATTACTTGTTTTTGTTTATATGCGAACAAACAAATTTTCCAATGTAGGCCTACTGAACTTTGGATCTAATAAATAAATAGAATGAAAAAAAAATCAACGTGCTGGAACTTTTGAACAAAAAGGTGTTAATATCGTTTGAGGGTTATGTTTATACACTCATCGAACTTGTGTCCGAAAATGAGATAAAACCGTTGTGTAATGCATGAATAAACACACGTTAAAGGCAAAACTGTCATTACAAAAGTCACAAAAGTCACCTTCAAAAGTGTGCTCACTCGTCCATGACACGACGGTTAGTGTTCATGTTTTCACAAAATGTGTCGATAATGTTGATGATAATATCTGATGTCATTTCTTTAAATAAAATCGTTTGATTTTACCATTTTTGGAGGCCTGAACATAATTCTTAAAATTGTGCTCACTCATCCATGAAAAATATTGAAAGGTATCGGCATTGGTGTTGGATGGTCAAATTTTGGATGATAAAACCACCAAAACAATTGATTTTATAACATTTTTATTTTTACATACGCAAAAATGACCCTTGTGACTTTTAAAAATGTTCATTTTTGCTTTAAACGATGATCACTCATACATGTCTCAAGGGATCGATGTCATTTTTTCACAAAAGGTACTCATTAAGTATAGCAAACCTCCCTCCAAATTATTGTGCTCAAAACAAACCCGTTCAAAAGTTACACCATTTTGATTTGGGGGAGGGACTTACTTCTTTTGTTGGGTATATCAGTATATTAAGAGAATTGCTTGTATTATTATCCATGCAGCCCAGTACTTTTAGAAATTGTCAAATTTGTTTTAGTTCATCTAAAAAAAAATTGCCGTCATGGGGGAAAAATGAAAATTGACCTGATTAAGGTCGACGTCAGTCAGAGAAAATATATTTTTTGGATAAATATTTTTTTCGATACTTTGCTACCTGGGACGCGATGGACAACAGACGTCACGCCACGGCATTTTAAATCTCAACTGGCCCTTTAGTCCGTATACAACGGTACAAGTTCAAGCAACTAATTATAAACCTACATTTTAATATTATTTTCCAAATACAATTTCTAGATTCATTTTATTTCTTGATTATTTTAATTAACGATGAATAAAACTAAACAAAATAACTTGGTAATTAATTGGTATTTTGCTGGATTTTAGAATTTTGTAGTCGAAGTCGTTTCGCAGCATGCTAACAACACTAAAATTAACAAACGAACGCTTCCTTGCACACAAAAAAACCTAGCCCCTCCCGCTATCATGGCGTCCCCCGCCAAAATTCATAACCAAAACGCCAACACACAATAGAATCACAATTCTCCAACCGAATCTGGGAAATTCCAATCTCAACTTCGTCCCTCTCCTCTCTCTCTCCTCTTGACACACAAACAACTCTCCAGTCGACTATGATTCCAAACTCAACTTCGTCTCCCTCCCCCCCCCCCCTCTCTCTCTCTCTCTGACACACAATACAACTCTCCAGTCGACTAATACCCTTTCAGACTGTTTATTCTTAACCCCGTACTACCTTAACCCCAAATCCTTAACCCGCCGTTACTATCTTTTTTTGCTTCAGACTGTGTTTCTTAACCATACTATTTGCTTAGCCGGGTTAAGAAATTCAATGCTTTCACACTGGGTAGGCCTATTCCTTAACCCCATACTATTTCTGGATCATGACTATCAATGATTTCACTCTCTTACTTTGTTCATTGTTTTTCTCTTTTCCTTATGTTATTCATTGTTTTAATTTTCATTGCTTCCTCTTTCCCTTATGTATCTCTTTGTTTTTCTTCTTTCCTTATGTTATTCATGTGTTTTATCTTTTTCTTATGTTATTCATTGTTCTCTTTTTCTTTATGTTATTCATTGTTTTTCTCTTTCTCCTTATGTTATCAGTGTTTTTCTCTTTTTCTTTATGTTATTCATTGTTTTCTCTTTTCCTTATGTATTCATGTTTTCTCTTTTCTCCTTATTTTCTTTATGTATCATTGTTTTCTCTTTCTCTTATGTATTCATTGTTTCCATTTTCCTTATATTTATGTATTCTCTCTTTCCTTATGTTTTACATTGTTTCTCTTTTTCTTATGTTATCTCATTGTTTAATTCATTGCTTTCCTCTTTCCCTTATGTTATTCTTTGTTTTCTTTCTTTCCTTATTTTTTCATTGCTTTTATCTTTTCTTATTTATTCATTGTTTCTCTTTTCTTATGTATTCATTGTTTTCTTTTTTCCTTATGTTATTCATTGTTTTTTTCCATTTTCCTTATGTTATTCATTGTTTTTCTCTTTCCTTATGTTATTCATTGTTTTCTCTATATTTGTGTTATCAAGTTTACGAATAATTATGCATATTCATGACCACATTTTCATTGATTGGCTAATGCTTAGCCCCGCTTTTTCCTTAGCACGTTTTGGTTTCAGACTGCAACTCTTAGCACGCAATTGCCCGGCAACTCCGCAATTACCCGGCTAACCCTGCTTTTTAGCAGGGCCAGATAGTACCGTACTATTACCGTGCTACCTACTTTGGTAAAACGCAGTCTGAAACCGAAGCGTGCTAAGCTTAACCCCAGGAAATAGGTGGTACTAAGGCCCCCCTTAGCCCTACCTATTTCCTGGGTAAGGATTTAACTGCAGTCTGAAAAGCATATATGATTCCAAACTCAACTTCGTCTCCCCCCCCCCCCTCTCTCTCTCTCTCTCTTCTTTTCTTTATCTCTCTCTCTCTCTCTCTCTCTCTCTCTCTCTTTCTTTCTCTCTCTCTGACCTGACGCATACACAACACCCTCCACTCAAAATGCATTACATACGTGTACATTTATAAGTGGTATACATGTACATCATGGCCCTCTATGGTAATACGTCTCAATTATAACATTTGAATTGTAAAGACGAAACCGAAATGGTCAGGAAATGTAATGGTAACGCCCTAATTAGATATTATGTCCACAACACCACCTTCGCTATCTATTCCAGGAATTGTAAAGGCGAAACCGACATGAGCAAGAAACGTAAGGTGTCAACGCATAAAGATATCCAAGAACACCTCATCTGTGCTATCTGTACCGATATCTTTAAGGATCCCAGGAATCTTGAGTGTGGACATGTCTTCTGCAAGGGATGTCTTGATGGACTCCACAGAAGTAATCCTCTCGAGGTCAATATTCCCTGTCCATTGTGCAAGAGACGAACGAAGCTCAAAGAGACTCGAGTTGATGGGCTGCCAAGAAACCTACCCATAAAGGGGCTCTTAGATCAGGATTTGAATGAAGATCCAGGACCACCGCCAAAAAGATCTCGCCTTTGTACCACGCACAATGAAGAGCAAGCTGAAATCTATTGCAATGATTGCAAGCGATATGTATATGCTTTAAAGCAAATCATTCTGACCACAACACTAAAACAAGAAATATCTTTTTGAGGGAGCTGAGGAAGAAGAGTGATGACGCAAAAGAACAATATAAGGATAAACAAAGATCTATAGATAATAAAATTCATGCAGCAAGTGTGGAAAATCAGAAATGAATTGCTGACTACCCCAATCAGGAGCAAAAAGTTGAAGAAGATTTTCGAAAGGATTTAACCATCCTGAAGCAACGAAGAGAGTTAAAATTATGCTCACTTAAACAAAGAAGGAGGAAATGGGAAAAAGACTATGAGAATTTCAAACAACGAAGAGACCGATAGAAGACAAATTTGGAGACATTGGTACCCGAGTTGGAGAGCACGACAAATTTGGAGACATTGGTACCCGAGTTGGAGAGCACGACTGTCGAAGATCTAGATGGCGAAGACCTTGTGTCCTACATTACAAAGGTCGATACTGTACAAAATCTTCTCGAAACTGACCTCAATGTTGACTTAGCTCCACCTGTTGAAAATCATGACCAGGCGGGCCCTTCACCTGCATCACAAGTTGACAAAGAGATGTTCCGTTTGGTGTTCGGGGAGGAATCAGATTCTGATTAGATCCATTTGCAGTGGAGTTTTAGTTCTTCATGAGTGCCGCTGTGAAATTGTTCTTGGATTTTTTTAAAAACTAAGTCAGACATATAATTGGAGTTCTTTGAAAGGTAATGTTAAAGGATCGCTTTCAATGTCAACTGCTGAGAGATAAATCTATGTGGGCGTAAATGATTTTTTTTTTTTTAATGTATTTAAGCCCTTTAACATAAATTTATTTCCGCCCCACCTCGAAGGGCATATGTGACTATGCCCTTTGTGATATGATATGAACGTGAGAGTGGGCCCAATAAACACTTTGGTACATTCATTAATTAATAAATCTTCTGGGTTTTAGGCCAAACATTACCAAGATCCTCCGGTGGATCCAGGATTTGGAGAAAAAAGGAGGGCACAAACAGCAAATGGGAAAATATGGGGAGGGGTTCAGAGGAGTATTTCATGAAAGCAAATATTCACTGATTCTCACTGACAAATTTTATAAGCTACTGAAATGCTTGCATCTGATTGGCTGAAAGCAAATTTGTCTGATAAAACGACCGACAAGTCCTTTCATAAAACACCCCCCCCCCCCGAAACAAATCCCTAGATATCTAAAAAGTATGGGATCACATACCAGTTACGTCCCCGCCTGGACCCGCCATTGTAGATGTATGGGAGGAAAAAAAGACAACTAATAATCAAGGCTTTGCTGTTACATGTATAAAATGTCTTGCTTTATTTTATTTTAACCGTTGTTATGTTTTACTATGTTATCAATATGTATTATACACGAATGTATATGATTTATTCTCAATAATTAACTACGTCTCTTTGCTATAATTTGTATTTTACAATTGACAGCATACTTTTCAAATGTTTCAAAATAAACACACAGTCATATGACACATGTATATTGCGATTAAATGAACAAAGGGGAAATACAGTTCACATCCATTACGGAGTCCTCAGAATCATGCTAATATAGTTTTTCTTGTCAAAACTTTAGTAATCTCGTTAAATGTTTGTGTCTTAACTAATGCATTGTTATTGTTTTGAAACATCTATGTAGTAACAATGATGTTTTATAAATGAAATGATTGTGTTTTTAGACATCGTCCTTAAAGCCCAACTATAGTTGTGATAGAGAAAATTGCATTTTTAAAAAACTTACTCAACTTGTCCTCATATCATGCATATTGTTCCAATGACATATCAATACATTGGGTCAGATGCATAAAAAGTAGCAATTGCTTTTGCTATGCTTTAGCTTGATTCCGTATGCATAAAAATGAGCAATTGCTTGGAAGAAAAGCTTTTGCTAGTAAGCTCAAGAAATTGCTAACTGCCTGCTAGCACTTGCTTGACGATTTAGCGATTGCTAAAAAGTGTATGCATAAAGCAAACGTTTTGCTTGTGCGCTGGAGCATTTGCTCGTGTTTTTTCAAGCTCCTTCATAGCAGCTTGAGCGTTGCTTGATCAAGACGTTCACTGTTAATCACCATGTGCATGGACGTGAGAGAGAAAACTAAGGTGCACAGGAACAGAAATAATCGAGAAAAATTACTCCAGAGATCCATCGGAAGCTTCTTCGTTTCGATTAAGAGAATGTGAATGGATGGCTCACAGATTCTTACCAGAAACACGAGAATCAATTGGAGGATGTATTAGACCGGTGCAGAGTACGGAGGCAACGCTGCCACTACCTGGCGGACCCAGGGTTCCAGACATCAGTGGGGAGAGCGTTTGGGATCAGCCAGGCTACGTTTCTCGATATATTTAAGAAATATGTCTATGTAATTAGTCAATAAAAAACACAAATAAAACCACAGTTCTGTGAGATAGAACACCGAAAATTATAAGCAAAGTTTTCTGTAATTCAGAAATTTCCTGAAAAGCAGTGTCTCTGTGTATTTCAAATTCTTTTTGAACGGTTAATTAAACCAATATTTGGTAACTTTATTATTTTATGAAGAAAATGCAAAATATGAAGTTGTCTTTTTTTTTCAGTGTCTTTTCCCCAAATCATCTCACCTTCCTTTGCATACGAGTCTCACTTTTGTTCTGTGAGTCGTGTTCGCATCAGCGTGACGTCGCTATTGTTGAATCCGCTAGCAATTGCTTGATTAAGGCAAGCAAAGAGTTTTAAAGACCGTTGACGGAGTAAATACAACCTTACATCGATTGAAAGCTAAGTAGGCGTATAACATAAACCCCCAAAATAAATTAAATTTTCATAACAGTATTCATAAAAAGATGATCGAACCTCAACCAGGCCATCCCTCCCAAGTACTCGTAAAAGTACCCCTATTATATAATGCGGCTGATGACGTCAAAGAAGTTTAAGGGAATGCTACTGCTAGGCATGATTGGGTTTCCGCTTTAGAAAACACGCTTGTATTCTATGTCAGAACAATAAATTCTAGCACACATGGGTCTATTGTTCTGACATAGCAAATACAAACGTGTTTCTAAGGCCGAAATCCTATCATGCCTGGCAGCAGCATTCCCTTAACTTCTTTGACGTCATCAGCCGCATTAATATAATAGGGTACTTTTACGAGTACTTGGGAGGGATGGCCTGGTTGAGGTTCGATCACCTTTTTAATGAAATATTTCTAAATGGAAGATAAAAATGCTTAAATTGGGAATTGTGTATTAGGAATAAATATTAGCTTTCGTTTTATATGTAATTTTGGTTTCATTTCTCGGTCCGGTCTGGGACTTTAAGCACTAGCAAAAGTTTATGCATACGAAATTAAGCAATTGCTTTGGCTTGCCCCTCGTTTTTTTTTTTTTTTTTTTTTTTTTTTTTTTATTTTTATTTTTTTTTTTGCTTGTCTATCAATTGCTTTTGCTTGAAGCAATTGCTTTCAAGCAATTTCTACTTTTTATGCATCTGACCCATTGGTAAGCGATATAACCATGTACTATGCTTGTCTTTCCATGATAATGTTATAGTTAGCAATGTTAATCCAATTCCTTCACTCTCCTTCACTTTTTTAGGTAATGAAATTTACATGTATGGAAAGCTCATTATCCTAAATTTCATATGACATCGAAAAACTCTGAAAATAAGTCATGCATGAATGAGCAGCGTTCACTTTTGTAAAGGGTATGGAAATTAGGGTGCGCAGGAATTGCCATACCAATTTGTATGAGGAAAGTCATTTGGAGCAGAATTACTGATCAATTATGATGAGTTGGGGTTTGCTAAGTGAAGTTTGTGGAATTGGGGATTACATTTTAATGCATGAGTGAACAGGAATATGTATTTCCTATTGTTGCATTGTAACTTTCCAAGGTTTCTTCAGTGGTGTGTGAGTGGTAGTCAGGATGGGGTGCAGAACAGGTGAGATGCAGGGTAAGATTTTTGATCAGTTTTGATAATCGTTTTCATGATCTTTTGGATTGTCTGAATGTCTAACATCAGTGATGTTCTTTTTTTTTTCAACAAACATTTTTTTAGAGTATTCAATTGACATAATCCCACCTGGATATCAAGTAATTCAATGAGAAGTTTAGAAAAAAAAAGAAAAAAAGATGCGAGGAGGTAGTGAGGATATTTGGAGTAGAAACCAATGAATATGAATGGTCAAAACACACCCATGCAAAAAGAGAGAGATAGATAGAGAAAGAGGGAGGGAGACAGGGAGAGAAAGAAAGAAGAGAGAGGGAGAGAGGGAGGAAGACAAAGAGAGAGAGAGGGAGGGAGAGAAAAGGAAGAGAGAAAGAGAGAGATTAAACACACCACTGAAGGACCTCATTAAATATACCTTGGAAAGTTACAATGCAACAATAGGAAATACATATTCCTGTTCACTCATGCATGAAAATGTAATCCCCAATTCCACAAATTTCACTTAGCAAACCCCAACTCATCAGAATTGATCAGTAAATCTGCATATCATCCCTAATTCCATAAGCTCCAAATGACTTTCCTCGTACAAAATGGTAGGGCAATGCCTGCGCACCCTAATTTCCATACCCTTTACAAAAGTGAACGCTGCTCATTTAGTAGGGCAATCTATGTCGTTTCGTTTGCAAGTCATGTTAATGTTTGGAAACATTCTACTTGATCACACGAATCAGAAGATATATGTCTCCAATTTTTTAATTGACCTTTTGTGACCCAAAATGGATGTCAAACGTCAGGCTTCATTAACATAAACATAATTTTCTTCAAATTGTGTCAAATTTGGTATCAAATTGTAGGTAATTTTATAACTAGCAATTAAGTCTATTAACGTTTTTTCACCCGACCGGCCAGTTTTGAGCAATATGCAAATTAGTCTATTTATGCATAATTAAATGCATAATTGTGTCAAGCTTCACTATAATCAGACAAAACATATCCATAGACAATATCAATGGCAACTTATCAAGAATACAACATAGGTCATACTAGCCTGACATTGCTGCCACATTCTGGTGACCCTTATGACCTTAAAATTAGGGCAAAGGTCAATTTATATGATGATTAACAACCTGGAAATGGCATCATGTTAGCAAAAAACTCAGTTTCTGTGAACTTTGACCTTATTTCTAGGTCGATTGTGTCAACTAAAAATATGACAACATATATTTTTTGGTTGATGGTATCAAGTTAAATATATTCATGTTAGTTACCAACATAGATAAGCTTATACAGCGAATAGGTAAAAGGTCAAAGTAAAAGAAAGAGGTTTTGGCCAAAGTTTGGTTGTGACCTTAGTCTTATTGGGCTGCATTACTTGGAATATTTCATTTAACACTGTTAACGTGTTCTACTTGACAACACGAACCAGGAAATGTTCTTTTTCATTGACCTATGACCTTTAACTACGGTGAAAAGTCCAAAATATACACAGTTTCTTGTATTTCCATGTTTTTTAGCGTCATGTTATTTGAACTTTGACCTTATCTTGAGGTCATACGTGTCAATGAAAAAGTAGCATGGTTGATTTTTCTGATTCATTGGATCAAGTAGAACAAAATGAACTGTGGCTATCTAAATGATTAAGCTATGATGCCAAACAGTTCTATGGTCAAGACATAAATCTTTGGCCCTTACGTATTCCTTTAAATTTCTATATGTGTCTTGACCTTTGTCCCATTGGGCAATATTTTAGCTTATTGTTTGTGATAACCATAATTACTTTTGTTCTACTTGACCCCGTGAATCAGAATATCAACCTTACCTTTTTTTTTATTTATTTTTTATTTTTTTTTTTATTTTTTAAATCTTTTTTGTTGACACGTATGACCTCAAGATAAGGCCAAAGTTCAAATAACATGCTGCTAAAAAACCTGGAAATAGCAAAAACTAATAATTTTTTGGAATTTTCACCTCATTTACAAGTCAAAGGTCAATGAAAACGAACATTTCCTGGTTCGTGGGATCAAGTAGAACACGTTAACAGTGTTAAACGAAATATTCCATGTAATGCGGGCAAATAAGACTAAGGTCACAACCAAACACTTTGGCCAGAACCTCTTTCTTTTACTTTGACCTTTGACCTATTCCATGTATAAGCTTATTTATGTTGTTAACTAACATGAATATATTTAACTCGATACCATCAACCAAAAAATATATGTTGTCATATTTTTAGTTGACACAATCGACCTAGAAATAAGGTCAAAGTTCACAGAAACTGAGTTTTTTGCTAACATGATGCCATTTCCAGGTTGTTAATCATCTTATAAATTGACCTTTGCCCTAATTTTAAGGTCATAAGGGTCACGCAGCAATGTCAGGCTAATATGACCTATGTTGTATTCTCGATTAGTTGCCATTGATATTGTTTATGGATATGTTATGTCTGATTATAGTGAAGCTTGACACAATTATGCATTTAATTATGCATAAATAGACTAATTTGCATATTGCTCAAAACTGGCTGGTCGGGTGAAAAAATGTTAATAAACTTAATAGTTATTATATTATCTACAATTTGATACCAAATTTGACACAATTTGAAGAAAATCATGTTTATGTTAATGAAGCCTGATCTTTGACCTCCATTTTGGGTCACATAAGGTCAATTAAAAAATTGGAGACATATATTTTCTGATTCGTGAGATCAAGCAGAACATATTTATAGATGTTGCCAAGCATTAACATGACTTGCAAGCGAAGCCCATATTATGACGATTGGTGGCCCCACTAATTCATGCATGACTTATTTTCGGAGTTTTTGATGAAATTTGGGATGATGAGCTTTCCATACATGTAAATTTCATTACCTAAAATCATATATTTTTTATTTGGCAGCCATTTCAAAAGTGTATAGTTCTTTTTGGGACGCACCGTATAGTAAGATGTACCTTCTTTCATAAGCATGTACAGTAAAGCATTTTGTTTTCAAGCAAATGATCAACCCATGATGTGATATGTTTTAGTCTGATGAAAAATTAAAAGTAAACTGCTAGTATTCTGTACATTTGTTGTTTGTTGTACTTTCAGGCATGAGACAAAGAAATTTCAACAAAAAAAAGAGGAAAATTGCTACCAGTGAGGGAGCGTAGCGACCGAACTATCTGGGGTGGGTTCGGGGTTCCCCCTCCCGCAGAAAATTTTGCAATTTTAGGTATAGAAAATTTCTTTGGCTGCAACTTCGTCAAATCAATCTCGTGTGCCAAGTCTACACACAGTGAGAGCAGAAAATATTTCCAGAATACACAATGAAACACCGCCGAAAACACCTCCGCTATGTACATGCAAAAAAAAAACAAAAAAAAATGCCTGATGTCTTTTGGTTTTTAATTTTGTGTTTTTGTGCCACATAAAGAAAACAAAGTCAATGCAGGCAGAAGATAATTTCTGTAATTTTTCTACAATATTAATTCTACACATTTAGGCCTACAAGACTTCATGAGAGCCATATTGAGTACCCACTTCCAGTAAGCCATATTAATATTCAGCAATTGTAATCAAGCCCGGATAACATTAACACTGTATTTACTTACAAGAGTTAGCATATTCATTACCGGCAGTAAGCATTTATACAGTGCTTATCAAAAGAGGGTAATCCATTTTCCGAGGGGGCATATTCCCAGCCCATCTTATTGTGGCTATTTATTACAAGTATCATATAATTTAAGACAAACTCCTCACCTTTACAATGATATCTTTCTTGTATCACAGATTTTCTATTGAAGTTGACAGGTAAGAATCCATTTTTTTGCCAGTTTTTGTCAAAGGTAGAGAGACTGAGTGAAAGCCTTCACTTGAGTCAAATACACACATGTACATATTTGGGGAGCCACGCGCCTTTGAATGTTATGGCAGATAAATGGCGCTTTATAAATGCCGTTCATCATCATCATCATCATCACCATCATCGCATGCAATCTTTTTTTCAATGAAATGGGATATCAGGGACAGCATTAACTCAGTCTTCTATCATTTTCTAAAAACCTGGGAAAAAGGGATTCTGTACCTGTCAACATCTTTTGCAAATTACTTGCTTATCCGATACTTTTTATGATTCAAGACAGGTATCATTGCAAATGTGAGGACTCTGTCTATAATATTGCATATGAATTGCCAAAACAGATGAGCTTGGTCTCTCTGAAAATTGATTTCCTTTTTCACTATTTTTTTCCTTTTGATATAAGATACCCCCTGTATATTCTCCTCACGCTTTATTTAAATGATTTTACTTTGAATTATCAATGTAACATCACAATCACATCTCTCCAGATGCTATGTTGAAGGCATTTTACAGCTCAACTGGCCCTTCAGGCCGTATGAGATAAAAACTGGAAAGCGAACAACGGTACAAGTTTAGGCAACTAAACCTACATTTTAATATTATTTTCCAAATACAATTTCTAGATTTATTTTATTTCTTAATTATTTTAATTGACGATGAATAACACTAACCAAAATAACTTGGTAATTAATTGGTAGGCCTATATTTAATACAACAGTATCAAAGGGAAATGCATGTTCACCATTACTCAGCTTTTGAGGTATTTTGCTGGATTTTAGAATTTTGTTGTCGAAGTCGTTTCGCAGCATGATAGCAACACGAAAATTCACAAAACGAACGCTTCCTTCTTAAACAAAGTAGGAGGAAATGGGAAAAAGACTATGAGAATTTAAAACAACGAAGAGAACGATGGAAGACAAATTTGGAGACTTTGGTACCCGAGTTGGAGAGCACGACTGTCGAAGATCTAGATGGCGACCCAGCTAACAATTGGACGTTCTCTGAACGTTTTAAGAACGTTCCAAGTTCGTTCTATGGACGTTTTGTCAAAACGTTTAGAAAACGTCCTTTTGTGGAAGGTTTTGGACGTTAATAAAACGTTCCAAATGGACGTTTAGAAAACGTTTTCTAAACGTTTAAAAACCCAAAAAGAACCTTTCGAAAATTTATAAGGACCTTTAGAAAACCTTTGGAACCTTATAAAAGTCCAAAAACCTTTTACAACGTTCTGTGGACGTTCTACGGACGTCCAGAAAACCTTTAAAAAAACCTTTGGAACGTTCCATGGACGTTCTGCGGACGTCAAGAAAACCTTTAAAACGTTCCGAAAACGTTCTGCGGACGACCAGAAAACCTTTGGAACGTTCAGAAAACGTTTTATGAATGTCTATAGGAACGTTTGTAGAACCTATTAAAAACTTATGTAAACAATGTAATAGATAAAAATATGTTATTTGCACCTCAAGCTCTTGGCCAAATTGTGGAATGGCACTTAGGAGTGAAGTTCCTCCAATCAAAATCATGCTTAAAGGGCAGACTTGAGTTGGATTTATTTTGATTTAACACTAAATAATGCTCCAGTAAATTTATATTTTATTGAAAGTATCGTTTGTAATGGTTAGTTATTACTTTATATGTTATGTTAGTACATTCCAATACCGAATTAGTGTTTTTAATCTTTATGTGTGTTTCTGAACAATATTAGGCCTACAATAAAACGAAACACCAAAACATGAATATATTACTGCTAAATAGAAAAAAAAATCATTAAAAACGTTTATTTCCATATGTATAACGTATTATATGCAAATTACCACTCATTTGCATAAAGTCCTATTTGGACGTTTTAAAAACGTTCAATAAAATATGTCTCGTTATAAGGTTCCAAATAAAACGTTTTGTGAACGTTTTGATTAAAACGTTCCATTTTGTAACGTCCAAAGAACGTTTAAAAACGTTCTTTTTGGAACCATTATTTTTTCACAAATTGAAAGTCCAACTTGGACGTTATATGAACGTTTTCTAAACGTTCATTTCAGACGAGGACCTACGGGACCTGAATAAAACGTTTTTAAAACGTTCTGAAAACGTTTTGTGTTTGCTGAGGAAGACCTTGTGTCCTACATTAAAAAGGTCGATACAGTACAAAATCTTCTCGAAAGTGACCTCAATGTTGACTTAGCTCCACCTGTTGAAAATCATGACCATGCGGGCCCTTCATATACATCACAAGTTGACGAAGACAAGGAAGAGTATGACGAAGACATGTAAGAGTATGACGACTTAGGCCTGGAAGAGTACTTGCATATACCGCCGGTATCAGAATCAGATTCAGAATCTGATTCAGAATAGATCCATTTACAGTGGAATTTTAATTCTTCCTGAGTGCTGCTGTGAAATTGTTCTTGGAACTTTTTTTATTTTTTATCTTTTAAACTAAGTCAGACTTATAGTGGAGTTCTTTGAAAGGTAATGTTAAAGGATCACTTTAAATATCAACTACTGAGAGATAAATCTATGTGGGCGTAAAGGATTTTTTTTTTGTTCTTGGAACTTTTTTATTTTTTATTTTTTAAACTAATTCAGACTTATATTGGAGTTCTTTGAAAGGTAATGTTAAATGATCACTTTCAGTATCAACTACTGAGAGATAAATCTATGTGGGGCGTAAATTGATTTTTTTTTTTTTTTTTTAATGTATTTAAGCCCTTTAACATAAAATTATTTCTGCCTCACCTCGAAGGGCATATGTGACTATGCCCTTTAAGATATGATATGAATGTGAGAGTGGGCCCAATAAAACCCTATGGTACATTCATTAATTAATCAATCTTTCGGGTTTTAGGCCGAGCATTACCAAGATCCAGGGTTTGGAAAAAGAGGGGCACATTTAGCAAATGGGAAAATATGGGGAGGGGTCCAGAGGAGCATTTCATGAAAGCAAATATTCACTGATTCTCACTGACAAATTTTATAAGCTACTGAAATGCTTGCATCTGATTGGCTGAAAGCACATTTGTCTGATAAAACGTCCGACATGTCCTTTCATGAAACACTCCCTCCCACCCCTGGAGACAATTCCCTAATGTGCGGTATCCAACAAGTATAGGATCACATGCCAGTTACGTCCCCGCCTGGACCCGCCAATGGACCATTCTTGGTCACGTGTGTGACCGAAATTATGCAAAATCTTGACTTTAATTGGCAATAACTCTAACAGTTTTAAAGATATATTGATTTAATGTTTATATTATGCTAACATATTTTGTTGGCTATCATTTGGAAATATTTTTTGATGTTTACAATATACAAGTTCAAGGTCAGAGGTCAAATGAAGTAGGTCACGTGTGTGACTTCACAAAACGGCATGTTTTTGAAAGTTCAATTTTATTTTGAAATTCCTGTGAGTTTTAAAATAATAAAATTTTCTTATTGCTGTGAGATATGCATTATGGATCTGTTAACCAAACATATACCACTGGATAAGAGTCATCTCTGAAATTTCTTTTTTTTTATCCATTATTTTATATCGTGATGTCGGGTCACGTGTGTGACATTTTAGTGGGTCACGTGTGTGACATATAGCAAATTGTACATAAAAATAAAAATATTATAAATATTAATATAATATGGACTAGCCTTGAGGGAGACACGACATTTATGGCCCTGAGTAGAATCGTATTGCCCCGAGTCGAAGACGAGGG
>CALNVZ010003430.1:13806763-13825254 GCA_940671915.1 Paracentrotus lividus | reverse complement strand
TTTCTTCATGACGTCACGCATAGTACATTTTTTCCCTAGGGAAAAACTGGACTATACGTTTTTCCGACCCCCCCCCACCCCTATTCACGAGTTGCGCAACGCAACGCAACGCGAGCGCGTGCTACTCTGCTGCTCTTTACCTGAATTCTCCACTGCATGCCACGGAAAACTTTCGGCGAGCTGCACTGACCAGGTGCGCTTACATACAGACGATCGATTAGGCAAGACAAGTATTTTATTGGATCCAGAAGAAGGTAAGCATAGATTATTAATTTTGTTCATTAAAAAATTAAAAGGAATGGTATTATAGTGGAAGGGATATAAAACAAAGATACAATGACTCATTCTCAGAACAGGTTAAAACTATTCGCACTCAGGAACATCACATAGTACTATTTTCTCTCGGGCGATGGCCCTCGAGAGAATAGTACTATGTGATGTTCCTTCGATGCGAATAGTTTTTAACCAGGTCCTCGATTGTCATTGTATATTTGTATACTGTATACGACGTTGTTCATCTTAATCCAGAAATAACTAGGTCAATGTACCCGTTCTCTTTCGGACCAATGGCCGTTTTTCTATTTATTCTAAAAGATGTGATATTTCTGTAATTGTAACAATAATGTGTGGCAATAAAACAGCTGATCTATTCGCTTATACTACTATCACACTGAACAATTTTTTACCATGTTATTGAAATGATTGCAGAACGGCTTAATCTATGTACACACGGAGTGGACGTACTTGAGACCTATTTCAATCTGCTCAGGACATTATAGCACGGGCTTGGATAGCAATACGTTTCAATTTTAAACAGAACGGCATGTCAAAATTCCCGTCACACTGAGCTAGTTCTCACTGCGTTCTTGGTAGTTCTTGTTGAACGGCTCAATCTGTTTACACACGGACTGAACGTAGTACAGACCTTTTAGAATCTAGTACAGACCGTTTACAATCTGTTTACGAACTTGGTGAACGGGCCCGAACGGAGAGAACGGAAAGGCATTCCGATTTTTTAACATGTTCAAAAAAAATCGTACTGGCTTCCAGTTCTAAAATTAAACGTAGTGACAACGTTCCTTAAACGGGTAGGACTACTCTGAACGAGAAGGACGTACTAAGAACATGGTACCTAACTTTTATCATGCTGCGCATAACACTTTTGTGACGGTTGGACGTGCTACGAACGGTATAAGTGAACGAGCCGTTACTCGGTCTGAACTGGATAACAACGTATTGCGAACGCGTAAAGACGGAATTGACGTAACGAGATCTATTTATGAACTGCTAGTATCGTATTCAAGAATTATTTTTCAAAGTTTATAGTTCCAACCCGACCAAAGCCCGTTCAGCATTTTTTTAAAGAACGGGCAAGAACGTTATAGCACGTTATAGAACGACCTCAGTCATGTCAGTGTGACGGCCCCCTTAGTATGAGATGTATTCTTCCATCATTGATTAGTTCATGAAATCAAATTTTTAAAAACTTTTTTCCCCTTTTTATCATGTAACAATTTATCTTGCATAATTACATAATCAACTCACAGAACTCTTCACATAACATATCATTCATGCGCGGTATTCTGGGGGTAGGCGCACAGGGGGCGCAAAAATGAGAAAGGGAAAGATAAAAGGGAAGAAGAGGGGAGAGAGAAAGGGAAAGATAGGATAAGGGGAGAAAACAAGGAAATAAAAAAGGGCGCCATATGGTCGCCAATTCGATCATGAATTTAGGCGGCGCAACATCAACTTTTAAAATAAGGGGGTGCCAAATCAAACCTTAAAGTTAGGGCGCCAATATTAGTTTGTAAGATAGGACCAAAAATGGCTAGTTGTTCACTTCGGCAGAAAGTGTGAAATTTGGCAGTCGGGGTATTTTTGGGCGCTGATTTCAAAAATTGCCGGCCCCAAGCGATCGACCACTCGAACGGCGGCCATTTTTGAAATCCAAGATGGCCGCCATGAAAAACCATTGAAACTGCCGTTACTTAAGTTCTAATGACATATGGCCCTCAATTTGGTACACAATAGTTATTTGACATCCTTAATTCGAATATGACAGTGTTCACCGGACCAGCTGTCTTACGGACCTGATGTCCTGCGGACTCGTGGTCCTGATACGATTCGGCCCAGTTGTCTTAGCGGACCCGTGGTCCTGATTGCAATTCGGACCAGATGTCCTATGTACGGACCAGCTGTCCTATTCTCGTATGCACAAATTTGCACGAGCGCACAGCGTGCGAAAATCAATGTGATCGTGAGTACGAGTAGCGGGGTTGACGTAGTCTGCAAGCACAGACTCAATTTGACACTTCAACAAATTTCAGTCTAATTGTATCGAGTGGAGACAAGCTTCCACACTCACTGCCTGTCTATAGTACATGGGTGAATCTAGTTCTTATTTGCAGACCTTAAGCGAACAACATGGGTTTGTGCTGCAAACTAATGTTAACGGTCCCCCCCCCCGGTAGGGGGGGGGAGGGATATAGCCTGGAAGTGGTTCATGGAATTCTCTTCCCCCCCCCTTTCCTAAAATCTATACAGTCTGGCACAGTCCAGGGGGAAAAAAAATACGTTTGAAATCTTTTAAATACTAATGCGGTACCAAATTAAAGCCCAAAGGTTTTCTTGCTGATGCACCTTATTTTAAAGGTTATGCTAAATTTTGTGCGAAGAGGAACAAATCACAATGCACTTCTATTGTTTTGGAATGCGCAACCTACACAAAGGTATATGGGACGTCTTGCGAAATGGATTTCATTTCACTGGGCATACCTCGAAAGTATACAGCACCAATAATGAGATGAAAAAATTGCAGAAGAAAGTCTGATTTTCCTTCTTTGTGAACATATACCACAATATCAGGTTATATGATCACTCTTCGTACAATTTTTCCCCATTTGTAGGCCTACCATTTTATTTGGCACAGACTGCATGGTGTAACATCCCTGCAAAGGCTTGTTCTTTTTAATCTGCCACAACTTTAGCATCAGTATGAACATTTTATAAACTGTTGGAGTATTAACTATTATTATTATTATTATTAGTAGTAGTAGTAGTAGTAGTAGTAGTAGTAGTAGTAGTAGTAGTAGTAGGTAGTAGTAGTAGTAGTAGTAGTAGCAGTAGTAGTAGTAGTAGTAGTAGTAGTAGTAGTAGTAGTAGTAGTAGTAGTAGTAGTAGCAGTAGTGCAGTAGTAGTAGTAGTACATAGTAGTAGTAGTAGTAGTAGTAGTAGTAGTAGTAGTAGTAGTTAGTAGTAGAGTAGTAAAGTAGTATAGGTGCGGATTCAAGATATCGAATTGAATACATTTCTCGGGCCCAATTGTCTGGGGACAAAAGCGGCTCTATTATGTTTACGCTTGGGCCCGATACTTTCATTGTATGATCGGGCTGCGTCCGCTTCTCAGTAGTAGGAGTATCATTATTGTTGTTATTATATCATCATCATCATCATCATCATCATCATCATCATTATTATTGGCAAGGTGGCCCGAAATAAATGGAAACCACGAATTGGTAATGTCATGAAATGAAAATAACAAAAGCAATGTGAAGCTTTTGTTTGTGATAGCGATTTGCCTTTTGAAAATTTGTCTTCAATAACTTTTATCGCCAAAGGAGCAATAAAAAATATAGCCTTCTCATTTTCTATATATGTATATTAATCATGCTTGTCAGGGCATTTTTCTATAAGTATATCTTGTATCCTGATTTCTATTAGTTTGTTTTCCACTACTCACCCCGCCCCTGTCTCTATGTTCTTCTTCTACATTTCTTTTAGCCTCACTTTCACCTCAATCTTTTCCCTCGCTCTTTTCTACATCGGTATTGTACAATATTTGGCAATTCTTTACTGCAAATGTCACTTCGAAAGAACCCCTGAAGTGGAAACTTGATCAAAGGTTGGCTCCATCCAAAAAATTTTGGTTCGTTTTAAAGCAGACGAACTGATTGAAAAATATTGAAGAAAATGTGATACATGTAATAAATAAAAATCGTATGACTGTTTGAATGACAAAGAGTTCTAGTTTGTGCAAATTGATATGTCATGCACATTTCTTTCTTCTTTCTTTTCTTTTTATGTTCACTTTCAAAAGTCGCAAAGTTTGTTTTTTTTTTACAAAAAAGCTGTGTAATTATGATTCTACGTCCTTCATTTTTGTTTTATCTGTTCATCTAATGTTTCTGCTTTCTAATCTAAGCAATGTATGGTAGCCATGCATGATGGCCGGAGCTAGTCCTTATGCCTCCATCTCACGAGACCGTGATTCCACTGCGTCCGCAGAAAAGGCGTTCTAACCACGATTCACTTCACTTTTCAAATTAGCAAAGTGCGGTCACTCGTGATGGAACGTCTTCACCGTACAATGATCGCCCCCAATGTACTATGATCGTCGTGGAAACATAGTTGGATCGCCACGATCGCCATTGTTGGGATCCCACCACTGAAATTATATATACATGTTCAAAACTTCCGTGGTGAAATCGCCAACAATGGCAATGGTAGAACAAGACATCGTTGAAACGCCTTATTTGAGGATCGCAGTGAAACGAGCTCTCGTGAGATAGGGATTAAATGATATGTTCACAAAATGGAATTTTTTCTCCAATGTTGTGATACGAATTTTTCACATCACTAAAACAGTGTTCTTTCTCTAAAAATTGTACCCCCCCCCAAGCTGATTCACACTGAATAACCCCTTTGAAAGATAAGGTCTGAAGGTAAAATTGCTGAAAATCTGTAATTATTTACTCTAGTCTCATAGTCAAATCATGTATTGAACTTGAGAAATTAAAACATGATTGGGCAAATGAATAATGAATGTGAATTAAATGATCATAATATCTACACTAGGTTGCAACAAGAAATTGCTACCACACTCACAACAGCAAGATCGCCAGTTGTCGCAACAAGGATCGCCTCCAGTGGGACAGGCCCTTTACTATTCTTGTGTTACTGGCCGGGTGGACTGATTTTTCTGGTGTGGAGTTTACATTTAATAAATGGCTCGCATGCATCCTTCCTAAGGGGTCCCACAGACGGCGATCGTTGTGGCGACAACTGATAATTTCATAATTTAAGGAATTAAAGGCGTTATTAACTTCCATACGACTCTATCTAAGCTAGGCTACAACAACAACATTGGCACACTCACACAGCAAGATCGCCAGTTGTCGCAACAACGATCGCGGGACAGCCCCTTTAGAGTACATTCTGCTAGTCAGCTTGAGTGAGAAAAAATTTTTTTTAACTGATTAAGATTCTATTGTTTATTTAATTTGATTTATGTTTATCATTTCAAATTCTGGGCTTTGGAAAAGCATTTCATTTTTAGAGACAGTGGACGAGTGAGTACAACCTTACATCGATTGAAACGTATTAGGCGTAGCATATACACACAAATAAATTCAATTTCCATAACAGTATTCATAAAAAGATGATCGAATCTCAACCAGGCAATCCTCCCAAATAGTCGAAAAGTTACCCCTATTTTGAAGTTGCTGGTGAAATATATAAGGGAATCATGACTACGGCCAGGCATGATTGGGTTTCGCCTTTAGAAAACACCTTTGTATTCTATGTCAGTAAATAGAACCCATGTGTGCTAGAATTCTATGTTATGAAAATGAAGGGTAAATTCATTCAGCATTTAGCATGTAGCATTCCGTTAACATTTCTGACGTCATCACCAGCGACTTCAAAATAGGGGTAACTTTTCGAGTATTTGGAGGCTTGGATGATGTTTGATCATCTTTTTAATGAAATACTTTCTAGACGGACAATACAAACGCTTAAATTGGATATTGTTGTATTATGTAAAATTATTAGCTTTCGTTTATATGTAATTTGGGTTTCATTTCTCGGTCTAGTCGGTCTGCACAGAAACTGATCAGAGCAAAATATGATTTTAATGCCCCCCCCCCCGCTTCTCTCGCTCTCCACGTTCGCTTGCATTCAAGTGATGACTCTCCGTTATGAGCTCTCTGGTTACAGCTGGGCCCGTAACATAAAGCTCTACGATCGATCGTACGATTGATTGATCAATCGTATGATCGATCAATCAATCGTACGATTGATATCAATCGTAGAACCGTAACACAAAAGAAGCTACGATTTATATCAATCGTAGAAATCAATCGTAGACCCCCCAATCAATCGTAAAGTCAAAATTCAACATCAAATCATGTGATTATAATAGTTATTGTGCATATTGTATTGAAAGTAAATTGATTAAACTTGTTTCATCACACACAGAATGATGTCTTGTAGATTTATCATTTATTTGAAAACATAAAAATTTAATGGTACTCCATACAATGCATACAAAAACCCATGTTCCAGATAGTACACAAATAATGACTTCATTGCAAAAAATAAAATTGTATTGGATTAAATTTCTATTCATATCAACTGTGCACATTGTATATACATTAACATTTGGCATTTAAGCAAACCGTGTTATTAAAAGACAAGTTGACAAGCAGTAAAATGCCTTGCACATTTACAGTAATCAGAGAAAAAAATTGCCTCTGACCTCGAATTTGACCTTTGACCGCTCCAACATTTGAAGTTTTCCATATGGTACCCGTCCAAGTTTGGTGACAATGGTACGGATTACTGAGGAATATTTGAAATTATACAAAACATGCAGGTAAAATTCACATTGACCTCAAATGACCTTTGACCTCTCCATGTGACCTTGACCATCTACGACCTGAAGGGCACCATATTGCATCTACTATCAAGTTTCGTTTAAATTAGATATATATGTTCAAAGTTATTAGAGTTTATTTATGAGGGGTGCCAATAAAATGTTAAATTGGGCTAAATTGGACAGCGCTAGGTGATGATGACAATTAGATGGACATTGATGAAATATTGTCCATAATCTTGATGGAGTGATGTTAGTGGTCAGAATCCCATAAGTACCGTCCGTCTATCACCATCAGCATTCCTCATCTTGAGATGCATGTCACATCTGTAATTAAAATGAGAGTAAAATGAGTTTAAAAGTTTAAAGAAACAATGCTTGGTTAAATCCTATTTACAAAATTAATTTAATTTTTGATTAAAAACAAGTATGTGAAACATATTATGACACAATAATCAGTTCCCTCTTCAAATAAGTTGATAATTAGAAAAACATCTGTTTATTCATACATTCATTAAAAATAAAATTGAGTCGACTACCCTCCCCCCCAAAAAAAAAAAAAAAAACTTTGAACATGACCTGAGTGAAAGCCGTATCTATGCTGCATGATCTTATGTCTTCTTTGTTGTATGTTTTGTTGTGTTTTTTTCCCCCGGGGGGGGGGGGGGGGGGGGGCTAGACATAAACACAAAACAAAAAAGTGATTTCTTACATTCTTGTGGTCTCTAGTCAACATCTGTCATGCCAACGTTTGATGTGATGACATGACTTCCACAACAGTACCGAACACCATGATGTAACTGCATCACTGCTTTTCCTGCATAAAAGTAAATGAAAGGGGCTATTAAGTATAGTACCGGTATTAACATACTGTGAACTGCAGCCCCAACCCATCAGGTTGATTCTATGGGAAATGAGTGTTATAGCCAAATCAGCTCGTCTGCAACAGATAACATGTTTAATTAATGTCAGTTATTTCAATCATAAAAATATTGAACGGCTACCTCATTTTTTTTCATTACTTTGCTTCAGATCATATTTGATATGTTGTTTGTTGTGTTGACAATCCTAATTATCAGGATTTTATTTCAATAAACTGATTTTAATTTTGAATTTGGTTTAAGGCATCTTTACTGTCAATCTGTTATTACTTAGTTTATGTTGATTTAAGTTGTCTTGTGATATTATGTACATTTGCATACCAGCTTTGTTTTGCAGTTCGTTGAATGATCATTTTCAATCATTGTCTCTTATCCATACACTAAGCTGCAGTCTTCTTGCCCTGGTTTGAACCAATCACTTTCGCAGGCTCCATCTGTGAAATAAAGACAATACAGTTTCATTTTAAATGCATTCTCGAGCAATGTAAAATTAATACCAGTGGGCCAGAATGAACTCAAAGTACGACAAAATTAATTCCTCACCGAAGACGAACAAATAGATCTTTAAGAGAAGTCCATTTATGGGTTTTCAGACCCGTGGAATTCGATGAGAACAATTTCAAATCCTTATGACGTCATTAAAATGCTCTTTTTTTTTATGACAAGACAAATATCAATAGTAACACATAGGCATATTCATTTTACTTTGATTAATGGGACTTATAGGGTTTTGACACACAAGAAACACGATAAGAGTGTTTTTAAATGTCTATGACGTCATTAAAATACAGATTTCTGATTGGTTAGAGTGATTTCTTTGTAAACTTACTTAACTGTATTACTTTGATAAGTGAGTGTATATGGGGTTTCTAGACCACGGAACGTTGTTAAAGAGTATTTTCTAAATATCTGACCCCTTAGCAGACTGTTTTCTGACTGGACAGGAAAAATTCTATAACATTTTATAAAGAGATTTATATATTATTTGGAACTATTGGTGTTTTATGGACTTAGGAAACACAAGGGGAGTCTTCTTTTTTCTTCAATAAAAATACGATTAGCTGATGAGACAGTAGGCCTATTCATCAAATAAGTAGAAAACATTTTATTTTGGCTTTTGTCTTGATTATGATGAGAAAGTTATTGGAAGTTCTTTATCCTGTATATCGCGGAGTCCTTCTCTAATTGAACTTATATTGTATTGTAATGTATTTTTATTTTCCAAATCGCAGCAATAAAAAATATACAGTTATCATATAACATATAATTAACAATCTAAAAGAAGCAAATGGCTTGATGACCCATCAGCTTTGTCAACATTAAAAATAAAATCATATAAACAAATAATTAACAATTTCAAAGAGGCACGAATGGCTTTGATACCTACTCAGCTTTGACAAATAACATACTTCCATGGGGTCCAGAAAATACAAAAAATCGAAGACAAAATAACAATAATATCAAACTAATATAAATGAAAGAAGGTTAATAAATAAAGACAGATTAAAATGTGTTTAAAAGTAGGCAGTCTTACAAGTTCTCCTGACCGCAGTAGCAAAACATGTATGTGAATTCAAATCGTAATTTAAGAATGATCGTTAATGAAATATATTACATAATTTATTGTTTGGAAACAAACGGTAATAACCTGACATAGCTGAGCTCCAATAAATACCATAATACTATATTCAAAACAAGATTAAGATCAATTCATGATGTCATGAAATTGATAGCGGGGGGGGGGGGGGCAGGGTAACAGGTCTAAAACTTCACTTCATCCCATAAACACACATGATATTTCCTGAAAATGATTCCATTCAGGTGTTTGGTTTTTCGGCTTTCAATTGAATATTTACGCACTTACAGTGAGACTTGGTGTGTGCACAATAAGTGCGCATTATCGCTTTGTGCAGATTTTGACGATAAATTAGGCTAACATGCGGATGGAAAATTGGTTATATCTCCGAGGTTGCAGAGTTGCAGCTAAATTTGTAGATGTAAGTTAAACTATAACAAAGACCCCTATGATAATTTGAACGCAGAAATCGGCGTAATCGTGAAATGTATGATATTAAGGGAAAATGCAATTTCCCCATTATTTAGTGGTTTCGTCCAAATTACTCCGAATGGATTAAACATTTGTCTTTAATTCTATATGGCACTTAAAATGATCATCTTAATCAAGCAGATTTAATCATAAAATATATTGGACCACCAATTTACAAAATCCCAAATAACGAAAATTTGTCATTTACACGTGGTGTACCACAAACAAGTCATTTCTGGTCATTTCAAGAAAAATACCAACTAAAAATCAATTTCATGATGAAATATTTTTATGGAGATGTTCTAGAGGTTGCTGTCTTTGCTGAGAATACTAAAAAAACAAATTGGTTAGGTGACCAGAACCACTTTTGGCGCACTTTTGCTAACGCCTGGCCCACTGTGCGCCCCAGTCGATTCACCCACTCAGTCGGCCGTCATTCTTGATTCCAGGATGGCCGCCATGAAATCATTGATATGCCAACTTGAGTCTAATGACATGTGGTACTCAATTGGTACACAATGTATTTTGACCACTGAATTCAAAATATGCCGGCCACATTCACCACCTGGTCGGCCGCCATCTTGAATTCCAAGGATGCGCCTGAAATCACTGAATGTGCTAACTTGGTTATAATGACATTGGTACTAAATTGTATGCAAAGTATTTTAACATTCTGAGTTCTAATATGCCGGCCCCCAATCGATTTGACCACTCAGTCGGCGCCATCTTGATTCCAGATGGCCGCCATGAAAATCATTGATGTGCCCTAAACTTGAGTTTATAAATGACATATGGCACTCAATTTGGTACACAATGGTATTTTGACATTCTGAGTCAAATATTTGCCGGTCCAATCGATTCGACCACTCAGTGGGCCGCCATCTTGATCCAAGATGGCCGCCATGAAATTATTGATATGCCTAACTTGATATATAAATGACATATGGCACTCAAATTTGGTACACAATGGTATTTTGACATTATGAGTTCAAATATCGCTGGCACCAATCGATTCGACCACTCGTCGGCCGCCACTTGAAATTCCAAGATGGCGCCATGAAAATCGAGTTATATGCCTAACTGAGTTTAAATGACATATTGCACTCAAATTTGGTACACAAGGGTATTTTGACATCTGAATTCAATATTGCCGGCCCCAAACGATCCGACCACTCGGTTGGCCGCCATCTTGAATTCGAAAATGGCCGCCATTGAAACCATGGAACATGCCTAACTCGAGTTATAAATTACATGTGGTATTGAAATTTGTACAAATATGGTATTTTTGATAGGGGAGACCGGGGATGAGACGTTACAAATTCACATTTTGGCCAGATAATTCTAATGAAAGTATACTCACACACTCATTTGGGTCTGTAGTTAGTCTATTATGTTGGCTAAAACTGAGGCAACATAAAACTTGAAAACATGTAAACACTAATTAACTACAGCTAATTAATGAAGACATTTTTTTGTAAACACCTACCCCGTATACGGGGTAGGTTGTTACACCATACGGGTAAATGTTACATATAATGTATGTAAACATACGGGGTATTGTACAATGTGTAATCTCTTACACCATACTTTTGTTTCACTTTCCAGTTTCTTGGTATCGTTAACAGTAGATCAAGTGAGCTTTTAGAATAGACTAAAAGTAATAATAGAAATATCAAAATTTAACACCTGAAATTGAAAAAATACTTTACATGTGTTAATGTATTGGGTAGGTGTTCATCGACATGGGGTAGGTTGTTGTAACACCTACCCCATGGGTAATTTTACACATAAAATCACTGTAGCAGTTATTATGCAGAATTACAGGGCATGGCTCAGGGTATATTAGTGACATACATGTACTATATTCACAATACCAACTATCATCATGTGCCTTCAGTTGTAAGAACTATTTAAATTTTATTTTTGTCAAAAATCACTTGGAACTGTAAAAAATGGTTTTGTTGATGTTACTTTTAATAAAGCACGGAGAAACCTCATGACCGGCGTTCATCACAGCTATGTGTAGGCTGTATATAGATGCCAGTTAGCACGAATCTCTTGTTCCAACTTAGCACACTGGAACTGTAAAACTGACCCTGTAACTTCCATCCGGTCTCCCCTACTTTGAATTTAAATACCATCTGCATACAGAAATCTCACCACTTGGTCGGCCGCCATCTTTAATTCCAAAATTGCCGCCATGAATAATTCGAGCGACCTGATTATAGTGCCATACGGTTAGATTACCAACATGCATCCATATCGTCGACAACTCCGCTTCGGCTCCAAATCAGGTAAGAGATAATTATGATCAACAGGCTAGCTTATAAGCTGCGCACGTTGTATCTTTACAATTTCTGGCATAAATGAGCGGGTGTGTGTTTGTAATGAATACGATGAGTTCAGGGGAGCATTCACCAAAGGACTTGTCGGAGTTTTATCCGACAAGCTGTTATAGCTACTGAATGCTTGCATCTGATTGGCCGAGAGTAATTTGTGGATAAAATTTCCGACAAGTCCTTTGATGAAATGCTCCCCAGTCATCGCGTGAGAATAACTGATAAAATAGCGCAGCTAGCTATGCGCGCGCGTGAATATAATAGGCCTAAACTAAATACGCGGCTAATCGAGCAATTTACCATTTATTTGTCTTTTATACCGGGGACGTCAAACAAAAGAGACATCTTTCATAGAACAAAAATCAAAGTCGATTTTATTATCTTTCGGCCTAACCAAACATAAGTGTAACGCACATAAGAAATCCAGTGCACCTCAGCACTCCCTAAGGGTGAAATTGACAGCAATAACGCCAATGACTTTCAGCTAAATCATCCGTCGTATACATAATGGCGCTTACGCACGCATTCTACCTAACGAAGTGGAGCTGCCACAATTTGACCTTGACCCCTTAAAATTTGGCGATAATATCAATAGTATCGAACAGTATCGATCAATTTTTTGTATAGCAAATCGCTCGAATTGAAAATGCATAATTCACACTAATTGGTATACAATTGTATTTTGAATCCTGAACTCAAATATTGCCCACTCTTAACCGATCTGACCACACGGTGAGCAGCCATGGAAATGCCTAACTTTAGTCTAAACGACACGTTCATGGAAATTAAAACACTGATGGTGGTATCTCACTTGCCATGAAATGGATTTGAGATTGAGACAGATTAAGACAGTTAAGACGATAGTATAGTGACGGAGGACGTCTCAGAGAAGTTTATGAGTGTCCGCGACATCTCATGAGTCTGCGACGTCATGAGAAAAAAGACATGTTCATACTATGTTTTTTTTCGTCGCGGAGACATCGTCATTAATATCATGACAGGCTATACGAGATTTCAATATTGAAATTGCTGTTTAAAATGGGGCTATATATCACAGTCATGATAAAATCAAGATAAGGCTCATCTGAAATTAGCATGTCAGTTTACCCACAGTACCAAGTATTCAGCCCCTCTACATTTGTAAATAAAAGGTAGCTAGGCCACATCATGATTTTCTTCTTCTCCATACGATAAAGCACTATCTATTGCAACTTTTCACTATGGAGTGTACTACTGCAGTGGGTAAAATGTTACCCAAAAGACGCATTATAGTCCAGTAGATGGTCCATAGGCCATGTACAAGACCCGGAAAAGTTTACAAGTACAAGTTTTTTGGTTGATTGTGTTCAAGATGGGTTATTTAGAAAATTTAGGCTTGGTTGCCAACTTGGCAACCCTGAGCATTTTTTTTAAATTAGCTTAATAAGAAAATGACCTAATTAGCATACTTATTAATATGTAATATGCTGCTAATTTTAGCCTGGAGGCCTCGAGAACAGAGATGAAACACTTTTTAAGGGCTTTCCATGAAGAGGATTCATTTTATAACATAGTTTTATTTTTCAAGAAATTCTTTGTCTTGAATAGCATAATAGCATAATGAGCTTATAGTCAAATATGCATACACTGTATGTACATATAAAGTCATTTTAAAATGATGAAAAATATGGTTCATTCGTGTTCTAGATGGGTATTCAAGTAAATGTAGCTTGGTTGCCACATTTGCTGTCTGAGGAATCGCTTCTTATTACATAATTAAAATAATGACCTAATTTGCATATATGCAATATGCTGCTAATATCAATCCAGGTATCCCTGAGAATATAAAAAAATACTTTTTAAGGGTTATTATAATAAGGAATTCATTTATGACATACTTTTTTTCTATTTGCAAGTTTTTTAACCAGGAGGAATTTAAAAAAATCTAATTATTGTCCATGTTAGGATTTAATAACTAACATGGAACGAAGAATTCTAGGAAAAATCATCAAGTCATGCTTCAGTGAGCAATGGTTGAATGCAAAAATGTCATTTTTTGAATTCTCAAGCCTAAAATGGCAACTGTGATCAATGATAACGGACCATTTTCAGATTTTAACATTTTACACTAGAATGTGTGCAAAACGTGCTTCCCAATTATACGGAACGAAATTCGCGTTAGATTTTACAGTTGAGTGAGCATGCCGCAAAAAATTGCCCTAACTGCCATTTTTACTCTTTGCCATGGTATATGCATCAAATGAGGAATTCCTGATTTGGAAGTTATGCAAACAATATCCATTCATCACGGTCGAATGAACCCATCAAACAACCAAAAAAAATAGTCCATTTTAGAATTACGAAAATGCATTGCAGTAATTTATCACTAGAGAGCATCTCAATAACATTTTGGGTTGTATTATATTTTGGGGCACGTGTAATGATCCTATGGCATTTATTTACAAATTCATGCTTCAGTGAGCACGTGAGATGGAAAAAGCCCTTTTCTCACGTACGAACTAAAATTCAATTCTTACTTTTATTGATATAACAATTCTTTTTGGGGAGTACTTTCATTTTATTTTTATAAAATTCCCGAGTTTCACGCCTCGGTGGACACAATATACAAGAAAATCATGAAAAGAGAAAGAAAGTTTGGGGCTTCGTCATGGTTCATAGTGACTTTTTGAATAACGTAATTTGAAATAAGGATCATGTTAGTTAGGAGACCAGTTGAAGCTATGTGCCAAGTTTAAAAAATAATTCACAGTCAAATGGACAAAAACTGACCAATTAAAATATTCTTGCCAAATTTCGTTTTAGTTAAACTTTGTGTTAAACCTCTACATAAAGAATCGAATGGAGAGGAAATCAAAACTGACAAATGTGAAATTCGCCAATTTCATTGATGTATGTTAATTCTACTGTGATGTTATGTCACGAACTTGGCACAGCAGCTTCACTGACTCTAGCTAACACGATCTGTTTCAAATTACGTATTCCGGAAAAGTCACTAAACCATGACGAAGCCCAAACGTTCTTCTCGTTTTCAATGATTTTTCTTGTATCTTGTGACCCACTGAGGGAATCAGGATTTTTGTTGAAAATAAAATCGAATAAGTACTCCCCAAAAAATGATTGTATATGCAATCAAAGTAAAAATTTGGATATTAGTCCGTACGTGAGAAAAGGTCTTTTCCAGTCTCACGTGCTTATTGATAGCATGAATTTGTAAATAAATGCCATAGCTCATTGACATCCCTTACAAAAATGTTCCTGTGGTATTCCTATCGGTATTTCTGAATGTCTGTGGTATTCATAGTGGTATTCTGATGTCCTGTGGTATCCTATGTATTTCTATGGTACAATCAAATACCATAGAATACCATAGTGAAATACACACAGGAAAAGCGGTACCATAAGCCACTCCACACAGCAGTGACTGTCATATCTCCGCGCAATACCCATAACTGCTCATCCAGATTAAAATAGCAGTAATGGTTAATTGGAACAAAATAACCATCAATGTATAGCCTACTCTCTCGTGTAATGGTATCTTGTACACCAACCCACCAAAAAAATGAAAAAAAAACAAACGCCAACACAACAACACTACCACCAACCTACCCATCCCCAGAGTACCATAACCAAATACAACAAATAAAAACATCTCACAACCAAACCAACAACATAAACACCCACCCGACGCAAAGACTAACCACCCCCATCAAAAATAGAGCCAATTCCAAGAAATTTAAAAACCCAATCCTCGCGACACAACCCCCCAAACCACAAATAACAACACACCACAAAACACCATACGCACAACAACCAACATCAAGATACAAAGAAAACCAACCATCACCAAAAAAAAAAATACAAACAAAAAACCAACAACAAACCAAAATACCCAAAACACACTCGACAACAACATACCCCCATTAGGAGTAAAACCCCACTTAACACACACAAAACAATAGTCCCCCCCCCAAAATTCAAAGCTCCATAGCAAAAACAACAACCTATTATGAAACAAAATACCATATGGTATATAAAATAAATGGTACATAAACAATATATAGCCCTGTATCCGTCTTCCTCTAGGTCAAACCACATAAATCAAAAAACAACCACAATATCGCATACAAAAATAACACACAAACTTAAAAACATAATATCAATACTAACTCATATAAAACCAACAAACCAAAATCCAAAACGCACTACTAAAATGGATAACCCTATTAAAAATAAAAAACTTCTTACACACATCAAAAGCCACAACAAACATTACAAGACAACATCCCACATAAAAAACACAAAAAAACAAATAAAAAACAAAAAATCAACAACCCAAATAGACCCACAAACAATACCCAAAACACACCAAAAAAAAATGTAAATAGGTAAAAAAAAATCTAAAAAATAATCCATCAAACATCACACACCCAAAAATCACAAAATAGAACCCCGCCATACCATCAATAGGACCAAACCATCACTCACCAACAAAAAAATGTATGGTTTGGCACTTTATGTTGCACACAAATACATATGTATGGTATTCTGAATGTTTTGGCAAAAATACAATAATGTATAGTTTTCTGTAATGGTTTTTGGCAACAATACCATAATCGTTATGGTGATGCTGTATGGGATTTTCTGGCACAATATACCACATTGTTATACCACATATATGGTATATTAAATCATTGTATTGTATTTGTTTGTCGAGCGCGAAGCCGTGGAGCTAAAATTCTTGCTCTATAATTAACTTAAATCATTGTATCAGTAGCTGATAATCACTACCTAAAGAGGAAAATACAATTACGAAAAAGAGCCGAGTGAAAATCCTCTAAATCCAACGGTTACATGTATATTAGGGGTACATGCAGGTAATATGGTCGCCAGCAGTAATATGGCCACCCTGAGTAAATCATTGTCATGGAGTCGACGAACACGTGACCGGTGTGAGACATAATGTTGTTCATATAACTGTATACGCAAATATATCGTCGTGAGAGATCCTGATGCGAAAATTTCTGAGAAAAACTGTGAAACAACAAGGTAGGTTAACTTAGGGAAATTTTTTTACGATGTAAAAAATTTGATTAATTAAAGATGTGATGGTTGAAAGGTGTTTGAGGGGTGACTTTAACTTGTGAAATTCGGTCGAAGAGATAAAATAAAGAATAGCTGGTGAAACAAATCTGAGTATTGCTAACTAAACAGGTGTTCGTCGATTCTCGTGAAATAAATCCGGTAAGTTAATCGTTTTGCAGTAAAATTCGTGGTGTGAAATTAAAAAAAGCTAAAGGGCGACTAACCTAATTGTTGTAATATTTAGTAAGCCCCTTATAGTTTCCATTTGGACGCTATTACTATGCCGGGTTGTGTACAGGTCGGGTCAAATACTGTTTTGGCGTCAGTGGGCTGACAGGCGAGAGAGCTAAACTACCACGTCCGTCGTTCGCTCGCATCACTATTTGGATTAGGTTCAGATTAGTTGTTGAGAAAGATCTAGTGAAGGCCTTTTGTTTCTTGTGATGAATTGAATATAGATAGAGAAAAACAACCATGTCTTGGCCTGCATAAGCATCGCGTTGTGCAGTAAGTTGTAATGGTGAACAATCAAATGGCCGGGGTAGATGATTCTTATTATAATTAAAGGTACAGACGTAAATCGTAGGAAGAAGAGAATTGAATAAAGGGCAACTCAATCATAATTTTGTAACGTAAATTTTTTTTTTATTGACCAGAGGACTCAGATTTTAGTATCAAAAGTATTTATAGTGTTCAATAGATAAAACATTATGTATCTTCAGGTAATGGAAAAATTACATTGGGAAAGTATAAATATTAGTATACATTATATGTGGAACTTATATATAGTAAACTTGATACTTGTTATATTATACCAGATTGATATAGTACTCTAACTACACTCAAAGAAAAATTATTAAAAGTAATATCAAATAAAATTTTCCACGAGAAACACTTTTTTACTCAGCTTAATAATATACCAGAAGAATAATACCATTAAACAATTGAATATTAATTTGATTAATAAATTAGTGCAGAACAACCCAGGATACTCGAATGGGCTCTTCCTACTGCTTTGGGCACTACAAATGAATGTGTCAAAAACTGCTATTCTTTAAGTTAATGAATTTTCACATTTTTAAGCACCTAATATAAATTTCTATAACAACAAGCAAGATAAAAATTCAAATAGAAGTGCTCTCGCTTACTGAAATGTTAAATTGGGCTAAATTGGACAGCGCTAGGTGATGATGACAATTAGATGGACATTGATGAAATATTGCTCCATAATCTTGATGGCAGTGATGTTAGTGGGTCAGAATCCCATAAGTACCGTCCCGTCTATCACCATCAGCATTCCTCATCTTGAGATGCATGTCACATCTGTAATTAAAAATGAGAGTAAAATGAGTTTAAAAGTTTAAAGAAACAATGCTTGGTTAAATCCTATTTACAAAATTAATTTAATTTTGATTAAAAACAAGTATGTGAACATATTATGACACAATAATCAGTTCCCTCTTCAAATAAGTTGATAATTAGAAAAACAT
>CALNVZ010003430.1:13789720-13806738 GCA_940671915.1 Paracentrotus lividus | reverse complement strand
TGTCTTCCTACACATTATTCAGCTAAAAAGCACAGAGAACGCTACCCAGTATCGCAAGCGGTTGAAAGCTTAGAAAAATATGGCCGAAGCGAGCTATTATTCAGATAACAATAAACTTCGTTAAAACCATATGACATAGAGATTCGTTCTGCGGATTCCACTTAGGCTGAAACTGAATAAGAAATGTTGCATTCATATAGGTTAACAAAAAAACACGTTTCCTCAATTTCTTTGAGAATGTCAAATTGTCTCAGTTTTCTCATTATGTTCAATTGGATTTCATTTGTATAGGGTAACAATGTAAACTCTTTCTGCATACAATGATAGATTGCAAAGTTCCTGCCCTATAGAGGCCGCACCTTGTCACGTTCCGTTTTCATGATTTTCGTTATTGGTTAAATTATCCTATTAAAGAAGGCCAAAGTCAAACATAGGATTATAAGTTACACTGTACAAATAAGAACACTGCTTTGAAAAAATAAATATTATTAGGAAAATAACATTTCAGAGATGTGTCACTCTAAATTGTTGGCGGCACCTCTAAATTCATTGGGGCGTCCACTATCATTGTTGCCCGTTTAAAATTTGATTAGATCATACATAAAAACATAGCCATTTCCATCTACGTGCTAACTGAAGCATGAATTTATTTAAATAAGTCATATATCATGATACTTTTAAAGGTTTAAAACATACTGCCAAAAAAAATGTTATTGAGATGATTTTTAGTGCAAAAATTACTGCAATACCTAAACATAATTGGTTCTTTTAGTGCATTTCAACCGTAGAATTGTTAGCAAAAGCGAAAATACACTTCCAAAAGAAAATCCAGCATTTGATCAAAAATTAATATATCACCTAAAATTCACAAAAAAACGGCAGTTTTTGTTAAAATTATACCAGTGACTCAACGGAAATTTGACCATAAACTCTATTGAGTTAGGGAATACATGTCGCATCTTTTTTGACAAGTGTGATGTGAAACATGAATATTGTTCCGAAACTCATTTATTCAAACGGGTGGGAAATAATCGGGCTTGTAACTCAAAAAAAATGACATTTTTGTATTCAACCATACTCACTGAACAGACCACGAGGATCTTCCTAAAAATCCGCGTCAGCTAATAAAATTACCTACACGTCCGACATGTAATTGATTTTTTTCAATTCCGTCCTGTTCAAAAAACTTTTGATATGTGAAATAGTGGGAACTTACTTTTTGTGTTTTTTAGCATTCCCGCCATTTATAAACCAGCCTGTTGATCAACAATCAGCCAACAATACACATATTCGAGATATACGCAAGCCATATTTTGTCACGTGACCCGAGGAACACATCAGCATCACGTCATGCTTCTCGAGCATTGCGCCTCTTTCACCTGTTTCACCTAGTCACAAAACAGGCGATATTTTTTTTCGCGCCGGTAAGTAATTACATTTAATTTCCTCAATAGTAAATATAGGATTTCCCAGTCAGATTCGGAAAGTTCGTCACTCCATTTGAAACGTCATAAGTTAGGACGATTTGCTTTCACCGAATTTCCGGAACAGATTCCCTTTCCAACAATTCAGATGTATGTTCACTTGATTCAAATTCCGATTAATGCACTTCTATACGTAAAACAGTAATTCAGTTAGCAGAGACGTTGTTATGATTGGCGCATACCGCCATGGGCAGCATTTAATTCATTTTGGTTTTCAATTACAGTAATTAGCATTTCAAATTGGGCTAAAATTATAGCTGCAGTTGAGTTGTGGTTATTTAGTCATAGGTTGTTTTTTTTCATCAAACGTTTGAAATGTTATAGCAGTAATTGTGAATGAGTATGCAGCTTATATACGGCACATACTTAATACCCGTCACACTGAGCCGATTCCCTACTAGTCCTTGCACATTTTGCCGAACGCGATAGTCTGTGTAAACTAGAGTGACGTATAATACTTCTTACGATTGTTTCACTTCATGGACTAGCTCGGTGGATTTTCAAAAAAAATTGTTCAAAAAATCGGGCCCATCTCGCTAAAATTTAAACGGGTGGCAACGTACTACAACGAAATTGCACGTACTAAATCGTTCTAAAGATGTGTAGACGTCTTACAAACGAGCATTGTATTATTCATTATCAGCTTGAAGTACGAAGACCATGAGTCTGGCAAAAACGGGCTAGGTTTTTATGGGAAATCGGCACGCATTTGCGTTCAAACGTTCTAGCCACGGATAAGACGAAGTAGACGAGACGAACTTTTGGAGGCCGTTTGGTCGACGTTAAAGAACGAGTAAGAACGGATTTTGACGATAAAACGACCCAGAACTAGTTAGTCTGGACGAAACGCAATGGGAACGAGTGGAAACTGATTAAGAACTGTTTGCAACTAACGGGACGGGTTGGATTGTTTCAACGGGCTCTGTTTTTCGGGAGAACGGTCATTTCGCCCGATTTAACTAGATACAAATGACTGCAGACGGGCCAGAGACGTGATGGACGTAATTGAGAATTATATCCTTATCTAAGATTGTTTGCATGAGAGTGTACACAAGAGAAAAGAATAGTTTAACTAAGAAAAACCCGTATTCTAAAGAAAATAGTTCGTTTTTCTTCATGACAGTCACGAAGTACATTTTTCACCTGGGAAAAACTGGACTAATACCGTTTTTTCCGACCCCCCCACCCTATCACGAGTTGCGCACGCAACGCAACGCGAGCGGCGTCTACTGCTGCTCTTTACCTGAATTTCCTCCCACTGCATGCCACGGAAAACTTTCGGCGAGCTGCACTGACCAGGTGCGCTACATACTAGACGATCGATTTAGGGCAAGACAAAGGTATTTTATTGGATCCAGAAGAAAGTAACCGCATAGATTATTAATTTTGTTCATTAAAAAATTAAAAAGGAATGGTATATAGTGGAAGGGATATAAAAAACAAAGAATACAATGACTCATTCTCAAACAGGTTAAAACTTATTTTTCGCACTCAGGAACATCACATAGTAATTTTCTCTCGGCCCGATGGCCCTCGAGAGAATAGTACTATGTGATTGTTCCTTCGATGCGAAATAGTTTTTAACCAGGTCCTCGATGTTCCATTGTATAAATTTGTATACTGTATACCGACGTTGTTCATCTTAATCCAGAAATAACCTAGGTCAAATGTACCCGTTCTCTTTCGGACCAATGGCCCGTTTCGTATTTATTCTAAAGAATGAATTTCGTAATTGTAACAATAATGTGTTGGCAAACAGCTGATCTATTCGCTTATACTACTATCCACTGAACAATTTTACCAATGTTATTGAAAAGATTGCAGAACTGGGCTTAATCTATGTACACACGAGTGGACGTAACTTGGACCTTTCAATCTGCTCAGGACATTATAGCACGGGCTTGGTATAGCAATGAGATTTCAATTTTAAACAGAACGGCATGTCAAAATTCCCGTACACTGAGCTAAGTTCTCACTGCGTTTCTTGTAGTTCTTGTTGAACGGCTAATCTGTTACACACGACTGAACGTAGAAAGCCTTTTAGAGAAATCTAGTACAGACCGTACAATCTGTTTACGAACTTGGTAGAGCGGGCCCGAACGGAGATGAACGGAAAGGCATTCCGATTTTTAACATGCTCAAAAAAATACGTACTGGCTTTCCGTTTCTAAAATTAAACGTAGTGACAACTTCCTTTAAACGGTAGGACTACTCTGAACGAAAGGACGTACTAAGACAATGGTACCTAACTTTTATCATGCTGCGCATAAGCACTTTTAGTGACGGTTGGACGTGACACGAACGGTATGAAGTGAACGAGCGTTACTCGTTCTGAACCTGATAACAACGTATTGCGAAACGCGCATAAAGACGGAATTGACGTAACGAGATCTATTCTATGAACTGCTAGATCGTATTCAGAATTATTTTCAAAAGTTTATAAGTTCCAACCCGACCAAAGCCCGTTCCAGCATTTTTTTAAGAAACGGGCAAGAACGTATAGCACGTTATAGAACGACCTCAGTCATGTCAGTGTGACGGCCCCCTTAGTTATGAGATGTTATTTCTTCCTATTGATAGTTCATGAAATTCAAATTTTTAAAAACTTTTTTCCCCTTTTTAACTCATGTAACAATTTATCTTGCATAATTACATATCAACTCACAAGAACTCTTCCACATAACATATCAATTCATGCGCGTATTCTGGGGGTAGGCGCACAGGGGCCGCAAAAATGAGAAAGGGAAAGATTAAAGGAAGAAGAGGGGAGAGAGAAAGGGAAAGATAGGAAAGGGGAGAAAACAAGGAAAATAAAAAGGGGCCCATAGTGGTCGCCAAATTCGATCATGAATTTAGCGGCGCAACATCAAACTTTTAAAATAAGGTGGGTGCAAATCAAACCTTAAGTTAGGGGCGCCAATAATTAGTTTGTAAGATAAGGACCAAAAATGGCCTAGTTGTTCACTTCCGGCGAAAGTGTGAAATTTGGCAGTCTGGGGTATTTGTTGGGCGCTGATTCAAAAAAATTGCCGGCCCAAGCGATCGACCACTCGAACGCGGCCATTGTTTGAAATCCAAGATGGCCGCCATTGAAAAAAACCATTGAAAACTGCCTTAACTTTAAGTCTAATGACATATGGCCCTCAAATTTGGTACAACAATAGATATTTGACATCCTAATTCGAATATGACAGGTGTCACCGAGCCAGCTGTCTTACGGACCTGATGTCCTGCGGACTCGTGTCTGATACGATTCGCTCCAGTTGTCTTAGCGGACCCGTGGTCCTGATTGCAATTCGGACCAGATGTCCTATGTAGGACCAGCTGTCCCTATTCTTCGTATGCACAAATTTGCACGAGCGCACAGCGTGCGAAAATCAATGTGATCGTGAGTACGAGTAGCGGGGTTGACGTGTCTGCAAGCACAGACTCAATTGACACTTCAACAAATTTCAGTCTAATTGTATCGAGTGGAGACAAGCTTCCACACTCACTGCCTGTCTATAGTCATGGGTGAATCTAGTTCTTATTTGCAGACCTTAAGCGAACAACATGGGTTTGTGCTGCAAACTAATGTTAACGGTCCCCCCCCCCGTAGGGGGGGAGGGATATAGCCTGGAAGTGGTTCATTGGAATTCTCTTCCCCCCCCCTTTTTAAAATCTATACAGTTGGCACAGTCCAGGGGGAAAAAAAATACGTTTGAAATCTTTTAAATACTAATGCGGTACCAAATTAAAGCCAAAGGTTTCTTGCTGAGCACCTTATTTTAAAGGTTTATGCTAAATTTTGTGCGAAGAGGAACAAATCACAATTGCACTTCTATTGTTTTGGAATGCGCAACTACTACACAAAGGTATATTGGGACGTCTTGCGAAATGGATTTCATTATTTCACTGGGCATACCTCGAAAAGTATACAGCACCATTAATGAATGAAAAAAATTGCAGAAAGAAAGTCTGATTTCCTTCTTTGTGAACTATTACCACAAATATCAGTTATATGATCCACTCTTCGACAATTTTTCCCCCATTTGTAGGCTACCATTTTATTTGGCACAGGACTGCATGGTGTAACATCCCTGCAAAAGGCTTGTTCTTTTAATCTGCCACAACTTTAGCATCAGTATGAACATTTTATAAACTGTTGGAGTATTAACTATTATTATATTATTATAGTAGTATAGTAGTAGTAGTAGTAGTAGTAGTAGTAGTAGTAGTAGTAGGTAGTATGTAGTAGAGTAGTAGTAGAGTAGTAGTAGTAGTAGTAGTAGTAGTAAGTAGTTAGTAGTAGTAGGTAGTAGTAGCATAGTAGCAAGTAGTAGCAGTAGTAGTAGTAGTAATAGTAGTAGTAGTAGTAGTAGTAGTAGTAGTAGTAGTAGTAGTAGTAGTACGTAGTAGTAAGTAGTATAGTGCGGAATTCAAGATTACGAATTGAATACATTTCTCGGCCAATTTCTGGGGACAAAAGCGGCTCTATTATGTTTACGCTTGGGCCCGATACTTCATTGTATGATAATCGGCTGCGTCCGCTTCTCAGTAGTAGAGTATCATTATTGTTGTTATTAGTATCATCATCATCATCATCATCATTCATCATCATCATTATTATTGCAGGTGGCCCGAAATAAATGGAACACCACGAATTGGTAATGTCATGAAATGTAAAATAACAAAAGCATGTGAAGCTTTTGTTTGTGATAGCGATTTGCCTTTTGAAAATTTGTCTTCATAACTTTTATCGCCAAGGAGCAATAAAAAATATTAGCCTTCTCATTTTCATATATATATATTAATCAGCTGTCAGGGCATTTTTCTATAAGTAATACTTGTATCCTGATTTCTATTAGTTGTTTCCACTATCACCCGCCCCTGTCTCATGTTCTTCTTCTACATTCTTTTAGCCTCACTTTCACCTCATCTTTTCCCTCGCTCTTTCTTACATCGTATTGTACAAATTTGGCAATTCTTTACTGCAAATGTCACTTCGAAAGAACCCTGAAGTGGAAACTTGATCAAAGGTTGGCTCCATCCAAAAAATTTTGGTTCGTTTTAAAGCAGACGAACTGATTGAAAAATATGAAGAAAATGTGATACATGTAATAAATAAAAATCGTATGACTGTTTGAATGACAAAGAGTTCTAGTTGTGCAATTGATATGTCATGCATTTCTTTCTTCTTTCTTTTCTTTTTATGTCACTTTTCAAAAGTCGCAAAGTTGTTTTTTTTTTACAAAAAAGCTGTGTAATTATGATTCTACGTCCTTCATTTTTGTTTATCTGTTCATCTAATGTTTCTGCTCTAATTCTAAGCAATGTATGGTAGCCATGCATGATGGCCGGAGCTAGTCCTTATGCCTCCATCTCACGAGACCGGATCCACGCGATCCGCAGAAAAAGGCGTGTCCTAACCACATTCACTTCACTTTTCAATTAGCAAAGTGCGGTCACTCGTGATGGAAGTCTTCACCGTACAATATCGCCCCCAATGTACTATGATCGTCGTGGAAACATAGTTGGATCGCCACGATCGCCATGTTGGGATCCCACCACTGAAATTATATATACATGTTCAAAACTTCCGTGGTGAAATCGCCAACAATGGCAATGGTAGAACAAGACATCGTATGAAACGCCTTATTTGAGGATCGCAGTGAAACGAGCTCTCGTGAGATAGGGATTAAATGATATGTGTCACAAAATGGAATTTTTTCTCCAATGTTGTGATACGAATATTTCACATCACTAAAACATGTTCTTTCTCTAAAATTGACCCCCCCCCAAGCTGATCACGACTGAATAACCCCCTTTGAAAGATAAGGTCTGAAGGTAAAATTGCTGAAAATCTGTAATTTGATTTACTCAGTCTCATAGTCAAATCATGTATTGAACTTGAGAAATTAAAACATTGATTGGGCAAATGAATAATGAATGTGAATTAATGATCATAATATCTACACTAGGTTCAACAAGAACTTGCTACCACACTCACAACAGCAAATCGCCAGTTGTCGCAACAGGACGCCTCCAGTGGACAGGCCTTTACTATTCTTGTGTTACTGGCCTGGTGGACTGATTTCTTTGTGTGGAGTTTACATTTATAAATGGCTCGCATGCATCCTTCCTAAGGGTCCCACAGACGGCGATCGTTGTTGGCGACACTGATAATCAATTAATTAAGGAATTAAAGGCGTTATTAACTTCCATACAACTCGTATCTAACTAGGCTACAACAACAACATGTGGCACACTCACACAGCAGATCGCCAGTTGTCGCAACAACGATCGCGGGTACAGCCCTAGAGACATTCTGCTAGTCAGCTTGAGTGAGAAAAAATTTTTTTTAACTGATTAAGATTCTATTGTATTTAATTGATTTTATGTTTATCATTTCAATTCTGGGCTTTGGAGAAGCATTTCATTTTTAGAGACAGTGGCGGAGTGAGTACAACTTACATCGATTGAAACGTTATAGTGCGTAGCTATACACACAAATAAAATTCAATTTCCATAACAGTCATTCATAAAAAGATGATCGAATCTCAACCAGGCACCTCCCAAATAGTCGAAAAGTTACCCCTTTTTGAAGTTGCTGGTGAAAATATAAGGGAATCATGACTACGGCCAGGCCATGATTGGGTTTCGCCTTTAGAAAACACCTTTGTATTTCTATGTCAGTAAATAGAACCATGTGTGCTAGAATTCTATTGTTATGAAATGAAAGGGTAAATTCATTCAGCATTAGCATGTAGCACCGTAACATTTCTGACGTCATCACCGCGACTTCAAAATAGGGGTACTTTTCGATATTTGGAGCTTGGATGATGTTTGATCATCTTTAATGAAATACTTTCTAGACGGACAATACAAACGCTTAATTGGATATTGTTGTTATTATGTAAAATTATTAGCTTTCGTTTATATGTAATTTGGGTTTCATTTCTCGGTCTAGTCGTCTGCACAGAAACTGATCAGAGCAATATGATTTTAATGCCCCCCCCCCCGCTTCTCTCGCTCTCACGTTCGCTTGCATTCAAGTGATGACTCCCGTTATGAGCTCTCTGGTTACAGCTGGGCCCCGTAAATAAGCTCTACGATCGATCGTACGATTGATTGATCAATCGTATGATCGATCAATCAATCGTACGATTGATATCAATCGTAGAACCGTAACACAAAAGAAGCTACGATTGATATCAATCGTAGAAATCAATCGTAGACCCCCCAATCAATCGTATAGTCAAAATCAACATCAAATCAATGTGATTATAATAGTTTTGTGCATATTATTGAAAGTAAATTGATTAAACTGTTTCATCACACACAGAATGATGTCTTGTAGATTATCATTTATTTGAAAACATAAAAATTTAATGGTACTCCATACAATGCATACAAAAACCCATGTTCCAGATAGTACAACAAATAATGACTTCATTGCAAAAAAATAAAATTGTATTGGATTAAATTTCTATTCATATCAACTGTGCACATTGTATATACATAACATTTGGCATTTAAGCAAACCGTGTTTATAAAAGACAAGTTGACAAGCAGTAAAATGCCTTGCACATTTACAGTAATCAAGAGAAAAAAAATTGCCTCTGACCTCGAATTTGCCTTTGACCTGCTCCAACATTTGAAGTTTTCCATATGCGTACCCGTCCAAGTTTGGTGACAATGGTACGGATTACTGAGGAATATTTGAAATTATACAAAACATGCAGGTAAAATTCAACATTGACCTCAAATGACCTTTACCTTCTCCATGTGACTTTGACCAATCTACGACACTGAAGGGCACCATATTGCATCTACTATCCAAGTCGTTAATCAGATTATATGTTCAAGTTATTAGAGTTATTTATGAGGGTGCCAATAAAATGTAAATTAGGGCTAAATTGGACAGCGCTAGGTGAGTATACAATTAGTGGACATTGATGAAATATTGCTCCTAATCCTTGATGGAGTGATGTTAGTGGTCAGAATCCCATAAGTACCGTCCCGTCTACTCACCATCAGCATCCTCATCTGAGATTGCATGTCACATTCTGTAATTTAAAATGAGAGTAAAATGAGTTAAAAGTTTAAAGAAACAATGCTTGGTTAAAATCCTATTTTACAAAATTAATTAATTTTTGATTTAAAAACAAGTATGTGAAACATTTATTGACACAATAATCATTCCCTCTTCAAATAAGTTGATAATTAGAAAACATCTGTTATTCAATACATTCATTAAAAATAAAAATTGAGTCGACACCCTCCCAAAAAAAAAAAAAAAAACTATTGGACACATGACCTGAGTGAAAGCCGTATCATGCTGCATGATCTTATGTCTTCTTTGTTGCTATGTTTTGTTTGTTTTTTTCCCCCGGGGGGGGGGGGGGGGGGGCTAGACATAACACAAACAAAAAAGTGATTTCTTACATTCTGTGGCTTAGTCAACATCTGTCTTGCCAACGTTGATGTTGATGACACATGACTTCCTACAACAGTACCGAACAACCAGTATGTAACTGCATTCACTGCTTTTCTGCATAAAAAAATGAAAGGGCTATTAATTATAGTACCGGATTAACATACTGTTGAACATTCTTAACGCAACCCATCAGGTTATTCTATGGGAAATGAGTGTTATAGCCAAATCAGCTCGTCTGCAACAGATAACATGTTTAATTAATGTCAGTATTTCAATCATAAAAATATTGAACGGCACCTCATTTTTTTTTTCATACTTTGCTTTTCAGATCATATTTGATATTGTTTGTTGTGTTGACAATTCCTAATTATCAGGATTTTATTTCAAATAAACTGATTTTAATTTTGAATTTGGTTTAAGGCATCTTTTACTGTCAATCTGTTATTACTAGTTTATGTTGATTTAAGTTGTCTTGTGATATTATGTACATTTGGCATACCAGCTTTGTTTTGCAGTTCGTTGAATTTGATTCATTTTCAATCATTGTCTCTGATCCATACCACTAAGCTGCAGTCTTCTCTTGCCCTGGTTGAACCCACAATCACTTTCGCAGGCTCCATCTGTGAAAATAAAGACAATACATGTTTCATTTTAAATGCATTCTCGAGGCAATGTAAAATTAATACCAAGTGGGCCAGAATGAACTCAAAGTACGACAAAATTAATTCCTCACCGAAGACGAACAAATAGATTCTTAAGAGAAGTCCATTTATGGTTTTCAGACCCGTGGAATTCGATGAGAACAATTTCAAATCCTTATGACGTCATTAAAATGCTCTTTTTTTTTATTGGACAAGACAAATATCAATAGTAACACATAGGCATATTCATTTTACTTTGATTAATGGGACTTATAGGGGGTTTTGACACACAAGAAACACGATAAGAGTGTTTTTAAATGTCTATGACGTCATTAAAATACAGATTTCTGATTGGTTAGAGTGGATTTCTTTGTAAAACTTACTTAACTGATATTACTTTGATAAGTGAGGTGTATATGGGGTTTCTAGACCACGGAAACGTTGTTAAAGAGTATTTTCTAAATTATCTGACGCCCTTAGCAGACTGTTTTCTGACTGGACAAGGAAAAAATGCTTATAACATTTGTATAAAGAGATTTATATATTATTTGGAACTATTGGTGTTTTATGGACTTAGGAAACACAAGGGGAGTCTTCTTTTTTCTTCATAAAAATACGATTAGGCTGATGAGACAGTAGGCCTATTCATCAAATAAGTAGAAAAACATTTTTATTTTGGCTGTTTGTTCTTGATTATGATGAGAAAGTTATTGGAAGTTCTATATCCTGTATATCGCGAGTCCTTCTCTAATTGAACTTATATTGTATTGTAATGTATTTTATTTTCCAAATCGCAGCAATAAAAAAATACAGTTATCATATAAACATATAATTAACAATCTAAAAGAAGCAAATGGCTTGATGACCCATTCAGCTTTGTCAACATTAAAAAATAAAGTTATCATATAAACAAATAATTAACAATTTCAAAGAGGCACGAATGGCTTGATGACCTACTCAGCTTTGACAAAATAACAATACTTCCATGGGGTCCAGAAAATACAAAAAATCGAAAGACAAAATAACAATAATATCAAACTAATATAAAATGAAAGAAGGTATAATAATAAAGACATAGTTAAAATGTGTTAAAAGTAGGCAGTCTTACAAGTTCTCCTGACCGCAGTAGCAAAACATGTATGTGAATTCAAATCGTAATTTAAGAATGATCGTTATGAAATATATTACATAAAATTATTGTTTGGAAACAAACGGTAATAACCTGACATAGCTGAGCTCCCAAATAAATACCATAATACTATATATTTCAAAACAAGATTAAGATCAATTCAGATGTTCATGAAATTGATAGCGGGGGGGGGGGGGGGGGGCAGGGTAACAGGTCTAAAGACTTCACTTCATCCCCATATAACACACATGATTATTTCCTGAAAATGATTCCATTCAGGTGTTTTGGTTTTTCGGCTTTCAATTGAAATATTTACGCCACTTACAGGTGAGACTTGTGTGTGCAATAAGTGCGCATTATCGCTTTGTGCAGATTTTGACGATAAATTAGGCTAACATGCGGATGAAAATTGGTTATATCTCCGAAGGTTGCAGGAGGTTGCAGCTAAATTTGGTATTGATGTAAAGCTTAAACTATAACAAAGACCGCTATGATAATTTGAACGCAGAAATCGGCGGTAATCGTGAAATGTATGCATATTAAGGGAAAAATGCAATTTCCCCCCATTATTTAGTGGTTTCGTCCAAAATTACTTCCGAATGGATTAAACATTTGTCTTTAAATTCTATATGGGCACTTAAAATGATCATTCTTAATCAAGCAGATTTAATCTAAAATATATTGGACCACCAATTTAACAAAAAATCCCAAATAACGAAAATTTGTCATTTACACGTGGTGTACCACAAACAAGTCATTTTCTGGTCATTTCAAAGAAAAATAACCAACTAAAAATCAATTTCATGATGAAATATTTTATGGAGATGTTCTAGAGGTTGCTGTCTTTGCTGAGAATACTAAAAAAACAAAATTGGTTAGGTGACCAGAAACCACTTTTGGCGCACTTTTGCTAACGCCTGGCCCACTGTGCGGCCCCAGTCGATTCACCCACTCAGTCGGCCGTCATCTTGAATTCCAAGATGGCCGCCATGAAATCATTGATATGCCTAACTTGAGTTCTAATTGACATGTGGTACTCAAATTTGGTACACAGATGTATTTTGACATCCTGAATTCAAATATTGCCGGCCCCCACATGTCCGACCACCTGGTCGGCCGCCATCTTGAATTCCAAGATGGCCGCCATGAAAATCACTGAATGTGCCTAACTTGGGTTATAAATGACATGTGGTACTGAAATTTGGTATGCAAAGGTATTTTAACATTCTGAGTTCTAATATTGCCGGCCCCAATCGATTTGACCACTCAGTCGGCCGCCATCTTGAATTCCAAGATGGCCGCCATGAAAATCATTGATGTGCCTAACTTGAGTTATAAATGACATATGGCACTCAAATTTGGTACACAATGGTATTTTGACATTCTGAGTTCAAATATTGCCGGTCCCAATCGATTCGACCACTCAGTGGGCCGCCATCTTGAATTCCAAGATGGCCGCCATGAAAATTATTGATATGCCTAACTTGAATTATAAATGACATATGGCACTCAAATTTGGTACACAATGGTATTTTGACATTATGAGTTCAAATATCGCTGGCACCAATCGATTCGACCACTCAGTCGGCCGCCATCTTGAATTCCAAGATGGCCGCCATGAAAATCGAGTATATGCCTAACTTGAGTTATAAATGACATATGGCACTCAAATTTGGTACACAAGGGTATTTTGACATCCTGAATTCAAATATTGCCGGCCCCAAACGATCCGACCACTCGGTTGGCCGCCATCTTGAATTCGAAAATGGCCGCCATTGAAACCATGGAACATGCCTAACTCGAGTTATAAATTACATGTGGTATTGAAATTTGGTACAATATGGTATTTTGATAGGGGAGACCGGGGATGGACGTTACAAAATTCACATTTTGGGCCAGATAATTCTAATGAAAGTATACTCACACACTCCATTTTGGGTCTGTAGTTAGTCTATTATGTTGGCTAAAACCTGAGGCACATAAAACTTGAAAACATGTAAACACTAATTAACTACAGCTTAATTAATGAAGACATTTTTTTTGTAACAACCTACCCCGTATACGGGGTAGGTTGTTACACCATACGGGGTAAATTGTTACTATACATGTATGTAAACATACGGGGTAATTTGTTACAATGTGTAAATCTCTTACACCATACTTTTGTTTCAACTTTCCAGTTTCTTGGTATCGTTAACAGTAGATCAAGTAGAGCTTTAGAATAGACTAAAAGTAATAATAGAAATATCAAAATATTAACACCTGAAAATTGAAAAAAAATTTACTTTACATGTGTAATGTAATTGGGGTAGGTTGTTACATCGACATGGGGTAGGTTGTTGTAACAACCTACCCCATGGGTAATTTTACACATAAAATCAACTGTAGCAAAGTCATTATGCAGAATTACAGGGCATGGCTCAGGGGTATATTAGTGACATACATGTACTATATTCACAATACCAGACTATCATCATGTGCCTTCAGTTGTAAGAACTATTTAAAATTTTATTTTTTGTCAAAAATTCACTTGGAACTGTAAAAAATGGTTTTTGTTGATTTACTTTTTAATAAAGCAACGGAGAAACCTCATGACCGGCAGTTCATCACAGCTATGTGTAGGCTGTATATAGATGCCAGTTAGCACGAACTCTCTTGTTCCAACTTAGCACACTGAGAACTGTAACAACTGACCCGTGTAACTTCCATCCCCGGTCTCCCCTACTTTGAATTTAAATACCATCTGCATACAGAAATCTCACCACTTGGTCGGCCGCCATCTTGAATTCCAAAATTGCCGCCATGAAAATAATTCGAGCGACCTGATATAGTGCCAGTACGTTAGATTACCCAACATGCATCTCAATATCGTCGACAACTCCGCTTCCGGCTCCAAATCAGTAAGAGATAATTATGATCAACAGGCTAGCTTATAAGCTGCGCACGTTGTATCTTTACAATTTTCTGGCATAAATTGAGCGGTGTGTGTGTTGTAATGAATACGATGAGTTCAGGGGAGCATTTCACCAAAGGACTTGTCGGACGTTTTATCCGACAAGCTGTTATAAGCTACTGAAATGCTTGCATCTGATTGGCCGAGAGTAAATTTGTCGGATAAAATGTCCGACAAGTCCTTTGATGAAATGCTCCCCAGTCATCGCGTGAGAATAACTGATAAAAAATAGCGCAGCTAGCTATGCGCGCGCGTGAATATTAAATAGGCCTAAACTAAATACGCGCGCTAATCGAGCAATTACCATTTATTTGTCTTTATACCGGGGACGTCAAACAAAAGAGACATCTTTCATTAAGAACAAAAATCAAAGTCGATTTTATTTTTTATCTTTCGGCCTAACCAAAACATAAGTGTAACGCACATAAGAAATCCAGTGCACCTCAGCACTCCCCTAAGGGTGAAATTTGACAGCAATAACGCCAATGACTTTCAGCTAAATCAATCCGTCGTATACATAATGGCGCTTACGCACGCATTCTACCTAACGGAAGTGGAGCTGCCGACAATTTGACCTTTGACCCTTAAAATTTGGCGATAATATCAATAGTATCGAACAGTATCGATCAATTTTTGTATAGCAAATCGCTCGAATTGAAAATGCATAATTTGTCACACTGACATTTGGTATACAATTGTATTTTGAAATCCTGAACTCAAATATTGCCCACTCTTAACGATCTGACCACACGGTGAGCAGCCATGGAAAATGCCTAACTTTAGTCTTAAACGACACGTTGCACTGAAAATTAAAACACTGATGGTGGTATCTCACTTGCCATGAAATGGATTTGAGATTTGAGACAGATTTAAGACAAGTTTAAGACGATAGTATAGTGACGGAGACGTCTCAGAGAAGTTTCATGAGTGTCCGCGACATCTCATGAGTTTCTGCGACGTCTCATGAGAAAAAAGAACATGTTCATATCTATGTTTTTTTTTCGTCGCGGAGACATCGTCATTAATAACTCATGACAGGCTATACAGATTTTCAATATTGAAATTGCTGTTTTAAAATGGTGGCTAATATATTCACAGTCATGATTAAAATCAAGATGAAGGCTCATCTGAAATTAGCATGTCAGTTTACCCACATGTACCAAGTATCAGCCCCTTCTACCATTTTAAACTAAAGGTAGCTAGGCCACTCATGATTTTTCTTCTTCTCCATACGATAAAGCACTATCTATTGCAACTTTTCACTATGGAGTTGTACTCTGCAGTGGGTAAAATGTTACCCAAAAGATCGCATTATAGTCCAGTAGATGGTCCCATAGGCCATGTACAAGACCCGGAAAAGTTTACAAGTACAAGGTTTTTTGGTTGATTCGTGTTCAAGATGGGTATTTAAGAAAATTTAGCTTGGTTGCCAACTTGGCAACCTTGAGCATTTTTTTTAAATTAGCTTAATAAGAATAATGACCTAATTAGCATACTTATAATATGTAATATGCTGCTAATTTTAGCCCTGGAGGCCTGAGAACAGAGATGAAACACTTTTTTAAGGGCTTTCCATGAAGAGGAATTCATTTATAACACTAGTTTTTATTTTCAAGAAATTCTATTGTCTTGAATAGCATAATTAGCATAATGAGCTTATAGTCAAATATGCATACACTGTATGTACAATATAAAGTCATTCTTAAAATGATGAAAAATATGGTTCATTCGTGTTCTAGATGGGTATTCAAGTAAATGTAGCTTGGTTGCCACATTTGCTGTCTTGAGGAATCGCTCTTATTAGCATAATTAAAATAATGACCTAATTTGCATATATGCAATATGCTGCTAATATCAATCCAGGTATCCTGAGAATATAAACAAAATACTTTTTAAGGGTTATCTATAATAAGGAATTCATTTATGACACTACTTTTTTTCTATTTGCAAGTTTTTTAACCAGGAGGAATTTTAAAAATCTAATTATATGTCCATGTAGGGAATTTAATTAACTACAATGGGAACGAATTCTAGGAAAAATCATCAAGTCATGCTTCAGTGAGCAATGGTTGAATGCAAAAATGTCATTTTTTGAAGTTCGCAAGCCTAAAATGGCAACTGTGATCCAATGATAACGGACCCATTTTCAGATTTTAAACATTTTACACGTCAGAATGTGTGCAAAACGTGCTTCCCAATATACGGAAACGAAATTCGCGTTAGATTTTACAGTTGAGTGAGCATGCCGCAAAAATTGCCCTAACTGCCATTTTTACTTCTTTGCCATGGTATATGCGATCAAATGAGGGAATTCCTGATTTGGAAGTGTATGCAAACAATATCCATTCATTCACGGTCGAATGAACCCATCAAACAACCAAAAAAAATAGGC
>CALNVZ010003430.1:13756306-13782872 GCA_940671915.1 Paracentrotus lividus | reverse complement strand
TATTTTACATTCCTGGGATTCCCCCCCCTCTTTTTGTTTTGTTTTGTTTTTTTATTTATTCTTTTTAGATTATACTATAAAGCATCCATCTACTTGTGTAATTTCCCAGGCCTGGGCTTTGATGTTCATTGTACGTTTTTGCAAGCATATTGTTGTGCATTACATAGGCTTCGGAAGATTTTCAGGATTGGGGGGGCTCAATTTTTTCACACTCTTTTCGGGAATTTTTTTTTTATTACCCCTTTCCCCCCCCAAACATACGTTTACAGAGTTTTAAAAATGCCGAAGTCTTCTTTTATTTTATTTATTTTTTCTTTTTTTTTTATGAAAAAAAATAGTATTCGCTACATATCAAACTAAGATGATTATTATCTTAAATTCTTAAAAACAGCCGATTTTTTTCATACACAACCTGTAAAACAGTCATTTAAAGCGTTTTCGCTATGCTTATAAAGAAAGATATTTATCTCAACAAACGATGCGAGCGCGAAACTGCGCGAGCGATTTTTTTCATAACAACCTGAAAACAGTGCATATAGCGTTTTTTCGCTATTGCTTATAAAGACCATATGTTTATCTCATTAAAATGCGAGCCGAAGCGCGAGCTCAAATTTTTGATATATATCAACCTGTAAACAGTGCATTTTAGCACTTTTCTATGTTTATAAAGAAGATCAATTTATCATCATTAACAATGGCAAGCGCGAACGCGAGCTTGAAAATTTTTGATATGTCACCTGAAAACAATGATTAAGCGGTCTTTTTCGCTATCCAAGAAGATATTTATGTCATTAAACAAGCAATCGCGAGCGCGAGGCTAAAGTTTTGATATATCAACCTTGAAAACAGTGGCATTTTGAGCGTGTCTTTGCTATGCTCACAAACAAAAAGACTAATATCCTCATTAAACAATGCGGAAGTAGCGAAGCGCGAGCTGAAAATTTGTATATATCAACTGAAAATTATATCAACTGAAAACAGGCACTTGAGAGTTTTTTTCGCTATGTTCACAAAGAAGTTATTTATTCTCATTAACAATGCGAGCGCGAAGCGCGAGCTCAACATTTTGGATATAGCAACCTGAAAAGTGTGCATTTAATCAGCGTTTTTTTCGCTATGTTCTACAAAGAAGATTATTTATGTCATTAAACAAATGTAAATCGGCGACGGCTGAGCTGAATTTTTGATATGGGCAGGCTCCACAGGTAACGGGTGACGATTCCAGAAGCAACATGTTCAGCATTCAAAACAAGTCTTACCATCCATAATTTTAATCTTTATTACCTAAATAAATGGTCATGACAAAAGCTGATGACAGCCATCTTTTCAAAATGATAATTTTTATATGATCTCATTAATTAATGAGTATATGAAATATTCATAATCATGGATTACGGGTGACGCAAAATGGGCATGCATATTTGAGTGCAGAAAACATTTCGCTTAAACCTGTGAAAATTAAATGGGGCTACTCACAATTGTAGTATTGATGTGGATTCTATGTATATTCGTATGATATAAATGCCACCTTGCATAAAAAGTAACTTGGTTGAATTTATTTCTTGCTATACTTATGACTCTGATAAACTCCTATCTCCATGTCCAGGTTACGGAGTGACGGTTCGGAGTGACGTTTGTTCCCGGTCTTTATTCTACGAGAGAAATGCATTTAAAAGAAATATAATTACCAAGTTTTCTGGAGTAGTCCATGAATAATTACTTAAGCCAAACAAATTTGGCAAAAAGTGCACGTAACATATATAAGGATTAGAGGCATTAATGTCCCATAGTCCCATACGTGCAAATTTGGTTTGATCATATTCAGCGCAAGAATATGAATCGCATATTTTTTTTAACTTAAATAAATATAATACATTATATATGCAATACTATTTGATCTACATGCTTAGCAACTCAACCCGGAAGTAAAACAAACAAACGTCAATGTGGTGGCCGGTATTCCCTACACAAAAAAATGACTGACCAACACTTTTCAACACACTGCCACCCCGATACACAGGCTTTGTACAGTGCAAACACTCCATACACGTTTGGCCCACCCTCCACACATGTCCATAATGCATGAAATAGAGGTCATGCCCCAATTCTATTTTTATACCATCACATTCTCTAAAATTTCAATTTTTACATCAGGCCATTTTTCAGGCTGCAAATTTTCCTACCTTGACAGAGTTTAGTAGTTTTGTCGGAGATTTCTCACTGGTTGTTGTCGAATACAGCATTCAACCTTCCCAGACAGACCACCTGACCAATAGATGCCGGTATTTCAACTCAGTTGATCTTATGTTGGCAGCTAGGGCTGGACATGTGGTGACCGTCCGATATTCCCTACTGTCCGCTATTCCCTACATCTACCCTATATAAACCTGAAAACAGTGCATTTCAAGCACTTTTTGTGCTATGGCTATAAAGAAGATATTTATCTCATTAAACAATGCGAGCGCGAAGCGCGAGCTGAAAATTTTTGATATATCAACTTGAAAACAGTGCACTTTAAGCGTTTTTCGCTATGTTCACAAAGAAGATATTTATCTCATTAAACAATGCGAGCGCAAAGCGTGAGCTCAAAATTTTTGATATAGCAACCTAAAAAGTGTGCATTTTAAGCGCTCTTTTGTGCAATGGTTATAAAAAAGATATTTATCTCAATCGAGCCGATTTTTTTCTTATATATCAACCTAAAAACAGTGCATTTGAGCGTTTGTTTTCGCTATGTTTAAAAAAAGAAGTATTTATGCATTAAACAATGCGAGGCGAGGCGCGAGCTCAAAATTTATTGATATAACAACCTCAAAAGTGTGCTTTTAAGCACTTTTTGTGCTATGGTTTATAGAAGATTCTATCTCACTAACAATGCGAGCGCGAAGCGCCGAGCTCAAAATTATTTTATATACACTTGAAACAGTGCATTTTAACGCTCTTTGTGCAATGGTTATAAAAAAAGATATTTATCTCAATCGAGCCGATTTTTTTCTTAATATTCAACCTAAAAACAGTGCATTGAGCGTTTGTTTTCGCTAGTTTTACAAAGAAGTATTTATGTCATTATAAACAATGCGAGCGCGAGGCGCGAGCTCAAATTTTGATAAACAACCTCAAAAGTGTGCATTTTAAGCACTTTTTGTGCTATGGTTATATAGAAAGTTCTATCTCACTAAACAATGCGAGCGCGAAGCGCGAGCTCAAAATTATTTTATATTCAACCTGAAAACAGTGCATTTTAAGCGCTCTTTGTGCAATGGTTATAAAAAAGATTTTATCTCAATCGAGCCGATTTTTTTCTATATATCAACCTAAAAACAGTGCATTGAGCGTTTGTTTTCGCTATGTTTACAAAGAAGATATTTATGTCATTAAACAATGCGAGCGCGAGGCGCGAGCTCAAAATTTTTGATATAACAACCTCAAAAGTGTGCTTTTAAGCACTTTTTTGCTATGGTTATATAGAAATTTCTATCTCACTAACAATGCGAGCGCGAAGCGCGAGCTCAAAATTATTTTATATATCAACCTGAAACAGTGCATTTGAGCGTTTTTTCGCTATGTTCACAAAAAAAGATTATATCTCATAAACAATGCGAGCTCAAAAATTTTGATATATCAACCTGAAAGTGTGCATTTAAGCGCTTTTTGTTAAAAATAAGTAAAGACACAGAGTTAATTTGTTAAAAAATAAATGAGCGTTTCAAAAACAATTGGGAGCAGAGAGGGCTCAATGATATCGACCCACCAAAGCACTCGGGCGGGATGGGGCTTATTGTTTGAGCCACAACTATATATTAGGGACCCCGTGTCATTCTGAAAAAAAAGGTTAAACAGAAAGACATGCTATCCGATCCAGCGAGCGAGCAGGAGCTAAAAAGTTTGACAATTGAATATGAGCATTCACAACAAATTATGAGCAGAAGGGGGACTCAAACATATCAAAGCCAGTGTCAAACCCTCTTCAACACGAGGGGGGGGGGGGGGCTCATGGCTGAGCTCAACCTAGATGTGTTCCTATGTTCCTAATTAAAAAAAAATTAAAAACATGATGTGCGAGCGCGCGCCGCGAGCTAAAAATTTTGTCAATAGAGACCTGAAATATAAACTTTCATAAAAAAAAATTGGTGGGGAGCTCAGTAAGATTATGGGAGGGCTTAATGATGTCATAGTCCCTCCACAAAAAAAAGACAACAAAACAATAATGATACAAATCTTGGGGTTATATTTTAAGGGCAATCGCCGAATCTGTACGGCATCAAAATATTGGGGGGCTCAACGATATCTGAGCCCCCCAATATTTTTTTGGGGGGCTCCGCCCCCCAAGCCCCCCCCGGTCCGAAGCCTATGCATTATTTTTTTTCAATGGATACTTGGATAGAGCAGTTCAAGTATGATGACACTTAGGCTGAGATTCTGTTTTTATTCGAAACCTGCTTTGGCTGAATCCAGCATGATATAAGAATAATCGAATGCGTCTCACCAAGGGTCCTAAATGACACACCTGGGGCATTTCATTTACATGTAAAGCGCCTTGAGCAATTTATATGAAGGGCGCTATAAAAGATAATTGTCAGTATTTTTCATGTTCGTTCCTGCATGGGGTAAATATGAATAATAGCTCTTTGCCCTTTTAACTCAATCCTTTTGAACTATTTGAGTAAAATCCCCCAATTGTACCCGAAACAAATTGTGTGTTGGCTTGTTGCTATGATATGCCGCTAAATAAACTCTGTGCGTGGAAACCGCAAAGGATTATCAATACAGTTCACCAATGTAATACCATTAATGCAGTGCTTGCCAAAAGGTCCAATTATAAAATATATACTATTTAAAGTTCAGTGTGTTATTATAAATCAATTGAAAGCTAAAACGACAATAGAACTTATAAACAAAACCCCCCAAAAAATCAAAAGAGTATAATACAGCCGAACTAAATGCTAATTTGCCGGGGCCCCGACTTTTGATATATGGCATTTTTATGCCATTATCTACATTTTTAATGATTTCAGATCTCACGTTTTTTGTGTTTTTTTTTTCGTCCATAAGAACATTGGGCATTATTTATTTTGATAAAGATGGTTAGGTATGGTACCTTCTTCGTTTTAAGAGAGTATATGTTTTCATAAAAGATATTTAGAATCATATACGCTGTTCGTCATAAAGGTGGAATATTTTTTTTCTGGCTCCGGCGACATTACGTTGCTCCGTTATTAATTTCTTGAATGTGTTTGTCACCGCTTTCACTTTCTGGGATCCTGGGTATATCTTGGACGTTCCCTCAACCCTTCCCGGGGATTTTTCTTCAAAAAAGTTTGTCACCCCCAGAAGATGGCCCTTTTTGTCATTTTTTCTTATTTTTGGGGCCCTTTTTTGTTCACGCGACCCACCAAGGCCCCCTTAGTCCTAACCCAAGGAAACACGTCTGAGGTGGAGATTTGTTATTGTTCTTTAAATTAAATCTAGATTTATGGTTATAGGCTCGACTCATTTGTCTAGGGGAGGGGTCAAAATTTATTTTGATTGGGGTTCAACATTCATTTTATTCATTTTTACACCATGGTAATTTCTATCTTCCCTAAATTGTGTTATAAAATCTCAACCAAACATAAATCAAAACAAAATATCATCAATAATGACTATTTACAGCCTTGTCATCAAGGCTTAACAAAATTTAAAGGGAAAATGACGATATTTAAGGGTTAAGGGTGGTTTTCAATTTCTTTTATTTTCAGCATAAACTTGGAATAAAATATTCCGAATTTTCACAAATCTAGTTTTTTACTTCAACCCCTCCCCTAGACAAGAGACATTAGCCTGTCCCTAGAAATATACATTTAACTTAAAGAACAATATAAAACAATACACCTCAGTCGCGTTTCCTGGGGGTAGGACTGAGGGGGGCTTGATCGGCCGGGAAAACAAAAAGGGGCCCCAAAATGAGAAAAAAATGACAAAAATGGGCATCACGGGGGTTGACAAAAAAAATTTGGAAAAAGGTCCACGTGCACGGTTGGGAGAATGTCCAAGATATAGCCATGGTCCCAAAAAGTAAAAGCAGGGACAAACATATTCAAGAAATTAAAGTCAGAGCAACATCATGTCGCTGTAGCGGCAAAACAATATTCCACCTTTATGACGGACAGTGTATATGGTTGATCTTACTTAAGTTTTGATAAACTCAATGGGTCAAAAGTTTACATACACTAACCAAAATTCCTGATGGTGCTGCCTGAATTCTGGTTTATTTTCATTTTTTTTTAAATACTTATATTACCCAATTTCTGGTTGAAGGCAAAGCCAGCACTGAGGTGTGCAACCCCCTAAAAAGTGTCCTTCGGCCATTATTCTCGCTTGCCTTTGTTTAAGAATTACAAATTTTTTATCTTGATGACCGTCTGTTTAGCAATTAATTAGATCGATTAGGCTCAACAGCTTAAGTTTAGGATAGTAGTAGGATGAGATAAGGTTGGAAATTAAAACAAAAACAAAAACAAAAACAAAACATGAGTTAATTACATTTTACGAGACCATGACTCACTAACAACACAGAAAATGTCCAAAGGAACGGATATGATTCCATATACATGTACATGGAATTATGGGAAAAATTAACAAAGTCAAGTGAAAAGGTCAGAAGGGCCTTGAAAGATCTCAATAATGAATGCCATCTGAAAGTCACTCTTGTACTGAGTTTAATTCATTTTGCAATTGTGGAAACAGGATATAGATCTACATACTCTGTGAGGTACATGGACACTTAAGAATTTTCTTTAAAAGAATGCCCAAGACGGTGCACAACATCAACTGGATACAGCAGATATCTAACAAGACACTGAACGGAAAGCTCCCTAAAGTAGGTAGAATATATTCAAAAAGTTACATGCAGCTTGTCAGTAATGGCCTCGGGCCAAGATGACCAGGATGCCATTACATAGAACTTGTTCCTTTTAAACGTAACTTTGCCTTCAAAGATAACTTTCATAAAATACTGGATTTTAAAGTGAGAGCGAATTGATCAACACTCACATTGACTCTGTGTTATAAATAGCTATAAGACTACACTGCTCAGGATGTTGCATTATGGGTTAGGAATCAGGGCAGAATTGAGTAGTTGAGGACTTGAGGTGGTGCTATAAAAGGCTGCTAGTTCACACTGGCTTTAAATGACCGTTGTGATAATGTTAACATGGTAGTTACCATTGATGGAATTAACAATTCGAACTGGCGGAAAATGTGGTCTAAAGTGATCTATGTGGTCAAATAATAAAATTGTCAGTATGTAAATTCCGGACGACAAGGTAGGCCTACAATTGTTTACAAAAATCAAGCCCAAAGGACAATTAGAACTCAAATCAGCAATTTTCAATGATTTGTCAAGCCGACCATCTTCGAATTTTAGATGGGGATGACCCTGTGGTTAATTAGATCACAAGGGATCGACAATTTTTTAATAAAGAATGTCAAAATACCAATGTATACCATTTTTCAGTGCCGCATATCGTTTAGAATGCTAGTCTGGCATTTTCCATGATTTTCGATGGGGCCAGCGACATCTGAATTCAGGAGGTAAAAATACAACATTTTAGTATCACATATCATTTAGAACTCAAGTTAGGCAAATCAGTTATGTTCTGGGCGGCCGCCTGAGTGGTCAAATGGACTGGCGGCCATTTTGGAATTCAAGATGGCGGCCGACTGAGTGGTTGAATCGATAGGTGCCGGCGATATTTGAACTCAAAACGTCAAAATACCATTGTGTACCAAATTTGAGTGCCATATGTCATTCATAACTCAAATTAGGCATAAATATCATTGATTTTCATGGCGGCCATCTTGGAATTCAAGATGGCGGCCGACTGAGTAGTTGAATCGAGTGGGACTGGTGATATTTGAATTCAGGATGTCAAAATACCATTGCATACCAACTTTCAATACCACATGTCATTTAGAACTCAAGTTAGGCACATCGATGATTTACATGGCGGCCATTTTGAAATTCAAGATGGCGGCCGACCGAGTGATCGGATTGATGGGAGCTGGCAATATCTGAATTCAGAATGTCAAAATACATCTGTGTACCAAATTTCAGTACCACATGTCATTTATAACCCAAGTTAGGCACATTCAGTGATTTTCATGGCGGCCATCTTGGAATTCAAGATGGCGGCCGACTGAGTGGTCGAATCGATGGGGGCCGGCAATATTCGAATTCAGGATGTCAAAATCCTGTTATGTACCAAATTTCAGTGCCACATGCCACTTAGAACTCACGTTAGGCAGTATCAATGGTTTTCATGGCGGCCATCTTGGATTTCAAAATGGCGGCCGATCGAGTTGTCGGATCGCTTGGGGCCGGCAATTTTTGAAATCAGCGTCCAAAAATACCCCTATGTGCCAAATTTCACACTTTCTGCCGGAAGTGAACATCTATGGTCCTTATCTTACAGACTAATATTGATCATAACTAAGGGGGAGCCACTTCGATCTTAAATTTAGGGGGGGGGGCGCAAAATTGATCTTGAATTTAAGGGCGCCATAATGATCTTTAACTTAAGGGGCTCCAAATTGACCTACAACATATGGGATCTAAAACGCCAATTTGATCGTAAACATAGGGGCGGCAAATTTGATCTAAAAACCAGGGCGCGCAATTCGATCTTAGATTTAGGAGCGCGAAATCGACCTTACATTTAGGGGGGGGGGGGGGCAAAGCGACCTAAACTAAGGGGTGCCAAATTGGCCTGAAACTTAGGGAGCGCCATATCGACCTGGAGCAAGTGGCGCGCCAAATTGACCAAAGTGATCTTTGGCATTTTATTCTAAAGTAATTAACCACAGCTTTATAATAAATGAATAGTCACAACGTTTCATCACAACTCAACAGTAATGAAACATTTAAAATGATCTAAAGCTCAACAAAAAGGAAACGTTATCAATTTTATTTTTTTTTTTTTTTTTTTTTTAATTCTAAGGATAGAATCTAGAGCTTCAGAAATCGCTATTTTAAATGTTTAATTTAAAATTAACCGAGAGTTTAAAACGATTTGCCGAATTGCACATCAACTTGATTTAAACAATGTCAAAGTTGATTGCCTCAGGGCGGATTTGATTGCGGGAAAGCACGCATTCCAGCCGACTTACTAATTTGATTGCTTTTGACGGGCATTTTGATTTGAAGGCTTTTAATACCAAAGCGAAGGAAGAAAGTTGGAATTTGAATCATGAATTTAACGATGTAGAAATATTTTTGGAATTTGAATGAACTGATTATCAAATGGAGTAAAGAACTCCCGAAACTGACTGGGAAATCCTATAAAAGCAGTGGCACCACCTTCCACTCCCACCATCCCCCCTCTCTCTCTCTCTCTCTCTCTCTCTCTCTCTCTCTCTCTCTCTCTTTCTCTTTCCCTCTCTTTCCCTTTCTTTTAAAAACACGTTGCAATTATGAAGGTTTATTCTTTCTCACTCCTATACCAGGAGCCGATGAGCATTGTTCAAAGGGAGGGTTGAACATGCAGAGCAGCATACATCAGTAGGCCTATCTGAACATTGCGCCACTTTGATCTGATTTTCACCTGTCACAAACAGTGCGAAACTTTTTCGGGGCTGGTAAGTAATTACATACTAAAATAAAAATAGTCGCACCATCTCCCACCCCGGGCCTCCCCCTCTTTATCCATCTCTTTCTTTCTCTATATACTAAGGAACTTGTTGCAGCTATAAAGGCTTTTTTTTTCCTACTCCCATACCAAGATCCGAGGAGCATCGTTCAAAGGGAGGGTTAAACATGCCGAAAGTCACAACTAAATGGTCATTTTCACGTTTTTGTGCACGTTTACTGAAAAAAAAGTAGGTGACCCCACCAAACCCTACGCCCCCCCCCCCCCCCCCCCCCCCACGACTCCGTGGGACTGCATACCAGTAACTGGAGAAGTCGGGCTTTTTCTTTAGTCAAACATGTCAAATGAGAAGTTGGGATTTTCTTTTTCGTCAAAGGGACAAGTGCAGGGTCGTATTAAAAGCACCATTTTGTCATGCATTCCCAAAGAATGATGCAGACATATAAATCATATTGTTTTGTTGTTGTTGTTGTTGCTGTTGTTGTTGTTGTTGTTGTTGTTATTGTTGCTGTTGTTGTTGTTGTTTATTTGTTTACCAATGATTGCAATATCACTTTCATTTCAACAAATGTTTACAAAACTGTTAAAGCTGGTTCATCTTTGATGAGATTTAATAATATCAATGACGTTGGCCTCTTTTGATACACTCCAACTATAAAACAATCCAAGTGACCCTTTCACTAATTTGTTCTAGTTAAATCTTTATGAGAATTTTAGTATGACCACAATGCTGAATCAATAGAGGGTCAAATTATTCATAATTACCATTTTGCCAGAATTATTTCAATTATGATTTTTGCTTAAATAATTTATATAAACCTAAAATTCGACATGTAAATAAATAACGTATCCATAGGTTACAGCAGGAGTTACAGCAAAAACATGCCATTTCAATAACCACGAGTCAGGAAAAAAACTATGCGAATACAATAATTCCCACAAACATTCAATTAATGCCTTCACGAATATTCGTTCAATTTCAAGCGAAATTGAATTTTCCCGTAACGCCTTAGTTCAATTTGATGAAGGCAGTGTTTATTTTCATTTCAAACAAAAATTTCGGTTTGTGAAAGCGTATTCATTATGATACAATACTTTCAATACGTTTTCATAAACCGACATGACACCCATTATGAAGTACACTGGTACACATGGATTATAAAACTCGGTATACATGGTATAGATGGTATAAGAGCAATCACATTTACCCTCAAAAATACCAAATTTAAAGTTGTCGATTTTATGACTCCATATTCGTGGAGTCACCCTAGTAAAATAAGACGTAATAGATAGATAGATAATAAAATGAATAATTTCGTTTTAAGAATTAAAATTTTAGAGCGCTCGAAAAGATTTTAAAATTATTATTGAGAGAGTTCGTATAAAGGTCTACGTATTAATTCTCAAAGAAAGGTCTATATCTTGAGAAATCTTAAGTCTTAACAAATCGTAAAAAACACGGAAGAGTCAAATTTTCTCTTAACACTTATTTTTTTAACTGTTAGACATCCTTTTATCTTTCTGCTCTCTCTCTCTCTCTCTCTCTCTCTCTCTCTCTCTCTCTCTCTCTCTCTCTTTATCTCTTCCGCTTTCTCCTTAAAGCGCAATGAGATTGTTTACAAACTCGAAAAATTCGCTATAATATAGGATTTCCCAGTCAGTTTCAGAAGCTCGTCACTCCATTTGGTAAGTGGTTCATTCAAGTTAGGACGATTTAGCTTTCCAGCGTTTTCCGGGAGATCAAAAAGAATCCTTTTCCAGCAATCAATTCCATTGTTCATTTGTTGAATCCGAATTAAGTGCACTATATACGTAAAACAGTAATCACAATTTAGCAGAGACGCTGTTATGATTGCCGCAATACCCGTCATTAGCAGCATTTAAATTCATTCTGAGTTTTCAACTTACAGTAAGCATTCAAATTAGGACTTAAATTTATAGCTGCAAGAAATGTTTTTGTTTTTAATCATATAATTTTTTTTTTTCATCGAATGTTTGCAAATTGCTATTAGCAGCAAACGGTGAATGAGTATGTACCTTATATTACGCCATGTGCTTAAGTATGAGATCATTATTTTTCCAGTTATAATTAGTTCATGAAATTATATTTTCCCCTACATTTTCTCTTTTTACTCATGTATTATCTTGATAATTCGGGGGGGGGGGGTAGGCGGGCAGGATAGGCGCCAAAAAAAAAGGAGAAAGAGAAAGAATTGAACAAAAACAAAAGGAGGAAGGAGGGGAAGGGGAAGAAAACAAAGGGGAAAAAGGCTTCATAGTGGCGATTCTTTGAAAAGTGAACCTTTTTTGGAAAAATATAAGTCTTGTCCTTTTTGTTTTTAAGACTGCACATGTCATATAGAGCATTGTCTGAAGTTTCAGGAATCCATTTTTTATCTTATTTTATAAATTTTTCATGCTCATATTGCATAAATTAACATAGCAAAAAATTTGAATAGAAAATGGTACGTAAAATATCATTTCTTTTAGACCCTGACTTGATTGTATATGCTGGTCTCCTTACTTTGATTATTGTCAATTATACCTCTTTTCTAACTTCATTCCTTTAAATTTAAATGAAGAAAAATAATGGTGCTGTGAATTGATTGTTTTAAGATAATCAAATCTATAAGAAAATTAATTTGCCAATCGGAATGTCCAACAGACTAACCACAAAACACGAAAAGTTAACGCCCGAAACCATGTTCTATTATTATTCAATTTTTCTCGCAAAGCTAGATATAATGTGCCTTGCATCTCACAAATGAAGCCATGATAGCTTTTAATTTAGTTTATTAATTAAACTTTGAAATGCGGTCACACATCGCCGTGACCCCACGGGTCACGTGTGTGACCAACTATGGTCATGCCTTAAAAAAAGGGACCAGGCTTATTCGCCATTCTTTTGAAAAAGTGAACCTTTTTGGGGACAATAATTTTTATTTTTTTATTTTAAGCTGCATATTCAAATAGGCAATGTCTGAAGTTTCATGAACTGATGTTTTTTCGTGATTTTTTGCAATTGGTCCATGCTCATTTGCATAAATTAACATAAATGATGATTAAATGGAAAAACGGTAAATAAAATATCATTTTTTAACCCTGACTGGAATGGATATGCTGACTTCTTTACTTGGATTACTGTCATTATATTAATTTACACTTTTCTCTTTTAATTCTCATATCAATCTACTCCATGTAAAATGTAAAGCTAACGTGTACCATTTCGTAGCCTTAAAATCGGTAACACACGGTGCGCTTGCGCCAGATGAGTAAGCGCGGTCCATCTATTTAAGGAGGGGAGAGCGGCGCGCGGAGAGAGAATATGGTTTACAACGTGCAAAGTTACATCTAGATGTGACTTGTAAAGAAACCACCGTAACGTAGGCTTGTGGGCTGGCTATTAATTAGCGCATAAGAAAAAATTCGCGTAAGAAGACACTTCCCCTGGCAGTCGAAATGGGATCGCCCGTCCGGTGAGGAGCAAATACTTGCGTGGAGGGTGAAAGAAATTTAATGAACTTTTCTCATGGTTTAATAAGTAGATGCTTCAGACGAGATAGAGGAAAAAGAAAATTTTTGGAAAGCCTATAACATGATTGTGCTGAAGTTGTAATCAGAACCTGTATTTTACATAGATTGATGCTCCAAAACCAAAAGATTTCTCGCCAAGACCCGTGCCGCTTATTTTTCCTATGCGATATGCATGTGATTTTGCCGTAAAACATTGACACATATCGAGAAAAAATCTCTTATAATAGTTCAAGTGACAGGACTTTTTTTTTCACCAATTGGAAATAAATATACCATTATAGGAAAACTGAATTCAACTTTTTAACGTTGATCATTTAAGAAGGTTTAATTAATTATTGGTCATTGAGGAGCCAAACTTTGAAGCGATGACTGTTTCTTAATGCTCAAAAATTGGGCCATTTTTGGTACAGGAATAATGTTCTGCACCAGGCTTTTCGAATTGATTTCATGAAAAGTGAACAGACTTTTTTTTTTCCCTTTGCAATAAGTTATCCCTATTTCCCTGAAAATTCAGAACTGTGAGACGTACTCAATCAAATTGATCATTTCTTTGAAAGGGTAAGTTTGCTCGCCACATGAAATCAACAAAAAATAAAGTGAAAACTGTCCAAAAACAGAAAAAGTAAATGGGAGCGTCGCTTTGAGTAGAAGGGTAGCGCCCTCTATCCTCTTAAGTTTACAACTTAGAATTGATATGAACCCAAAAAAAAATGTTGTTAAATTGATTATATTAATAATCAATCGCCTGGAAATTAATTGCCCTCAAAAATGCCACACACAGAGTAACCAGAAAACCACAAAAATTTGTATGCCATCCGTCTTAACCATGGCTCTGGTATTATTATAATTCTTCTTTCTTCAAAGCTAGAGTTTAATGTACATTGCATCTCACTAAGTAATGAATCTAATGACAAGTTTTAAATTTGATTATTAATTAGCAAAACAAATTGGTCACACAACGTGACCCGCTGGCTGGGGGCGGTCATAAATTCTGATTTTTTCACCTTTCCCATTGGCTGAAATTAATTTATTTTAGCATTATTATGCTCCAAAATGGTTCTGTAATAATTTTTGCGAAAAAACAACAAACAAAAACAACCAAAAGAAAAAACAAACAAACAAAACAAAAGGTCGAAAAAAAACAAGGAAATACATAAGAAATTCAAAAAACAATAAAATACACAAGGAATTTAGTTCGATATCAAATTTTTTTCCAAGTACAATTGTTAGGAATCCTATAAAGATTATGCAAACACATAATTAGCATTCCAGAAGCTGTAGTTTGTCAATTAGAACAAAAATTATGACTTCATACAATGCGTAAATTAGCATAATTAATTCATATAAAATAAATTATTATTATTATGGGAAAATTAACAGTGCTTTCTTGTAGTTACATCACACACTACCATCGTGCAAATTTTCGGCTCGCTCGCGCGATCAACATCCAAGATCTTATAGGGGGCATCATGGCCCCCCATCCCTACCCGCCCCTCGATCCCCCAGTCTTGACAGCTACCAAAACACCCCATTGACTGACTAGGGTTGAGTTCATAAAAATTTTTACCACAGCGGATAGAGTAATTGCTCGAAATGTACATTTATTGCATAATACATAATATATTCATTTTTCTGTACAATTTGCCATAGGTCACACACGTGACCCACTAAAATGTCACACACGTGACCCGACATCACGATATAAAATAATAGATTAAAAAAGAAATTTCAGAGATGACTCCTATCCAGTGGTATTTTTTGGTTAACAGGTCCATAATGCATATCTCACAGCAATAAGAACATTTCATCATTTTAAAACTCACAGGAATTTCAAAATGAAATTGAACTTTCAAAATCATGCCGTTCTGTGAAGTCACACACATGACCCACTTCTTTTGACCTCTGACCTTGAACATGCATATCGTAAATATAAAAAAAACATTTACAAATGATAGCCAACAAAATATATTAGCATGATATAAACATTAAATCAGTATATTTTTTAAATTGTTAGAGTTATAGCCAATTAAAGTCAAGATTTTGCATAATTTCGGTCACACACGTGACCAAGAATGGTCCATAATGGTCGCCAATTCTATCTTAAATTTAGGGGCGCCAAATCAACTTTAAACTAAGGGCGCCAAATAAACCTTAAAATTAGGGGCGTCATACTGATCTTAAACTAAGGGGGAGCCACTTCGATCTTAAATTTAGGGGGCGCAAAATTGATTTTGAATTTAGGGGCGCCATATTGGCCTTAAACATATAGGATCTTAATTTAAGTTGGGCGCCACTTTGATCTTGAATTAGGGGCGCCAAATTGATCTAAAACCCAGGGGCGCCAAAGTGATCTGAAACTTTGGGGGCGACGAATTGGCGTTAATTCGATGATAGATTCAGGGGCGCCAAATGGACCTCAAGAAAAGAGGCGCCAGATTGACCTTAAACTTAGGGGCGCCAAAATGATCTTTGATATTTTATTCTAAAGTAATTAACCAGAGCTTTACAAAAAAGAATAGTTGTTTCTTTATAACACTCAGCAGTAAAGAAATGTTTAAAATGATCTTAATCTCAATAAAAAGAAAACGTTATATTTTTTTCATTATTGTTTTTAATTATTATTATTATTATTCTCATTGAATAGATATAAAGCTTCAGAAAAAGAAATCGCTATCTTTAATGTTCAGTCTAAAAGTAACCAAGAATTTAAAACGATTTGCCAAATTGTACACTAACTTGGTTTAACCAAAGCCAAAGTTGATTGCCTCAGCGTGGATTTGATTGCGGGATCGCACGCATTCCATCCGATTTACTAATTTGGTTGCTTTTGAGGGGGATTTCGATTTGAAGGCTTTTAATACCAAAGCGAAGGAACTTAGTTGGAATTTGAATGATGAATTTGACGCAGTAGAAATATTTTGGGAATTTGAGTGAACTGATTATCGAATGGAGTGACGAACTTCTGAAACTGAGTGGGAAATCCTATACTTATCATAATTACGAGAATTGCTGTATTATTAAAAAATTCATTATTATTGACGAGGAATACGATTTTCTTGTATTGGTAGCATCGTAACAATTTCACATTTCTACATCTACTACATTATTTTCCCATGAATCTTGTTTGCTAAATGGGCAAGCATTTAACAATACATTAGCATCTAAAAATGTTCTACATCTAATTTGCAAAACATTAAACAGTCCATTTACGTTGCCCTGATTTATCATGTCTATTGCACAATGGCTACGCATATTTATTATACAATTACATTTCACTATTACAATCTAAAAATGGCAGATGTATTTCAACTTTTGGGTTATTCAAGATTAATGTGATTTTGTTTAACAGATTTTAATGTCTGATAACTGAAAGACGGCGATTTAAAGAATCTTGCACAATATTTGAATTTATTGTAACAAAATAATTGAGTATACAGTGCTTGAAAAGCTATTAGAAAAAAAATATTGCCGAACAACAATTATCAGATACAATAAATTTGTTCAACCATATAAATTCTCGTTCTGGGGAATTCCAACTCAGGCTGAAACTGAAAGAGAATGGGCTTCATATAGGTTTAAAAAACAACAACATATTCCTCATTTTTGTGAGAATGTCAAATGTCTCGTTTTATAGGATTCATTGTATAGGGTACAATGTAAACTATGTTCTGTAGGGGAGACCGGGGACAATTGTAACACTTTTTTTTTCCAAATTGACTTATCAACTTTATTATAACTAAATACTTGCTTAAAACTAAGTAAAACGAAATTTGGATATCTTAGCTCGACATAAGAATAGGTTTGGGTTAAGTAAAACTATTTATTTTGAAGCCATTATCATTTCAAAACACGAGGTCGAGTGTTACAATTGACCCTAAACCAGGGGCAATTGTAACAGACGTACGGGGCAATTGTAACACATGAAATTGTAACATTTTGCTTTTCTTTATTAAACATATGCACTTGAAAGATCCAAGATTTAAACAACATTAACCACATCAGCTAATTATTATAAAACATCACAATGCTTGAATTAAGTTACATTATATTTTCCACTTGTTATATACATGGCATGGGATTATTGCAGAAGTTTACGTACTCTGTACGGGCGATGACAGCGCGCTGAATTGTCCCGGGGCTAGGTACGGGGCAAAAGTATTTCCTAAACGGCATTGTTACTATTGCCCCTGTGGTGGGCGACCATATTTGGAGAGATTTATTTCTATCTTAGCTTAGGTATTCAGCGTTGAAACGTTAGCAAAATATGGCCTAAGAACATAATTTCTAAATATATAAAAATGACAGCCGTAGCTCATCCACATATTTGTCCAAAAGAAAAACAATGGGTAATGTGAAATATTACTTTCCTACTCAAAAAACGATATTTCTGCTGTAGAAAGTTCCGCGAACCGTTAAATCTGCTTATACTCAAACAGCATGAGGAGCGATGAAATGCGCATGCTCTGTACAAATTTTAAGTTTGTAGCGTGTTTCTGCTAGGAATGGGAGCCCCTGTTACAATTGCCCCGTGTTACAATTGTCCCCGGTCTCCCTATACAAATTGCAAAGTTCCTGCTGTTATGAGAGCGCAGAACCTTGGTCACGTTCCGTTTTTGCATATTTTTCGTTCTTGGTAAAATTTATGGTCCGTATTAAGTGGAGGTCCAAATTCAAAACACAGGATTTCAATGATACGTCTGTACAAACTAAGTACATCTTACTTTTTCAATGATGTGGGACATCAGGGACAGCATTTACTCAGTCTTGTATCATTTTCTAAAAACTTGTTTTAAAAAATGGATTCTGTACGTGTACCTGTCAACTTCTTTTGCCAATTACTTGTTTATCCACTACCTTTTATGATTCAAAACAAGTATTATTGCAAAAGTGAGGACTCTATCTTTAATATTGCATATGAATTGCCAAATAGATGAGCTAGATCCCTCTAAAAATGATTTCCTTTTTCTCTTTTTTTTTCTTTTGATACCCGCTGTATATTCTCCTCAAGCTTTATTTAAATGATTTTACTTTGAATTATCAATGTAATATCATAATCACATCTCTCCAGATGCCACGTTAAAGATACAAAATTCTGCTCTTATATAGAAGAGCAGGAAATCGCTATCATAGCGAGAGAGGAATTACCCGAAAAGCACGAGAACGCTACCAGTATGCAGCGGTTGAAAAGCTGTTAGAAAAAATATGGCCGAAGAGCTATTATACAGATACAATAAACTTGTTAGACCATCATGACATAGAGATTTTCGTTCTGGGGAATTCCAACTTAGGCTGAAACTGAAAGAGAGTGGGCTTCATATATAGGTTAACAAAAAAAACATATTCCTCATTTCTGTGAGATTGTCAAATGTCTCGTTTCATTGGATTCATTGTATATGGTACAACGTAAACTCTGTTCTGTATACAATGTAGATTGCAAAGTTCCTGCTGTTATGAGAGGGCCGCACCTTGGTCACGTTCCGTTTTTACATATTTTTCGTTCTTGGTAAAATTTATGGTCCGTATTAAGTGGAGGTCCAAAGTCAAAACACAGGATTTTAATGATACATATGTACAAACTAAGTACATCTTACTTTTTCAATGATGTGGGACATCAGGGACAGCATTTACTCAGTCTTATATCATTTTCTAAAAACTTGTAAAAAAATATGGATTCTGTACATGTACCAGTCAACTTCTTTTGCCAATTACTTGTTTATCCACTACCTTTTATAATTCAAAACAAGTATTATTGCAAAAGTGAGGACTCTGTCTTTAATATTGCATATGAATTGCCAAATAGATGAGCTAGATCCCTCTAAAAATTGATTTCCTTTTTCTCTTTTTTTTTTCTTTTGATACCCGCTGTATATTCTCCTCAAGCTTTATTTAAAAGATTTTACTTTGAATTATCAATGTAATATCATAATAACATCTCTCCAGATGCCATGTTAAAGATTTTGTGTCTTTCTACACATTATCAGCTGAAAAGCACGAGAACGCTACCAGTATGCAGCGGTTGAAAATCTGTTAGAAAAAATATGGCCGAAGAGCTATTATACAGATACAAAAAACTTTTAAACCATCATGACATAGAGATTTTCGTTCTGGGGAATTCAACTCAGGCTGAAACTGAAAGAGAATGGGCTTCATATAGGTTTCAAAAACAACAACATAATCCTCATTTCTGTGAGAATGTCAAATGTCTCGTTTCATTGGATTCATTGTATAGGGTACAACGTAAACTCTGTATACAATGTAGATTGCAAAGTTCCTGCTGTTATGAGAGGGCCGCACCTTGGTCACGTTCCGTTTTTGCATATTTTTCGTTCTTGGTAAAATTTATGGTCCGTATTAAGTGGAGGTCCAAAGTCAAAACACAGGATTTTAATGATACATAATTATGTACAAACTAAGTACATCTTTTTGAAAGATATAAAAATATAAGAAAAAGTATTTCAGAGGTGTTTCATTCTAATTTTGGGGGGGTCACCTCTAAATTCAAGGGGGCGTCCACAATTTTATTGTTGCCCGTTTTAATATTTGAATTTAATTCCAAACATGAAAAATAGCACTTCCAGTCTCTCACGCTAACTGAAGCATGAATTTTTTTTAAAATAAGTGCCATTATGATAGGATCATTAATACATGTTTAAAAGTTATAAACATAACCGAAAAATGTTATTGAAATAATTTTTAGTGCATAAAATTACTGCAATACCTGAACATAATTTAAAATGGCCTATTTTTGGTTCTATTGATGTGTTTATTCAACCGTGAATTGTTAAAAAAAGTCAAAATAAACTTCCAAAAAAGGAACTCCAGCATATTTGATCAAATATACTAAACTGTAAAAAATTACTGTAGATGTTTTACAGTAAATTACTGGCAACTCTGCTGCACAGTAATGTACTGTAATTTTCTCTTAAAGTAAGCTACTTTCAACAGTAAATTACTGTAAATTCCCACAAGATACAGGAAACTACCGTCAAATATGCTGTTATTACTGTGCAGCAGAGTTGCCAGTAATTTACTGTAAAAAGCTACAGCAATTTTTTACAGTGTACGTCAAATTCACAGAAACGGCAGTATTTGCAATTATAACCCAGTGCTCACTCAACCATGAAATTTGACCATAAACTCTTATTGTATGTTAGGGCATACTTGTGGCATCTTTTTGACAAGTGTGATGTAGAAACATTTGAATATTGTTGGAAATCATTTATTAAAAATGATGATAATCGGCTTGTGAACTTCAAACAATTACATGTTTGCATTCAACCATTACTCACTGAAGCATGACACGAGGATTCTTCCTAATGCCTCGATCACAGTTCGTGGCCGGGGACCCGTACGGCGAGGGAATCAGTCGTTTTTATAATTTCTCTACAGTGCGGTTCCAATTTTTTTTCGCACGAGATTTACCCTCAGAGCGGCTTGGATAGAGACCACTATTGTGTCATACCTCCTTTCCCCTAAAGCTTCTATTCCGGGGTCCGTACGGTGAGTAGGAAAAGACACTTTAAACTTTACGCGCGGCTCCCGGTCGACTCCCTTACGATTTTATGTGCACACCGGAACATTTTCCAGTAGTTATGCTTTAAATGTAGGGGAGCCGGGAAAATCGAGTGTGTGCTCTCGATTTTCCCGGCGTTTTTCTCAACCCGGTAGGCCGTAGCAAACCCGTAGAGTCACCAAAGGGATCCGAGCGGGTTTCTGACGCTAGCCATCCATGTTTCTGACGGTATTCGAGCGGGCTCCGCCCGTGTTTTTCGGAGAGTCCTCCAAATAAAATATTGACAGGCCTCTTGCAATATGGTTCCCGTGCGACTTTCCTGCGGCCCCCGCCAGGGCCCCTTAATGGTTCCTGATGAGACTATACGAAAAGGCTATACTGTCTAGGGTCAGATCTTAAACTCTGGTCTGAAATATACTTTTGTTTATTTATAAACACAACACAAAAAGAAAGTTCCCCCCTATTTCAGATATCAATAATTTTTTAACCAGGAGGAATTAAAAAAATTGAATTGTATGTCCACGTAGGAAATTTAATTAGCCAAAATGGGAGCGAATTTTAGGAAAAATCATCAAGTCATGCTTCAGTGAGTAATGGTTGAATGCAAAAATGTCATTTTTTGAAGTTCGCAAGTCTAAAATGGCAACTTTGATTCAATGATAACGGACCCATTTTCAGATTTTAAAAAATTTACACAAAAGAATGTATGCAAAACGTGCTTCCCAATATACGCAAACGAAATTTGCGTCAATTTTTCCGGTTGAGTAGGCATGCAGCAAAAATGGCGTAATTGATCAAATATGATGGAATTCCTGTTGTGGAAGTGTATACAACCAATATCCATTCATTCACGGTTGAATGAACCCATCAAACAACCAAAAAATAGGCCATTTTAGAATTACGAAAATGTATTGCAGTAATTTTATGCACTAGAAAGAATCTCAATAACATTTTTTGGGTTGTATTTATATTCTTTGGGCACATGTCAATGATCCTATGGCATTTATTTACAAATTCATGCTTCAGTGAGCACGTGAGACTGGAAAAGTACTTTTCTCACATATGGACTAAAATTAAAATTCTTACTTTTATTCAATATAACAATTCTTTTTCGGGAGTACTTTTGATTTTATTTTCACAAAAATCCCGATGTTTCACGCCTCAGTGGGCACAAGATACAAGATAATCATGAAAATGAGAAGAAAGTTTGGGGCTTCGTCATGGTTCAGTGACTTTTCGAATACGTAATTTGAATCGAGATTTTATTAGCTAGAGATCAGCTGAAGCTATGTGCCAAGTTTCGTGACATAACTCACAGTAGAATTAACAATAATCATCAATGAAATTGGCCGAATTTCACATTTGTCAGGTACTGATTTCCTCCTCCATTGACTTTATGTACAGAGGTTTAACAAAAGTTTAACAAAAGTGAAATTTGGCATATTTTAATTGTCAGTTTTTGTCCATTTGATTGTGAATTATTTTTTTTTAAACTTTGCACATATAGCTTCAACTGGTCTCTAACTAACATGATCTTTATTCAAATTACGTATTCGAAAAGTCACTGAACCATGACGAAGCCCCAAACTTTCTTCTCATTTTCATGATTTTCGTGTATCTTGTGTCCACTGAGGCGTGAAACATCGGGATTTTTATGAAAATAAAATCAAAGGTACTCCCCGAAAAGAATTGTTATATTCAATCAAAATAAGAATTTGAATTTTAGTCCGTACGTGAGAAAAGGGCTTTTCCAGTCTTACGTGCTCACTGACGCATGACTTTGAAAATAAATGCCATAGAATCATTGACACGTGCCCAAAGAATATAAATACAACCCAAAAAATGTTACTGAGATGCTTTCTAGTGCATAAAATTACTGCAATGCATTTTCGTAATTCTAAAATGACCTATTGTTTGGTTGTTTGATGGGTTCATTCAACCGAGAATGAATGGATATTGGTTGCATACACATTCACAACAGGAATTCCATCATATTTGATCGATTATACCATGGCAAAGAAGTAAAAATCGCAGTTTTGGCAATTTTTGCTGCATGCTCACTCAACCGTGAAATTTGACGCAAATTTCTTTTCCGTATATTGGGAAGCACGTTTTGCATACATTCTAGCATATAAAATGTTTAAAATCTGAAAATGGGTCCGTTATCATTGAATCAAAGTTGCCATTTTAGGCTTGCGAACTTCAAAAAATGACATTTTTGCATTCAACCATTGCTCACTGAAGCATGACTTGATGATTTTTCCTAAAATTCGTTCCCATTGTAGTTAATTAAATTCCCTACATGGACATATACCGTGTGCAATAAGTATTGTCACCCCCTATGTCGTGCTTGTATTGACTATGTACTCAAGGTAGTAATGATTTCGGCTTTCAAACAAATATACCATCTTAGCTGTTGAAATTACCTTTTTTATGCTGCATAGATGAACTTTGTGTGATATGTATAAGTAAAGCTATGCTGGTTTGAACTTTCACCCAAGAATTTAGAGATCTCAAACCTCCTTTTTGACATTGAAAAATGGTGGACAATGATAACTGGGGAAGAAGGAAAGTACTGAAAGCGACATCAAAAGTCAAATGAATTAGCTAAAACTTGGAGAAAAGAAGGGAAAACCAACAAGGAGATAGCAAGTCTACTTGGCAGGTCAACAAGATGGGTTTACTGATGGAGTAATGCCAGGAAAGATGGGGTGAAGAATATGCATCGATCAGTTAGGCCGTCTTTACTGGCTCAAGCTTAGAAAAATTGGCCAGATCGTGGGTCCAGCGTTATTGATCCCCAGGGGTGAAACAATTTCTGTTAAATTGCTATTTCAGATAATATTCATGTTAACTGATATATCATAAGTAAATATAACATGTTTATACCAATAAAATTCAGTCAAATGATGACTTATCTGCACTTTTGTATATTCTATATAAGGGGGCGACAATACTTATTGCACACGGTATATAATTAGATTTTTAAATTCTTCCTGGTTAAAAAATTATTGATATCTGAAATAGGGGGAACTTTCTTTTTGTGTTGTGTTTATATATTTGGGGGGGGGTCTGTCGCAGGAACGACCACTTTGGCCTTTTTAGATGTTTATCTAGGACTAAGCATCTCATATCGTTTCCCAATACATGGACCATCAATATCACTTTCAAATGAGTGTAATTTCTCTCCTAATGGGTGTAATGCATGGGTGTACAAAATGAATACTATTTTGAATCAAAATTCGTCTCTGAACTATCGGTTTTATGGATGGATCTTATTTATTCATGTAGAATCTATCCATTTAGAGCATCTTTAAAAAATAAAAAAAATTTAAAAAAAAATCTAGGGAGTCGAACTCGGTCCTCTGGATGAGAGTCTGTTCCTCATACCACTCGGCCAGTATTACTGATAGCGACAACTTGATTTTTTTTACTTTAAATGAACTAAACTAGGGTATATTAGTGCACGTTCAAGGCTTTTTTTAGTAATTAATTTTTAAACGGTTCGGAAAATAAAAATCGCGTGCAGCTCAAACAGAATTTATCAAAACGACTGATACAATACGCCGTCCGCGTGCCGCGGACGGTACTGTGATCGCCCCATAAAAATGGGTCAGCTAATAAAATTACCTACACGGACATATAATTAGATCTTTTGCAATTCGTCCAGGTTCAACAATTAATGGTATCTGAAATAGGGGAAACTTACTTTTTGTGTTGTGTTTAGATTCCCGCCAATGTTTCCCTGTTTTATCCGAAATCAGCCTGTCAGCTTATTTTGTCACGTGACCCGAGTTATACGCATCAGCATCATGTTTCAGATCAATTCACGTCTTTCACCTGATTTTCACCTGACACAAACAGTGCGATATTTTTTCCGCGGCCCGTAAGTAATTACATATTAATTTTCCTTAGTATGTAAACAAGGATGCAGTTCACATATCTACCCAATCTCAACCTTCCCCCCCCTTCTCTCTCTTTTCTTTCTTCTTCCCTATCCCTCTCTCTCTCTCTCTCTTCCTCTCTCTCTTGAACTTGAACTTGAACTTGAACTTGAACTTGAACTTGAACTTTATTTATCCATTCAATTAACATCATCAAAATACATTCATATTTTTACATGGCATTTGATATACAGAGATGTAATAGGATAAAAAGGGGATCAGAAAATAGCATGACTATGCTAATCGAGTCTGATACCTGATGTTCTTACAGAATACAATAATGAGATATTTACATTTGGTTAAACAGAAGGTATTTACAATAGGGTACATGCAGGTAATATGGGCCAGCAGGTAATATGGGCCACCTGAAGCAAATCATGTCGTGACCGTCGACCGGTGACCGGTGTGAGCACCATAATGTTGTTCATATAAAATATATATCGTCGTGAGAGCATCTGATGCCAAAATTTCTCTGAGAAAATTGCTGAAAACCAACAAGGTCGGTATTTTTAACTTACGGCATTTTTTTTACCCTGATGTAAATTTGATATTTCACAGAATGTGATGGTGAAAGAGTGTTTGAGGGGGTAACCTCAATTGTTTTGTATATTTAGTAAGCTTATAGTTTCATTTTGATCATACTAGCGTGTACAGGTCAATTTGTTGTAGTGAAGGGGTGCAATGTTGCATTGAATGCTTGCCTGACATAGCAACATTAGTGCAGGTAATATGGGCCATCCAAAATGGCGGAAATGATTCTGGTACTATAGTATTGGGATGAGGCATCAATCTCTTTGCTACGATTTTTTTTTGGGTATATTCACAGTATATAATTAATATAAATAACTTATTGTAGGCCTATATTCACTTGTATAATGCAAATAATATAAAAATAATATTTTTAAAAAGAAATAATATACAAAATACAAAACAATGAAATATATAGTCAAAGTATTTACTGAAGGGTCTTATAATTTCAAATGATATCTTAAAGCTGGTGTATAGTGTTAGGAGAAGGAAAAATTTAATTTGGATTCACAGTTAGATAATATGAAAGCCTGAATCCTGTAACTGTAACAAAGAAAGTTATATTACATGGAATCTCGTTTTAATGTCTTTATTTCACGATATTATAGTATAAAAAAGATAAGACGGGGACCCGACTCAGCTTTGTGTGCACATGGAAAACCAATGGGGATTCTCTTGTGTGGGTGATACACACAGATCGCTACGGTCCATTCATGCGGGAAGTTCGGGGGACAGGACAACCCAGCAAATGTCTCAAAACCGTTACACATTGTGTTTGGATTCAAACATTTCACTGAAATTCACCGGAAATCGTGAAAGGAATATCACAAAATCTCTCACACATGTCTTTTAGCGCAATGTGAACAACATGAGACTATATTTAATTGGTTTTATGCCGATTTTTGTTTGGTTACCAAAACTATACACCAGGTTTAAAGTTAACGATTTTCAACATTTTAAGCAAATTCCAGACATGGTAGAGTAATTGTAGTTTTTAAAACATACATTAAATACATGTGCCCATATTACCTGCACATGCAGGTAATATGGGCACTTTGGTAATGACGTCAACATTTGAATATTGCAGACAGGGGGGTTGGTGATAATTGTTTTTCTTCACAATAAAAGTTGGAGCAGTAGTTATTGGTTCATATAACCAAAGATTAGACTGTGTGTCATTTTGTAATTTTATGCAAATTAGGCGAATGAGCTTAGGGGGCCCATATTACCTGCATGTACCCTATAAGATACATGCAATGGTAAAACATGTCATTATAATCATAATAAATTTGTAGTCTAATAGTGTACTAAATGTTATATACAGTGTCCCAAAAAATTATTTGTACACTTTGAAAAAATGAAATTTAACAAATCGATGTTGGTTTGAAATTTCAATTACTATTTATATCAGATGTTAGGTA
>CALNVZ010003430.1:13742025-13752939 GCA_940671915.1 Paracentrotus lividus | reverse complement strand
CTCTTACTATGCTGTCTATTAAATTCCAGTTGCGAGATCTCCCGTCCGTTGCTGGTGTGGTAAGGTTTAGCCAGGTTACTTTCCGTGTTTAAGCAGGGCGCCGGCAGCCGGTGGGGGGCTGGGGGGGCTGCAGCCCCCTTTTCAGCCACGTGTACAAAATGCAATGACCTACATTGTGATTTTTAGCCTGTTCAGCCCCCCCCCCCCCCATTTGGCTCAGCCCCTACCTTTCAAAACGCTCGAGCCCTGTAAGTGGAACCTCGTTCGATCCCAATCGACATGACATTTTTGTGTTGATAGATCAACCTTGGCAGTCTAAAATTGATTAGGTTTGATCCTATAGCACTTCAGACAAGTCCGAGTCTTATACAAAGCACCGAAAATTAGCACTTCCAGTTTTTAGGTTTCCCATCTTTTTTCCCCTTATACTAAGAAAATGTTCGTGCAGCTTTTTTTTTTGTTTTGTTCCCTGCCTCCATACCAATGAGCAGAGGAGCTCGTTTAAGGGGGCTTTAAACATGCGAAAGTTCACACTAAATGGATTTTTCGCGTTTTGTACACGTTTACTTTGAAAAAGTAAGGTCAACCCCCCCCCCACCCCCCCCCGCTCCGGTCCGTGGGACTGCATACCAGATAAATGCTAGGTTCACTGCCGATCATGATCAACTCGATCAGCGATCCCATATTTGCGGAAGCATTTTGCATTGGTCTGGCAATGGGGAAGGGTGATCGCGGCTGTCAATATCTACTGTGATCTACTTGGATCTACCTTGATCCGCCTCACCTCGACCTTCCTACTCGATATTTTTGAATGTCAAAAAATATCGGTAGGAAGCCGAGCTTCAGCAGGTCGCGGTAGTGATCGAGAAGGCAGTCGAGTCCCGTCGGAAACCGCGTAGTATAATGAATCTATTTATGTGGGATGATTGTCTCCCTTGCAGTTCCTCCAACTCGATTATATCGTACATATGGTACTCAGGATGGGTTCCATCATCTCATTAGATTTTCCAGTCCGCCAGTTCGGGCACTATTGATTATTCTCACGCCAGACTAGAGTCACGAGCGATTCTATATCGACCGACACCACATACACTCACCGATATCGACCACCTGTCTCAGTTATCTGCATCAGCAATAGTCGAAACATGCTTCTGATTTGTTTGAGGTTGTGTTTGAATATAAAATACAAGAAATCAGAAATTTTATTTGTACTATTAGGACGATTTATTATTCTAATTGAAGAGAATCATGTCCGACACATGAGAAGATCTGATATATTATTGCCATGGCGGGAGTGTGGCAGCTTATTTTTCACTCAGCGTTCGAGATTGAAAAACCGACATGTCTTCCTCCTCCTTAGATCGCTCCTAATGAATTACCAAAATATTAATTTCCCATGAATTGGAGAAATAGTGAAAAGATTTTTTTTTGTTAAAAAGATAAGTTTTTTGCCGATGTGCCAGATATGAATGGTGAAAAGAAAGGGCCAATATAACGTTTTTATTTTTGTTTATTATAAGGGGTAAATAAATAAGAAGCGGGAAAAGTAAAGAGCACGATAGGGATTAATTTGTTGTTATTTTGTTTCGGTTTTGTTAAAACTAGATCAATATAACTAATAATAAAATCGTGGAGAAATCCGTATGAGGGGGATTTTCAATTGTATGAATATTGTTTCGTTATATATAATAATGATGACAGTGTATAATGCTATTTTGCGTCCCAAAAAAGAACGCCTACATTTGTCTACAAGCGCACCAAATTGAAAAATATATGATTCTTGGGGAAAAAGTTATTTGATGTTATAAAGCTCATATCCCAACTATAAAAAAAAAATCCGAAATAAAAAAATTCTTCAGTTGAACAGCCACTTTTACGAGTGGCGTCAAAGGAGGGGGGACCTTACAAAAAATATTCGTGTGGTACCACACAACGGTACATACAAGAATACCACAGGCATTTCTCCTATGGTTTTTTGACAAATACCACACAAAATACCATACAGCAGTATCATACAGCCAAAATACCATAGGGATTTTCCTATGGTTTTTTTGGCCCACACAATACACACAAAATACCATACAGCCAAATACCATAGGATTTCCTATGTTTTTGGCCACAAATACCACCACAAAAATACCATTACAGCCACAAATACCATTTAGGATTTCCTATTGGTTTTTTTGCACAAATACCACACAAAATACCATACAGAAGTACCATACAGCCAAAATACCATAGGATTTTCCTATGGATTTTTTGGCACAAATACCCACCACAAAATACCACAAAGTAGTACCATACAGCCAAAATACCATTAGGATTCTTATGGTTTTTGGCACAAATACCACATAAAATACCATACAGAAGTTACCATACAGCCAAAATACCATAGATTCCGTATGGTTTTTTGCCGTACAAATAACCACAGGATTTTCTATGGTTTTTGCGCACAAATTACCACAGGATTTCCAATATGGTATTTTAGCACAAGTACCACAAAAAATACCATCACAGGTGTACCATACAGCAAAAAAATACTTAATAAGCATTATCCCAAAACTAGTACCACACATTCAATAGCCACACACACTTACCTGGATTATGACATATCCGATTGCTGACCGAACACCACACGCCGTTAATTTCAGAGATGCCACACGCCGTTACCACAGGACTCCGCTAGACAACCCAAGGATATCATACTACTGGTATATACACTATTTAGCAAAAATATTTTGGGTCACAGTTAGTTATTTTCTTATATTTTTGAAATAATGCAAATGTTCAAAACTATCGCTCTTGATTACTTTTTGTTTAGAGAAATATATTTCCCTAACAAAAAAATATTAATACTGCAGGCATTACTAGTAATGAGGTAAGCTTCACAAAATACTGATTTGTGCACCCCCCCCCCCCACCGTACTAAAAACATTCGTATGCAAATGAGGCTAATTACCATAGACCACACGATAGTACCACAGGAAACCATACGACTACCAAAACTTCAGCAGTTAAAACTGCCATAAACTACACCACTTTGGACTTAATGCCCGTTGCGTTTCTTCCCTGTTGGCATGTTTGTTCTTCATCAGTTCGTCAAATTATTTTTTGGATCTATTAATTCCCATTTCGTCTAATCAAGGTCGACTAGGTCAAAACCACCACTTAGTCAATTCCTGTAAGAAACTATCCCTTAGAAAAAAATATCCTGTGACATGCTACACAACTGGTAGGTATTGGCGGCGTCCCGGGTGGACGGGGGAACGATCGAGTCCCCCCCCCCCCACCCCCCCCCCCCCCCATCGATTTTTGTTTTCTGGGCGGATGCTCCACCCTCGATTTTTAAAGCTTAAGAAAAAATATACTGTACATATAATAGACGAAGGAGGCACCAGTGTGGCGTAAAATGTACAAGTTCAGGTCATAAAAAGTAAAATTTTCGGCTCGCGCTTCGCTTAACAAAAACACCAGGACATATAATTAAAATAATTAATCTTTCATTCAGGTACCCTTATTAATTTATTCTTTTATTTGTAACAACTTCTTTATTGTAACTTTGGTATAATTGTGTGGGTCGGTCATTCTTTAGTGAATTTTGATTATTAGCCTACATTATATGTCTCTTTGGGGCTTTATTTATTTCCGATTAGTGTATAATTAATCCTCTCCAAATTTGCTGCAATCAGGGACATGTCCCGTGATTTTCCAAAGCTTCACATTTTGTTTTTATTTTCTAATAATTTGGATAAATTTTGTGATTTTGCCCACTTTCTCCAATGTTGATGAAATAACTTTTTAATTTCTTTAACATTCGTTGTTCAGTCCCGTATCGTTATAAAAATGACCATATCAGAAAGGGATTTACAAACATATATTATATATATATATATAGACAATTATTATTCAATTTGTCTCCAACGGGAGAACCATGCATGTTGATAGAAACACACTCAACTGCATGTGTTTATAAATTTGAAACCAGACAGCTATGAAAAAAAATCATAGGCTCCCGGCGGGATTCGAACCCACGGCTCTGGTCGATTGCATCTCTCTCCCCCCCCCCCCCACTTTCGGCTCAGCCCCTCCACTTTCAAAAACGCTCCGCGGCCCCTGTTAAGTGGAACCCGGTTCGAATCCCACATCGACATTGAACATTTTTTTGTTGATAAATCAACACTTGGGCAAGTGCTAAAATAGCACTTCAGGTTCTGATATAGCACTTCAAGACAAGTGCAGTCACTATACAAGCACCCAGAAATTAGCACTTCAGTTTTTAGAGTGTATCCCTCTCTTTTTTCCCCCTCTATACTAAGAAACTTGTTGCAGCTTTTTTTTTTGTTTTGTTCCTGCCTCCATACCAAGAGCAGAGGTAGCTTTCGTTCTAAGGGAGGTTAAAACATGCAAGAAAGTTCACAACTAAAATGGTAATTATTTCGCGTTTTTGTACACGTTTACTTTGAAAAAAAGTAAGGTAACCCCCCCCCCCCCCCCCCCCCCCCCGCTCACGGCTTCCGTGGGGACTGCATACCAGTAAATGCTAGGTTCACCCACTTGCCGATCATGATTCAACGTCGATCAAGCCCGATCACCATATTTGGGAAGCATTTTTGCATTGGTCTGGCAATGGTCGGAAGCGGTGATCGCGGCTGTCAATCTACCTGTGATCTACCCTTGATCTACCTTGATCGGCCTCACCTCGCCCTTCCTACTCGATAATTTTTGACATGTCCCAAAAAAATATCGAGTAGGAAGCCCGAGCTTCAGCAGGTCGGGTAGTGATCGAGAAGAGGTCGAGTCGATCGGAAACCGGTCGTATAATGAATCTATTTTGGTCGGGATGATTTCCTCCCGATCTGCAGTTCCCGATCAACTCGATTCATACTCGATACATACTGGATACTACACGATGGGTTTCCAATCATCTCGATTAAGATTTTTTCACAGCTCGACCTCAGGTTCAGGGCAGCTATTGATATCTCCGACCGAACTCGATCACGACTCGACCTATATTCGACCACACTCGATCACATCCCGATATACTTCTCGATCGCACTCAGCAATAGTCGAACACATGCTGCTGATTTGTTTGAGGTTGTGTTTGATATAAAATACAAGAAATCAAGAAATTTTATTTTAAACTATTTAGGACGATTATTATTCTAAATCTGAAGAAGAATCAATGTCGAAACAACATGAGCAAGGATTGTATAATTATATGCCATGGCGGGGTGGACAGGCTTATTTAATTCACTCAGGTCGAGCATAGCAAAACAGAAACATGTCTTCCTCCCCTCCTTGATCCGCTCCTTAGAATTACCCAAAATATTAATTTCCCAAATGATTGGAAGAAACTAGTGAAAAGATTTTTTTTCTTTAAAACTGATAAGGTTTTTGCTTCGTGTGCCAGAATGAATGGTGAAAGAAATGGGCAATATAACGTTTTTATTTTCTTTATTATAGCATGGTAAATACAAATAGAAGGGGAAAAGTAAAAGCAACGATTACGGGTTATTTTGTTGTTATTTTGTTTCGTTTTGTTAAAACTGATCATAAATAATAATAATAAAATCAGTGGAAAATCTGTATGGAGAGGGGCCATTTTCAATTGATGAACTATGTTTCGTTATAGTATTAATAATATGACAGTTATAATGCTTATTTGCGTCCCAAAAAAGAACTGTACATTTTTTACAAGGCTACCAAATTGAAAATATATGATTCTTGGGGGAAAAAGTTTTGATGTATATAAAGCTCATATCCTCAACTATAAAAAAAAAAATCCGAAAATAAAAAATTCTTCAGTGAACAATGCCCACTTTTACGAGTGGCGTCAAAGGGAGGGGGGGACCCTTACAAAAATATCGTGTGGTACCACACAACGGTACCATACAAAATACCACAGGATTTTCCTATGGTTTTTTTGCACAAATACCACACAAAATACCATACAGCAGTATCATACAGCCAAAATACCATAGGATTTCCTATGGTTTTTTGGCACAAATACCACACAAAATACCATACAGCCAAAATACCATAGGATTTCCTATGGTTTTTGGGCACAAATACCACACAAAATACCATACAGCCAAAATACCATAGGATTTCCTATGGTTTTTTGGCACAAATACCACACAAAATACCATACAGAAGTACCATACAGCCAAAATACCATAGGATTTCCTATGGTTTTTTGGCACAAATACCACACAAAATACCACAAAGTAGTACCATACAGCCAAAATACCATAGGATTTCTTATGGTTTTTTGGCACAAATACCACATAAAATACCATACAGAAGTACCATACAGCCAAAATACCATAGGATTTCCTATGGTTTTTTGGTACAAATACCACAGGATTTTCTATGGTTTTTTGGCACAAATACCACAGGATTTCCTATGGTATTTTAGCACAAGTACCACAAAAAATACCATACAGGTGTACCATACAGCAAAAATACTTAATAGCATTATCCCAAACTAGTACCACACATCAATACCACACACACTTACCTGGATTATGACATACCGATGCGACCGGAACACCACACGCCGTTAATTCAGAGATGCCACACGCCGTTACCACAGGACTGCCGCTAGACACCCAAGGATATCATACACTACACACACGCAACTGCTGTGTGATAAATTTTGATCTACGAAACCAGGAACAGCTATGAAAAAAATCATACGCTGCCCGGGCGGGGATATCGACCCACGACTTCTGGATTGTAGACAGCGTCATAAAAATGGGCTAGACCACCGGGTGCCACGTAGCGATTAAGGTTCAAACTATCGTTTGATTTTTTCTTGGCTAGCAATCCAGAAGTCAGTTGGGTTCGAATCCCGCCGGGCAAGCCTTTGATTTTTTTTCATAGCGTCTAGGTTTCAAATTTTATCACACAGCAGTTGCGTTGTTTCTACCAAGCATTGCAGGTTCTCCGTATGGAGCCAAATAATAATTAATTGTCTATTAACTTCCCAACGGCGTAAATTCCTTACGTTTTGTTTTCATGTATATGTGATGTTTGACCTATCGCTACGGGCACTCCGGTGTGGTCTAGGCGGTCCTTATGACGCTGGTTAGCAATCCAGAAGCCGTGGGTTCGATCCCGCCCGGGCAGCCTATCGATTTTTTCCATAGCTGTCTGGTTTAAATTTATAAACACAAGCAGCTTGCGTGTGTTTTCTATCAACATGCATGCGTTCTCCCGTTCGGGACAAATGAATAATTAATTGTTCATATATTATATATATAATATATGTTTGTAATCCCTTTCTGATATGTTCACTTCATTTATAACGATACGGACTGAACAACGAATGTTAAAGAAATTTAAAATAGTTATTTCCCATCACATTGGAGAAGTGAGGCAAAATCACAAATTTATCCAAATTATTAGAAAATAAAACAAAATGTGAAGCTTTGGAAATATCAACGGGACATGTCCCATGATTAGCGCAAATTTTGGAGAGGAATTATTATACACTAATCGAATAAATAAAGCACCCAAAGAGACATATAATGTAGGCTATATCCAAAATTCACTAATAGAATGACCTGACCCCAACATTATACCAAAGTCCTACAATAAAGAAGTCTGTTACAAATAAAGAATAATTAATATCAGGACCCTGATGAAAGATTATTATTTTAATTATTGTCTGGTGTTTTTTGTTAAGCGAATGCGCGAAGCCGAAAATTTTATTTTTATGACCTGAACTTGTACATTTTACGCACACTGGTGCATCTTCGTCTATTATATGTACTATATTTTTTCTTAGCTTTAAAAATCGAGGCGTGGACGCATCCCCCAGAAAACAAAATCGATGGGGGGGGGGGGTGGGGGGGGGGGGACTCGATTCGTCCCCGTCCACCGGGACGCCGCCAATACCTACCAGTTGTGTAGCATGTCACAGGATATTTTTTTTCTAGGGATAGTTTCTTACAGCGAATTGACTAAAGTGGTGTTTGACCTAGTCGACTCTTGATTAGACGAATGGGAATTAATTAGACCAAAATAATTTGGACGAACTGATTGAAGACAAACATCCAACAGGGAGAAGCAACGGGCATTAAGTCAAAGTGGTAGTTTATGGCAGTTTACTGCTGAAGTTTGGTAGTCGTATGGTTCCTGTGGTACCTATCGTGTGGTTCTATGGTAATTAGCCTTCATTTGCACTACAAATGTCTTTCGTACGGGGGGTGCACCAAATCAGTATTTTGTGAAGCTTACCTCAATACTAGTTAATTGCCTGCCATGTATTAATATTTTTCTTTTAGGGAAATATATTTCTCTAAACAAAAGTAACATCAAGAGCAGATAGTCTTTGAACATTTGCTTATTTCAGAAAATATAAGAAATAACTAACTGTGACCCAAAATAATTTTTGCTAAATAGTGGTATATATCAGGTATGATATCCTTGGGTGCTGTCTAGCCGGAGTCCTTGGTAACCGGCGTGGGCATCTCTGAAATTACGGCGTGTGGTGTTCCCGGTCAGCAATCGAGACTATGTCAATTAAAATTCCAGGGTAAGTGTGTGTAGGTATTGATAGTCGTGTGGTTACTAGACTTTTGGGAATAATGCTTATAAGTAGTTTTTTGCTGTATGGTACACCTGTGATGTATTTTTTCGTGGTACTTGTGCTTAAAATACCATATTGGAAATCCACTGTGGTAATTTGTGCCAAAAACCAATAGAAAATTCCTGTGGTATTTGTACCAAAAAACCATACGGAAAATCCTTGGTATTTTGGCTGCTATGGTACTTCTGTATGGTATTTTTATGTGGTATTTGAGCCAAAAAAACCATAAGAATCCTAATGTATTTTGGCTGTATGGTACTACTTTTGTAGGATTTTGTGGTGGTATTTGCTGCCAAAACCATAGGAACATCTCTATGGTATTTTGCTGACTATGGTACTTCTGTATGGTATTTTGTGTGGTATTTGTGCAAAAAAACCATAGGAATCTCTATGGTATTTTGGCTGTAAGGTATTTTTGTGGTGGTATTTGTGGCCAAAAAACATAGGATAATTCCTATGGTATTTTGGCTGTATGGTATTTTGTGGTATTGTGTGGCCAAAAAAAAACCATAGGAAATCCTATGCTATTTTGGCTGTATGATATCTGCTGTATGGTTTTTGTGTGGATATTTTGTGCAAAAAACCATAGGAGAAATCCTGTGGTATTCTTGTATGTACGTTGTGTGGTACCACACGAATATTTTTGTAAGGGTCCCCCCTCCTTTGACGCCACTCGTAAAGCTGGCATTGTTCACTGAAGATTTTTTATATTTCGGATTTTTTTTTTATAGTTGGGATATGAGCTTTATAACATCAAATAACTTTTTCCCCAAGAATCATATATTTTCTTTGGTGCGCTTGTAAACAAATGATACAGTTCTTTAATTGGGAGCAAAATAGCATTATAACTGTCATCATTATTATACTATAACGAACATAGTTCATACATTGAAAATGGCCCCTCTCCATACAGAATTTATCCACTGATTTTATTATTATTATTTATGATCAGTTGGTTTAACAAAACTGAAACAAATAACAACAAAATTAACCCGTAATCCGTTGCTTTTACTTTTCGCCGCTTCTATTTGTATTTACCATTGCTTATAATAAGCAAAATAAAACGTCTATATTGGCCCTTTCTTTCACATGTTTCATATCTGGCCACACGAGCAAAAACTTATCGTTTTTAACGAAAAAAAATCTTTCACTAGTTTTCCATCATTTGGGAAATTAATATTTTGAGGTAATTCTAAGGAGCGATCAAGGAGGGGAGGAGACATTGTTCTGTTTTTGCTATGCTCGACGCTGAGGAATTAAATAAGCTGTCCACACCCGCCATGGCATTAAATTTATACAGATCCTTGCTCACTGTTGTTTCGACATCTGATTCTTCTTCAGTTAGAATAATAACGTCTAATAGCTTTAAAATAAAATTCTTGATTTCTTGATTTTATAATCAAAACACACCTCAAACAAACTCAGCCAGCATGTTGTTCGACTATTGCTGAGTCGGCGATCGAGAAGTATATCGGGATGTTGTCGAGTGTGGTCGATATAGGTCAGTCGTGCTCGAGTTCCGGCTCGGATATCAATAGCTGCCCTGAACCTGAGGTCGGAGCTTGGTGAAAAAATCTTAATCGGGATGATTGGAAACCCTCCGTTGTAGTATCCACGTATGTATCGAGTTGAATCGAGTTGATCGGGAACTGCATGCATCGGGAGGAAATCATCCCGACCAAAATAGATTCATTATACTACCGCGGTATTCCGATCGACCTCGACCTATTCTCGATCACTACCCGACCTGCTGAAGCTCGGGCTTCCTACCGATATTTTTTTGGGACATGTCAAAAATATATCGAGTAGGAAGTTGGCGAAGTGAGGCCGATCAAAGTAGATCAAGGAGTAGATCAAGGTAGATGACCACCGCGATCAACCCTTCCCGACCATTGCCAGACCAAGCAAAATGCTCCCAAGTATGGTGATCGGGCTTTGATCGACGTTTAATCAGATCGGCAAGTGGGTGAACCTAGCACTTCTACTGGTATGCAGTCCCACGGAGCCGTGAGGGGGGGGGGGGGGGGGGGGGGGGTTACCTTACTTTTTTTCACAGTAAACGTGTACAAAAACGCGGAAAAATTACCATTTAGTTGTGACTTTCTTGCATGTTTTAACCTCCCTCTAGAACGAAAGCTACCTCTGCTCTTAGCGTATGGGAGCACGGAACAAAAAAAAAAAAAGCCTGCAACGGTTTTCTACGTATAGAGGGGAAATAAATGAGGATACACTCTAACAAACGAAGTGCTAATTTTCTGGGTGCTTGTATAATGACTGCACTTGTCTTGAAGTGCTAAATCAGAACCTGAAGATCTCTC
>CALNVZ010003430.1:13705047-13715062 GCA_940671915.1 Paracentrotus lividus | reverse complement strand
TGTCTTTCTTTCTTTTCTTTTTTTCTTATTTGGGAGGGGCAAAAGTTGTAATAATGGGAAGAGGTAAAATATAATTGTCAACTATTTAAATATTCAACTGTTTACAGAGCCATACACATAAACAATAAAACGTCAATGTTCATTAACAATATCCACTCGGCCTCGAAATCCCTACATCTATCAAATAATAATAAATAATATGGACCTTTGAAGAATGGTGGAATTTGTTTCCATTCTTTTTGTGTGTATTTTTTTGTACATGTTGTATATATGTATGCTCGCTATATTTGAAATGGTGCGGGAAATTCTCTTATTGTGATGAAAAAAGGTAATCCATGCTTAACGAGGTATTATCAAAGCACGGATTATCTTTTCTTTGAGAAGCTTAGCGGTTCCAGGTTATGGCTGACATAGCACAATGACAACGGACAAAGGTCTCAGATTCAGGGCGGAACCAATTGCCTGAATGAACTACTCGTTTAGTATTTTGAATCCAATTTGCATAACTAGTTGTTGCTATGACTGACAAACACGTTTCTTGTCTCACATTGCAACACACTAATATATGCAAAAAAGGAAATCGAGTGGGCCTATTTTATGTCAAGTGCCATTAATAATTCAGTAGTCTTGAAAAAAAAACCATTAGTTTACATTCTCAGTTGAAAATGATAATGGTGTTTTTCTCCTCTGTAGAAATTATGGACGTATAGGTGGTATCTGACGTCGCGGAGATGTCTCTGAGACTCGAACACGTCTCCGATAATTGTTTTATGTATCATCAGAGACGTCTCCACGACAGAAAAAAACACACACATTCGTGAGCATGTTCTATTTTCCCTCGACTTACGAGATGTCGCGGAGATTCATGAGACGTCTGTGCGACCACTTTTAGATCTTTCCCCGACAAAAATCAAAACCGTATCAAACTCGTCCCAAAATCCACGTTTCTCACAATCGAAGTCTCATGGCAGATACCTTAGATACCCACCAACCTACAAGGTGTAGTATCTCACTTTGTCCCTCAGTCATCCTCGTATACATCTCTAGGAGGTCTCCATATATATGGGGGCCGAGATTGGACCGTGTCCCCCCCCCTCGATTTTATGGGGGAATCGTCCCCCCCTCGATTTTTAAAAATAAACAATTTTATAGTGATTAGCTTGTGAAACTACATAAAAGAGTAAAATTTATGTCAAATAAGATGCTAAAAGTTATATAAGCAAAAATTCCGGCTCGCGCTTCGCGCTCGCAATCATTTTCCACTATTAATTTCTCTATCTGCATAAACTTGAAGTTATTATATTATTTGCATATCTCATTCTTTTTTCATCTATTTCCGCCCCCACCCCCCCGCCTATCCCCGTCGTGACAATGATATCGCCGCCTTGGTCTGAATACTAGTTATCATTCGGAGACGTCTTTGAACGTCTAACTCTCGCGCAACAAAAAAACATCAAAATCTATTCAAACTACAGTCTCAAATTAGTCTCCAAACTAGTTCCAAATCCGTTTTTTTCCAGTTAAGACAAGTGACTTGCCACCATTAGTTTATTGTGTTTTTAGCGCTCAGTTCCTTCTTCAATATTCAATTCAATTCAATCTTCAGTATTTATTAATTCCGTCTTTCAGGAAAAAAAAACACACAAAATACACATAACAACATATAAACATAATCTTAAAAACAACGTATTACAAATTAATTGAAAATTAAAGCACAATCTTAGGCATAAATATCTTGTTGCATTGAAGAAAAAACAGAAAAGAGACATTTAAAAAGCATGGCTTGTAGATTACATGCCCTACTAAAATGAAAAAAATACAACGCATACAATCCTTCTATTTTTATGTTGTGCTATTTAATATATAATCTACGCTATATTATATCTATATTTTACAAAATGATAATGTAAAATGGAATAACGATGGGAGGAGAAAAGCATGATTCATGAGTAAAAAAAAGGGGGGAAGAACATAAACAAGGGTATGTATGAATATGAATATAAATAAGAAAAAAGGAGGAAGTTGGCGAGAGAGTGGATGGAGTGTGGTCGTGTGGGTGCGTGTACTGCTGTGTTCACTTGAATTCCTGCTGTGTACGTGAAAGAATGTGTTTTTTTAATTTGTTTTTGAAAACGTTTAAGCTCAGGGAAGTCTTTATATCTTCAGTTAATGAATTCCAGTATTTTGGTCCGTAAAAAACGATAGTTTTAGAGGCAAAAAGAGTGCAAAAATATGTCAGGTCAAACTAACACTTCAATCGTGTCGGAAATGTCATTTTTGATGATTAACATGCAATTAATCTAATCGTCGTGGACAGTTCTATAATGCACCTAATTCTTAAACAAAGTTTTAACAACCTTTAACTTCAAGTTAACGAGAAAATAGATAAATTAGCTTCCTCCGACATAAAACTCGTTAAGCCATATCAAATTCTAAACCACCTCTGCCCCTAGTTTAGAATTCTTTACAAATGTTTGTACAACTCTAATCCCGAATGACGTCATCCGAATCTACTTTCGTACGATGAGACGCACGCTTCACTGACGCTCCATAGAGAAGCGTGCAAATCAGCGTTGCATTCTCGTTTCATTACCCTTACTATTTTCGTGCGACAGCACAACTCTAAAACCCGGAACAGAATACGGGCCTTCCTCTTTGCATTAAATTCAATATTATTATTAAGCATCCTACAAGCCAGGCCTGCTAGCCCGCGTGCTCAAAGAATATAGAGCGGGCAGTCTTCATTCATTCCTTGGTCTTCGTGCGAGATGGTCATTCTAACCGATGGTGTGCCTAATCGCCAATATTTTATGTTATTATTTTCCTTCAAAGGGGTGAGCAAGCGATCTGTGAGGATAGGAGTATGATTATTCCATGATATGAGATATAATATTTTCTCATGGAGGAATGTTTTTCTTGCCATGGTCACTGGCTTGACCGAATGCTGGATTTATTGTTGATGAAGAGAATATAGATATTGTCCAGACAGGTGAAGAACAGGCCTATAGTTTGCCCGACTATATGCGGGGAACAGGCCTAGTTTGCCCGAAGGCTGGCAAGATTTGTGATAAAGAGTATATGATTGTCCAGACAGGCGGGGAATAGGTCTATAGTTTGCCCGAGTATATTTATGCGCGGAACAGGCCTAGTTTGCCCGAAGGCTGGCAAGATTTGTGATAAAGAATATATTATTGTCCAGATTGATATGCGGGGATCCGATTGTTGACATGAATTTTACACATGTCTGTAGTCTCGTACATCGAGCTTGACCTGGCATTTATTTATTTATTTCACGGCTGTCTAACTGCAGATAGATCAGCCGGCTCCATTTTGGTTCCTTCCAGATCGTTAGCTTAATATACATTTGCACTAACATTCATATTTACATTTATTTGTATATGCTTACGTAAAAGTAATGAAACATTAGTTGCAGCAATATTCATGTTATTATTTACGTGTATATTATGTATTAATATGTGCTGATTTGAATGTTCCAAAAAATTTGAAATTGTGTTGACCACTCAAAAGTTAACATGCAAAAGATTCGTCTTATTAAAGGCCATGGACAAACGCATAAAACAAGATTATCTTTTTTGTTTCTTTCTCCTTGTCTAGTCTCAAAGTGGAAATAATGTGTAAAAACATTCTTTGTAATGAGCGTCATGCATGACGGACCTGAGCGCTATATAAGAAGCCACCATTATTATTTATTATTATTGAAAATGAAACATTTGTCTGTATATTGGTTTCAAACAAACAATTTAAATGTTTTATCCTTCGTTCATGCATTGTATAAACGAAATGGATGAACCTTTCAAATAACAATCCTCTTACATTTTCACTCACACTGAGTACATCATAACATGAAATAAACTTTTCTCTTTTGGTTTTAAAAACTGCAAAAAGAAAAACCTTTCTCATCGTTGATGAATAATATCAATGATGAATAATATGACCATGGTTAACTAGAGCAGGCCATATAAGATTGGCTTGTTTAATCATATGTATTCAAACAAACATCAAACATTGTTTTTTCCAACCAGGGAACTCAAAAATGAAATTGACACCTAGTAACTCCTTATTCCATTCTGAACCAAATGCAACTGACATTCTCTATCCTCGAGAAAACAACAGTGAGATCTTTTATACCTTTGGTACAAATTTAACTTTCATGTAAAACAAATAAACTTTGGAAATATTCTTTCAACACTAAAATAGTTTTTACATGCTTCAAAGATATGACTTCTGAATAAAATTTGCATATCAATTTAGTCATTTGCTGTAATGTACATATAAAGAATCAAGCATGACTTAACTTAACACAAACTTTATCTTTAAGTTACTAAAAATTCAGATGTTCTTCTTCAGATGTTTCATCAAAATTGTCATAATGCAAGACTCTGCCACATCTTTTACTCAATTTCAGACATAAAAATTTAGCAATGATCCCTTTTTGCGGTAGCAACTGAAATAAAAACATATAACTGATTGTGTCCATGTCCCTTATAATTTTGACTTTCACTCTTGATCATCTATTAAACACCTAATACAATTATAAGCGAAAGAACATTAGTAAGTGTACTCATTTTGCACTATAACAACCAACAAATTTACAAATTCCTTCACCATAAAAGTTGCAAGGTATACTCGTTCATGAAATTCATCTTGTTAACACAAGCTGAAAACTAACCACATGTATGTTGCACTTTATAAAAACCGTATACAAATTTAGTTTAAACTTTTCTCTAAACCCAATTTAGTCTTCACAATGATATTAACTGTGATAATATCCTGATATCAGCCAAAATACTGTTCAATTGATTTTTTTTCTTTAAAGAAATGTATATCCTTTTGTTCAACTCTTCAAATGTATATTTTAGAGGTGTAAATTATGTTTAAACCTGTCTTACCATATTGTAACAAAAAGATTATTTTTCGTGCACAATATAACACATATAAAATGTCTTTCCTCTTCTCAAAATGAATAGTTTAAGTCAAATTCTGTTCAAATGTCAATCAGCTTTACAGTTCCAGTCTCTTCTCAATTAGGACGCTGTTCTTAAAGAAGTCAGTTTCAGTTCAAGTCCTTCAGCATGGAAAAAAAATCACTTCTTAAAGGTTGCTGGGCAGCAGTATAATAAATTAGTTCATGTCCACAAATTTTTGATGTTCCAAAAAACGATCATAAGCATTCAAAGTCTGTAGACAGAAGACTAAGATGAATTCTGGTTGTGCTTGGATTCCATCAGTGCTATATTCTTTCACATATCATAAAAATGACATTCTTTATTAAAATCACAAATTGATGATACAATCACGATTGTATACTGCTGTATATAACTGATGTTCCAAAAACAAAATTTAATGAGATGATCTCAATCAAATCGTATCAGGACAACTACCCCCCGGATAATTACCCCCCGGACAATTACCCCAAGGACAATTTCCCCCGGACAATTACCCCCCCGGACGATTACCCCCTGAGGACAATTACCCCCGAGGACAATTACCCCCCGGACAATTACCCCCGGACAATACCCCCCGGACAATTATCCCCGGACAATAACCCCCGGACAATTACCCGCCGGACAATTACCCCCCGGACAATTACCCCCCGGACAATTACCCCTGGACAATTACCCCCCGAGGACAACTACTCCCGATGACAATTACCCCCGGAGAGTAACACCCAAATCAACTACCCCCCGAGGACAATTACCCCCCTCACAGGCATGATGTTGGAATCAAGCGGCGCCCATTGTGGGTCTCGCCCGGTGTTGCAGTGTTTCTAATCATTTTCTACTTGATCTTATCATAATGAATCTCTCTTTCTCTTTCATATTTCTCTTTCTCCTTTCTCACTTTCTTCTTTTTTCCTTGCTTCTTCCGTCCCCCCCCCCCCCCCGGTTCGATTACTCATGTAGGGTAGATGTAGGGAATATCGGACGGTCACCACATGTCCAGCCCTAGCTGCCAACATAACATCAACTGAGTTGAAATACCGGCATCTATTGGTCAGGTGGGTCTGTCTGGGAAGGTTGAATGCTTTATTCGACAACAACAAGTGAGAAATCTCCGAGAAAACTACCACAATCTGTCAAGGTAGGAAAATTTGCAGCCTGAAAAATGGCCTGATGTAAAATTGACATTTTAGAGAATGTGATGGTATAAAAATAGAATTGGGGCATGACCTCTATTTCATGCATTATGGACATGTGTTGGAGGGTGGGCCAAACGTGTATGGAGTGTTTGCACTGTACAAGCCTGTGATTGGGGTGGCAGTGTGTTGAAAAGTGCTAGTCAAGTCATTTTTTTTGTGTAGGGAATACCGGACACCACATGGACGGTTGTTTGTTTTACTTCGGGTTGAGTTGCTAAGCATGTATACACAACAAAAAAGTAAGTCCCCCCCCCCCCTAATCAAAATGATGTAACTTTTGAACGAGCTTGTTTTTGTACGATAATTTGGAGGGAAGTTTTATCTTCCTTATAGGTACCTCCTGTGAAAAAATGACATCGATCACTTAAGACATAAATGAGTAATCAACGTTTTAAGCAAAAATAGACATTTTCAAAAGTCACAAGGTCATTTTTTAGGCTGAAAAATAACAATTTTGTAAAATTTTCTTTTTACCTTGTGTTTAAACATTTTGGTGGATTATCATCCAACATTTGATCATCCAACACCACATCCCGATACATTTCACTATATTTTTATGGATGAGTGAGCACAAGTTTAAGAATTATGTTCAGGCCTCCAAAAAGGTAAAATCCAACAATTTATTCAAAGAATTGACATCAGATATTATCTTTCAACATTATCGACACATTTTGTGAGAAAATGAGCACTATTTCGTCGTGTCATGGACGAGTGAGCACACTTTAAAGGTGGCTTTTGTGACTTTTGTATTGACAATTTTGCCTTTAACGTGTGTTTATTCATGCATGACTCAAAGGTTTTATCTCATTTTCGCACATAAGTTAGTCGATAAGTGTATAAACATAACCGCCAAACGACATTACACAAGACCTTTTTGTTAAAAAGTTCCAGCATGTTGATTTGGGGCTTGTTTTTGCTTCGAGATTGTACACAATGTCAATGGAGAGGAAATCAAAATTTTAACAAAATTGAAATCGGCTATAATTTCATTGGGATTTTTGTTAATTCTACTGGGAATTTTTTCACAAAACTTGGCACACAAGTTCAGGGTGGTGCTAACTAACAGGAACAAAACGCTAAATTGAGCATCTGATAAGATACGGGGTGGGCCAAAAGCTATGAAATTCCTTCTTATTTACATGTTTTTCTTAATAACTTCTGCTCACTGAAGTATAAAACACTGGAATTTTCGTGAAACTCGAATCAAATGAACTATCCAAGAAGGTCTGTGACAATTATCCAAAGTAAGCGATTGAATTTTAGTCTACAAACGAAAAAATGGCTTTTCACGTATTAAGTGTTCATTGAAGCGTGAATTTTTTAATAAAATGCCATAGCATCATTTGAAAACAATTATTTGACATACACATAACAAAAAAATTTGATAAAATGATTTTATTGCACAAAAATGGAACAATACTTAACAATGGAATTTGAAAGTGTCCGTTTTTGTTTTTATTAAGTGTTCATTCAACCGTGAATTGATGAATATTGTTTAAAACACTCTTCCAGATTGCATATTCCGTCATAATCAATCATATTTAAAAGTAAAAATGTGTGAAAAATGCAGTTTTTGCAAATTTTACCTCATGTTTATCCAACCGTGAAATGTAATGCAAAAGTCGTTTCATGTGTTAGAAATTAAGGGCAACAACCCTTCTGAACATATCTTTTGTTTAAAAGTTTGAATTTGTTCCAATATTATTGAATTAAAGTTATGAAACTGACCTTGTGACTTGCGAAAAGTGACATTTTTGTCTTTTGACTGTGCTCATTGAAGCATGACTTAACAAATTTCAGTAAAATCCACCGAAATGGTAGCTGATAAAATTGCCTACAAGCACATGTAATGACATTCGTAAAACTCCTCTTAGTTCAAAAGTTACATCATTTTGATTAGGGGGGGACTTACTTTTTTTGTTGTGTATAGATCAAATAGTAAGTTGCATATATAATGTATTATATTTAAAATTGTTTGACAATTTTGAAACGTCTATTTCTCTTTATTATTATTGTGATATATCATGATCTACATGAGATATAAAGTTATTCTGTGTGTTTTGAAATTTTGTAGTAAAATGCATACAATCTTCTAAAAATAAATAATGTTATAAAAAATGAATACAAACATGTTAAGTTGATGGTTTACATTCAAATCAGTGCTTCCAGACAGATCTTTATACAAAAAAAAGGGTGAAAACATACTGTCCGGTATTTCCTACACTGTAGGGAATGCCGGACAATTTACGATGACGTCATTATTTGCATATAACTGCCTCAACAAATATTTGATTACCTCAATTTTTTTTGGAAAATAAAGTTGAATGATGTAGCTAAGCAATGAGAATCTTTTACTTTTGTGATTTTATTGTTTTTATGTGGTAATTAAGCAAATGAGCTTAAGTGGCCGGTATTCCCTACATCTACCCTATGCATCAGAAAATATGTTAACGGGCACTCATATTAACTTTTATTTTCATAGAACAACAATTTGAAAATTCATGAAAGGACACAAATACACAAAATAATCACACATGTTGAATATCTCTGATTCATCTGTGATTCCAACAGATATGATTTTTAATTATTTTTTTTGTTTAATTTCACGAAAAATGGATAAAACCTTGGTCTGAACCATGGTTTCTAAGGGCGGCAATAAAGGTCATAATTGATAACTCCATAAATTAACAAATAAAGAGAAAGTATAAACTAAAGCTTAATGTCAATTTATGCAAAAATAAGGTTAATAGTAAAATTAGATATCATACATAAGTTATTCATTATGGCCCAGATGACCGCCAATAGAAACCATCGTTTCGGACCACGTATTTTGCAGAATCCACCTTTGGGAATATAAGGGGCAGTTTTCTTATTTTCTGATGCATATAATGTGTATCAAACAGGGGGCTTGGGTGCAAGCCCCCACCCCCTCCCCATTTTTCATGGCGCAGAAGGCGCCGCTAAACATAACAAAAAGGGGGATGGAGGGCGTGGAGGTGGTGTGGTCGAATGGATAAGTCGGCGGACTGACGATCACAAGGTACGCGGTTCGAATCCCGTCCATTCCACTAATGTCCTTTGGCAAGATATTAATCTGCAATTTGCCAGACTTGACCCAAGTAAGGTAAATGGGTACCGGTAGGAAAAAATTCCTCGAATGCGCTAAAGCGCCCTTTATAAGGGCAGCTATGGCTATAGCCGGGTAATAATAGCTGCGCCACTGAATAGTTTACTAGATTAGTCGGCGCATTATATATGCTTGATATTGATATTGTTATTAAAATTATTATTAAAGGAAAAAGAAAAAAAAAAAAGGAAAGATAATGAGGGGGGTAATGTCCGGGGGTAATTGTCCAGGGGTGAATGTCCAGGAATCAGGGGGTAATTGTCCGGGGGGTAATTGTCCGGGGGGTTAATTGTCGGGGGGTAATTGTCCGGGGTAATTGTCCGGGGGTTATGTTCCGGTATTGTCCTCGGGGGTAATTGTCCGGGGGTAATTGTCCGGGGGTGATTGTCCAGGGGGTAATTGTGCCTAGAACCACAATAATATCACAAATTAATGTGGCTGCGCTAGCTCGCACCACTTTTAATTTAGCACTACTAATATTGCAGGTGGTTATATGTGATCCAATGATAAATAATTGTCCGGGGGGTATTGTCCGGGGGGTAATTGTGCGGGGGTAATTGTCCGGGGTTATTGTCCGGGGGGTAATGTCCGGGGGGTAATTGTCCGGGGGTTATTGTCCGGGGGTAATTGTACGGGGGTAATTGTCCTCGGGGGTAATTGTCTCGGGGGGTAATTGTCCGGGGGGGTAATGTCCGGGGGGAATTGTCCTCAGTGGGGGTAATTGGTCC
>CALNVZ010003430.1:13692193-13705022 GCA_940671915.1 Paracentrotus lividus | reverse complement strand
GAGAAGTGTGAGAGAGAAGAGAAGACAGAGACACGAGAGAAAGAGAAAGGAGAAAGATAAATATAAAAGAGAAAGGGAAAGAGAAAGCCATTAAGATAGATCAAGTAGAAAAATAATTCAAAAAACTTGCGACACCAGGCGAGACTCACAATGGCGCCGCTTATTCCAGCATCAAGCGGTGGAAGGGGGGGGGGGTAACTGTCCTGGGGTAACTGTCCAGGGTAAATGTCCTCGGAGGCAATTGTCCAGGGGTAATTGTCCTCGGGGTAGGTTGTCCTCGGGTTAATTGTGCCGAGGGTAATGTCCTTGGGGCTAATTGTTCGGGGGGGGGTAATTGTACGGGGGTAATTGTCCGGGAGGTTAAATGATCCGGGGGTAATTGTCCTTCGGGGTAATTGTCCTGGGGTAGTTGTCCTGATACGAAATTAAAAAGAAAGAGAGAAAGTCATTAAAAAAGATGGATTAGAAAATAATTCGAAACCTGCGAGCGAGACTCACAATGGGCGCCACTTGATTCCAACATCAATGCCTGTGAGGGGGGTAATTGTCCGGGGGTAATTGTCCAGGGGGTAATTGTCCTAGGGGGTAATTGTCCGGCGGGTAATTGTCCGGGGGGTTATTGTCCGGGGGGTAATTGTCGGGGGTAATTTGTCCGGGGGTTATTGTCCGGTAATGTCCTCGGGGGTAATTGTCGGGGTAATTGTCCGGGGTGATGTCCAGGGTAATGTCCTAGAACCCAATAAAATATCACAAATTAATGTGGCTGCGTAGCTCGCACCACTTTTATATTTAGCACTACTAATAAATATGCAGGTGGTTATATGTGATCCATGATAAATAATTGTCCGGGGGGTTATGTCCGGGGGGTATTGTGCGGGGGATTGTCCGGGGTTATTGTCCGGGGTAATGTCCGGGGGGTAATTGTCCGGGGGTATTGTCCGGGGGTAATTGTACGGGGTAATGTCCTCGGGGGTAATTGCTCCGGGGGTAATTGTCCGGGGGGGTAATGTCCGTGGGGGGAATTGTCCTCGGGGGTAATTGTCCGGGGGGTAATTGTCCGGGTGATTTCAGGGGGATTGTTCCTAGAACCCCAATAAAATATCACAAATTATGTGGCTGCAGGGCTCGCACACACTTTTATATTTAGCACTACTAATAAATTGCAGGTGGTTCATATGTGATCCATGATAAAAAACATATCTGATGGGCTGATCATGATCAGATTTCCCTGATAAGTTGCTGTGCTCCAAATAGTTTCCGGGGGTGATTGTCCAGGGGGTAATTGTCCTAGAACCCAATAAAATATCACAAATTATGTGGCTGCGCTAGGCTCGCACCACTTTTATATTTAGCACTACTAATAAATTGCAGGTGGTTCATATGTGATCCAATGATAAATAACCAATATCTGATGGGCTGATCATGATTCAGATTTCCCTGATAAGTTGCTGTGGCTCCAAATAATAGTTTTCCAATTTGTTGAAATGATCCAAACAAACTATCGCCAATTTTGTGGCGGCGCTAGGCTCGCACCATTTGCTTCAACAAGTTACTTCATACTTCGTTGGATTCAACTAAACTGATCATAAGTAGAATCAGAAAAATAAACAGATAATGCACTAAATGGGACTCCATAACTGAGGTTTCTCCACATAAATGTCACGAATCTCCCTCCAAGAGGAGACATAGCTTGCTGATAGGTCGCGAGTAGATCCTGGACTTAGTTTCACCTCCACGCGACTGGAGTGGTGCTAGTGATGATACCCATAGGCCAAAAGTTCCGTGGTGCTGTCTCATCTGCCACTAGCACTACATCACCCACTTGCACATTGCGACTAGGGCTCACCCATTTCTGCCTGGCCTGGAGTTGGGGAAGATATTCTCGTAGCCATCGACGCCAGAAAATGTCCGCAAGATACTGCACCTGCTTCCATCTCCGTCGTGCGTAGACATCAGTCTGTTTACTGACTGATGGGGAAGCACCTGGGTTGTCTTCAGTGTCTGGAGCTGGGTAGGTGTCAGCGCCTCCTGATCGTTAACGTCGTCTGATACTCTGGTGATTGGTCGATTGTTTATAATAGCTTCGACCTCACAGAAGAGAGTCTGCAAACTCTCATCACTGATGGTTTGCTGCTTCGTCAGAAAGAAGAGTAATTGCCTGATTGTTCTGATTTGTCTCTCCCAGACTCCACCATGGTGGGAGCCTGCTGGTGGGTTAAAAGTGCACTTGATGTTTTGCTGTAACAAAATGTCATTGAGCTTGGCCTGGTTCCAGCTCTCTAGCTCTTTCTTTAACTCCTTTTCTGCACCAACAAGTTTTGTTTCGTTATCCGATCTCATCTCTTTGATAGCCCCTCTTCGTGCTATGAAACGTCGATTTGCTGCAATGCACGAATCTGTGTCGAGTGAGTCGGCCTTTTCGATGTGTACTGCACGGAGAGACAAACATGTAAAAACAACTCCATATCTCTTAACAGTGCAGCGTCCTCTCTTCACTTCAATAGGGCCAAAATAGTCGACTCCAAAACGGGAAAATGGGGGGTCACCTGTCCTCAGTCTATCTGCCGGCAAATCCGCCATCTTCTGTTGCATCATTTTTCCTCTGTGCCTTCGGCATTTGATGCACTTTCCAACTAATCTCCTCAAGGCTGAATTTGCACCTACCATATAGTACTTCTACTGGAAATTAGCAAGAACATAATGTTTTCCGCAATGTCCAGAATTCTCGTGAATGTGCCTTAGGATAAGCTTTGACATATAGCTACCTTTGGGCAGAAGAACTGCATTCCTTGCTTCCTTAGTTAGAGCTGCCTTCTTCAATCTACCTCCTACTCTCAATAGCCTGTTGTCGATATAGGGATCCAACTTGTAAAGTGGGCTTGACCTCTTAGCTCTTTCACCTCTTACTGCTGGCCTTCCATTGTTTTGAGCTTGGTTCTTAAGAGGTGCAATCTCTGCCGCAAACATCTTTCCTTGAGTATAGCTCAATATTGAATGTTCAGCCTGTTGAATGTCCTCAACTGTTAAGAGCTTGGTTGATTCCCTTTTCTGGTTAGTCTGCTCTTCATTAGCCTTCTGTTTCAAGCAAGCTCGTGAGACGATTCCAATCTGAGTAATGAAGGATAAGTTCTTGGGTGGGGTTTGAATGCTCTTCTAGATCTGCTTGGACTGCTAGACCGGTCTTCTTCAGTTCTAGTTCCACATCCAGCTTGTCTGGTATCACTGCGTTTCTTGCTAGCCATTCATTTCCTGCAGCTTTCAAGAACTCGGGTCCTTCTGTCCAGGCTTGACATTCGAGAAACTTTTCCAATGTTATTCCACGGGAGCATACATCTGCAGGGTTCATGGAAGACTCAACATATCTACACTGCTCTGGCCTAGATCCACCCCTTATTACAGCTAGTCTATTCGCCACAAAAATCTTGTAGCGGGCAGTACTGTTATTGATGTATCCCAGCACTGTCATGCTGTCCGTCCAGAAATATGTCTCTGCAATCGGAAAATCAAGCTCCTGCTTGATCATAATGGTCTATCCATACAGCTACATTTGCTGCTGTTAATTCCATCCTTGGTATAGACACCTGTTTTAAGGGTGCAACCCTTGCCTTGCATGTCAAGAATCTCATGTGTATCTCATCATCTTTCTCCCATCTGGGTTCTAGGACAATTACCCCCTGGACAATCACCCCCGGACAATTACCGCCGAGGACAATTACCTCCGGACAATTACCCCTGGACAATAACCCCCGAGGACAATTACCCCCGGATAATTATCCCCCGGACAATTACCCCCGGACATTACCCCCGGACAATTACCCCCGGACAATTTCTCCCGAGAACAACTACCCCCGAGGACGAGTACCCCCGGAAAGTTACATCCGGTCAACTACCCCCGAGGACAATTACCCCCCTCACCGACATTGATGTTGAAATCAAGCGGTGCCCATTGTGAGGGTTTAGAATTATTTTCTACTTGATCTTATCTTAATAACTTTCTCTTTCTCTTTCTCTGTTATATTTATCCTTCTCCTTTTCTTTTTCTCTTTCTCTCACTTTCTTTTTCTTTTTTTCCCTTGTTTCCCCCCCCCCCTTTCGCCTTCTGGGCCATGAAAAATGGGGAGAGGGGGCTTGCGCCCCAAGCCCCCCGTTTGGATACGCATATATGCATCAGAAAATATGTAAACTGGCCCTCATATTACCTTTTATTTTCATAAAACAATAAATTGAACATTCATGAAAGGACACGAGTACACATAATAATCACAAATGTTGAAAATCTCTGATTCATCTCTGAATCCACACTGTTAGAAAAAATTAAACAAGTTGTTTAAAATCTTAAACAACTGCTTGTTGACCGGTGAATCGCACAGCGTTGTTTAAAAAATAAACAACCTGTAGTTGTTTAAAACTTTAACACTCTTGTTGTTTAAAAGTTTAAACAACCTGTTTAATGGTTGTTTAAAATATCAAAAGTATTGTTTAACGCTTCTCTAAAAAAATAAAAACGCTCCAACTTTTGGTTAACGCGACCGGGTATCGAACTCACGACCTTTCGATTATAAGGCAGACGCTCTATCCACTGAGCCAACACGTCTGTATACACTTAATTAATGTGTGAGGCATAAGTCCTTTGCCATGGTTGAAATGTTGCGCCGATTAACCTTGCATGTAACGAGTGACGCCATTAGCTCATGACTATCACGTGACATTTGCCTCGGCCTGTTTAAACAAAACCTGTTTAAAAGAGTGTAATATGTCTCTAAACTGGTCTTGTTTAAGGCTATATAACCTCGCTTTTCCGGTTTTAAACAACAATGTTTAAATATTAAACAAGAATGTTTAACTTTTAAACCAACATTTTTTTTTTTAACAGCGAAATTTTTAAACCGCGTTCTAACAGTGCAACTGATTTTTATTTATTTTTGTTTAATTTCACGAAAAATCAGGCAAATAGATAAAACCGTGGTCTGAACCCATGGTTTCTAAGGGCAGCAATGAAGATCATAGTTAATAACTCCATAAATTAACAAATAAAATGAAAATATAAACTAAAGCCCAATATCAATTTATGCAAAAATAAGGTTAGTCGTAAAATTAAATATCATACATAAGTTATTTTTCACTTTATTTGTTAATTTATCGAGTCATTAATTATGGCCCTGATGACCGCCCACAGAAACCATGGTTTCAGACCACGGATTTTGCAGAATCACCGTCAGGAATATGAGGGCCAATTTACATAGGGTACCCGTAGGGAATACCGGACAGTAGGGAATACCGGACGGTCACCACATGTCCAGCCCTAGCTGCCAACATATTCAACTGAGTGAAATACGCACATCTATTGGTCAGGTGTGTCTTCTGGGAAGTTGAATGCTGTATTCGACAACAACAAGTGAGAAATCTCCGAGAAAACTACCACAATCTGTCAAGGTAGGAAATTTGCAGCCTGAAAATGGCCTGATGTAAAAATTGACATTTTAGAGAATGTGATGGGTATATAAAAGAATTGGGGCATGACTCTATTTCATGCATTATGGAACTGTTGTGGAGGGTGGGCCAAACGTGTATGGAGTGTTTGCACTGTACAAAGCCTGTGTATTGGGGTGGCAGTGTGTTGAAAAGTGCTAGTCAGTCATTTTTTTGTGTAGGGAATACCGGACACACATGGAACGGTTGTTTGTTTTAACTTCCGGTTGAGTTGCTAAGCATGTAGATCAAATAGTAAGTTGCATATATAATGTATATATTATATTTATTAATTGTTTGACAATTTTGAAATGTCCATTTCTCTTTATTATTATTATTGTGATATGTATGATCTACATGAGATATAAAGTTATTCTGAGTGTTTTAAATTTTGGTAGTAAAATGCATATAATCTTCTAAAAATGAATAATGTTATAAAAATGAATACAAACATGTTAAGTTGATGGTTTACATCAAATCAGTGCTTCCAGGACAGATCTTTAAAAAAAAAAGGTAAAAACATACTGTCCGGTATTTTCTAGACTAAAAAAATACCGGACAATTTACGATGACGTCTTATTTGCATATAACTGCCTACAAATGTTTGATTACCTCAAATTTTTTTTTAAAATAAAGTTGATTATGTAGCAAAGCAATGAGAATCTTTTTCTTTGTGATTTTATTGTTTTCATGTGCTATTAAGCAAATGAGCTTAAGTGGCCGGTATCCTACATCTACCTTATTTTCTGATGCATATTATATGCGTATCAAACGGATATGCATCCCAAATTGATTCATGGCAACAGAAGGCGCCGCAAACAACAAAAGGGGGAATGAGAGGGATGGAAGTGGTGGGGTCGATTGGATAAGTCTGCCGGATTGACGATCACAAGTACGCGGTTCGAATCCCGTCTTTCACTAATGTCTTTGGCAAGATATTAATCTACAATTTGCCAGACTTGACCCAAGTAAGGTAAATGGGTACCGGTATAGGAAGGAATTCCTCGAATGCCTAAGGGCCCTTTGGCTATAGCCGGGTAATAATATTAGGTGCGTCACTGAATAGTTAACTAGGTAATATAGTATTATTATTATTATTAAAGGACAGAGGGAAAGAGGAAAAAGGCAAAATAAGAAAGTAAGAGAGAGAGAGGAGAGAGAGGGAGAAAGATATAAAAGAGAAGAGAAAGCCATTAAGATAAGATAAGTAGAAATAATTCGAAAACTTGCTACACCAGGCGAGACTCCAAATGGGCGCCGCTTGATTCCAACATCATTGCCGGTGAGTGGGGGTAATTGTCCGGGGTAATGTTCGGGGTATTGTTCCTCTGGGGGTAGTTGTCCAGGGGGTAATTGTCCTCTGGGGGTAACTGTCCAGGGGGTAATTGTCCAGGGGTAATTGTCGGGGGTAATTATCCTGGGGGGGGGGGGTAATGTCCCTCAGGGGTAATTGTCCGGGGGTAATTGTCCTTGATGTATTGGTCCCGGGGGGTAGTTGTCCGGGGGGGATAATTGTCCTGATACGCCCATCTGAGGTAAGAGACAACACCATAGCCCTTCTCACTCGCATCAGAGAAATGATGCAGGGTGGCCATGGCAGTGGCTCCATCTGGCCTTATAGACATCTTGTCATCTTGAATTGCATAAGCTTTGGTAAACTCAGTACTCCACTCTAGCCATTGCTTGAGCAGCTCACTTAGAATTTCTGCATCCCATCCTAGTCCAGATCTGCACAATGTCTGTAGCAGCTGTTTTGCAGGGTGTACCACTGGTGCTACACAGCCCAAAGGATCTAACACTGAGCTGACTGTGGATAAAATCCCTCTTCTTGTTGCTGGTTTGGGTTTCAGATCAATTTTTACACCAAATGTATCTTCTTCTGTTGACCACTCGATACCGATAGCTCTTTCAACTATGTCATTCTTAGCATCTAGCTCCAGTCCTCTCACATATTTTGCTCTCTCCTCCAGAGGTATAGTCATCAGTACTTCTGATTTGTTGCACATCCACTTAGTCAGGTGGAATCCTCTTCCTCTACATAATTCTGTCAAGTTTGATACTAACTCTGTAGCCTCTTCAACAGTAGATGTAGAAGATAAGTATTCATCTACATAGAAATTCCTATGTACCATGCTAACCACCTTTTCTGTGAAACTGTCTACCTTATCTTGTGCCGCTCTCTTCAATGCAAAGTTGGCACAGGATGGTGAGGACACAGCACCAAACACATGTACCTTCATTCTGTACTCTGTAAGTGGTCTTTCAATGTCACTGTTCTCCCACCAGAGAAATCGCAAATCTCTATCATTCTTGGGAACTAGTATCTGAGAGAACATGCCTTCAATATCAGACATCAATGCCACTTTCTCCTGCCGAAATCTTGTTAGAACTCCGAATAGCTTGTTTGCCAGGTCCGGCTCCTGTAACAGCTCTTTGTTCATGCAGCAGCCTCCATACTCAGCAGAGCAATCATATACTACTCTTAGTTTCTTTTTCTGGGGGTGGACAACACCATGGTAGATAGGAAGATACCACAATATGCCATCATTTCTCTCTATCTCTTTGTCCGGTACTCTTTCCATGTGCCATTTTTCCTCCATGGATTCTACAAAGTCTATATATTCCTTCTTGAACTCTGGTTGTCTTTCAAACTTCTTCTTTAAACGGGCTACTCGTTGTAATGCTTGAGGTCTGTTATTTGGTAACTTTACATCATCATTCCTGAGGGGAAGGGCAATCTCATAGTGGCCATCTTGTAACTTCGTTGATTGCTCTTCCTTGTTAATGAAGATCAAATCTTCCTGTGACTTCTCATGCTTGTCTTTAATGATCCTTTCATTAAAATCGTGATTGAAAAGCCTTTCAAATTGTTGATCAATATTGGCTTTGGCCTTCACCCTGTGAGACTTGACTTTGTTTCCACTAGTCTGGTTCCTTGTGGCTCCATACACAATCCAACCAAGAGCTGTTCTATACACAACAAAAAAAGTAAGTTCCCCCCTAATCAAAATGATGTAACTTTTGAACGGGATTGTTTTGAGCAAAATAATTGGGAGGGGCGTTTCCTACACTAATTGAGTACATTCTGTGAAAAAATCACATCGATCCCCTGAGACATGCATGAGTGATCAACGTTTAAAGCAAAAATGGACATTTTCAAAAGTCACAAGGGTCATTTTTTGGTCTGTAAAAATAATAATTTTCTAAAAATTTCATTTTACCTTGTGTTGAATTGTTTGGGTGGTTTTATCATCCAAAATTTGACCATCCAACACCAATCCCGATACATTGCACTATTTTTCATGGATGAGTGAGCACAATTTTAAGAATTATGTTTAGACCTCTAAAAATGGTAAAATTCAACAATTTTATTTAAAGAATTGCCATCAAATATTATCATCAACATGATCGACACATTTCGTGAGCACTATTCGTCGTGTCGTCGTTAAGTCTCACGTTAGGTGCATGCGCATCAATCTTTTTCTTATTACTATTTTTTTTTCTTTCTTTTTTTTTTTTCTTTTTCTTATTTGGGAGGGGCAAAAGTTCTAATAATGGGAAGGGGTAAAATATAAATTTTCCACTATTTAAATATTCAACTCTTTACAGAGCCATACACATAAACAATAAAACGTCAATGTTCATTAACAATATCCACTCGGCCTCGAAATCCCTACATTTATCAAATAATTATTGAAGAATGGTGGAATTTGTTTCCATTCTTTTTGTGTGTATTTTTTTGTACATGTTGTATGTATGTATGCTCGCTATATTTGAAATGGAGCGGGAATTTTTTTTATAAATGATGAAAAAGGTAATCCATGCTTAACGAGGTATATTATATCAAAGCAAGGATTATCTTTTTTTTGAGAAGCTTAGCGGTTCCAGGTTATGGCTGACATAGCACAATGACAACGGACAAAGGTCTCAGATTCAGGGCGGAACCAATTGCCTGAATGGACTACTCGTTTAGTATTTTGAATCCAATTTGCATAACTAGTTGTTGCTATGACTGAGAAACACGTTTCTTGTCTCACATTGCAACACACTAATATATGCAAAAAAGGAAATCGAGTGGGCCTATTTTATGTCAAGTGCCATTAATAATTCAGTAGTCTTGAAAGAAAACATTAGTTTACATTCTCAGTTGAAAATGATAATGGTGTTTTTCTCCTCTGTAGAAATTATGGACGTATAGGTGGTATCTGACGTCGCGGAGATGTCTCTGAGACTCGAACACTCGGAGACGTCTCCGATAATTGTTTTATGTATCATCAGAGACGTCTCCACGACAGAAAAAAAAACACACACACATTCGTAAGCATGTTCTATTTTCTCTCGACTCATAAGATGTCGCGGAGATTGATGAGACGTCTGTGCGACCAGTTTTAGATCTTTCCCCGACAAAAATCAAAACCGTATCAAACCCTTCCCAAATCAGTCTCAAATCAGTCTCATGGCAAATACCTTGAGATCCACTATAAAGGCTGTATCTAACTTTGTCCCCCGCGACTCGGATACTCCAGCTCTCCATATATATTTTTTTCTGTCGCGAGCATTCGCCTCGATCCCGGGGAACAGGGGGGGGGGTTGACGTGATCCCCCTTCGATTTTTTTACGGCGGGGATCGACCCCCTTCATTTTCAAAAAGAACAATTTTTATGTATGATTACTCTGTGAAGCTAATAAAGAGGTAAAATTATGTCAAATAAGATGCTAAATTTTATTATAAGGCAAAATTTCGCCGCGGCTTCGCGCTCGCAATCATTTTTCATTAGTTCTGCATAATGTGCGAAGTATGCGAATTTTATTTATATTTTTTACATCTTCTGGTGTTCCGCCCCCCCCCCGCCTCCCCTCGTGACATGAAATCGCCGCGCTTGGTCCGTGGAATATTCCGAGACGTCTTCGAGAGACGTCTGCGCGACAAAAAAAACATCCAAAACCATTTCAAACCAGTCTCAAATTAGTCTCAAACTAGTTCCAAATCCGTTTTTTTTTTCAGTGTAATGACAAGTGACTTGCCATCATTAGTTTATTGATGGTTTTCGCGTCAGTTGTCCTTTCTTCAATATGTCAGGTCAAACTAATACTTCAATCGTGTCGGAAATGTCATTTTTGATGATTAACATGCAATTAATCTAATCGTTGTGGACAGTTCTATAATGCACCTAATTCTTAAACAAAGTTTTAACAACCTTTAACTTCAAGTTAACGAGAAAATTGATAAATTAGTTTCCTCCGACATAAAACTCGCAAAGCCATATCAAATTCTAAACCACCTATGCCCCTAGTTTAGAATTCTTTACAAATGCTTGTACAAGTCTGATCCCGAATGACGTCATCCGAATCTACTTTCGTACGATTAGACGCACGCTTCACTGACGCTTCATAGAGAAGCGTGCAAATCAGAGTTGCATTCTCGTTTCATTACCCTTACTATTTTCGTGCGACAGCACAACTCTAAACCCCGTAACAGAATACGGGCCAAAGAGACTGATTTTTCAACTTGAATGTAGCCGCTAATCCGGTCTTTACGATTCATTCACTTGATTCACGCACGTACGTTTTCATATCACGCTTCTTCCTGGCTTAGTCCTATCCCGATCTTTCGCTAATTCGATCGCCCGTACAAGTTTACAACACATGCAATCGAAGTTACCTTGCATTTCACAAATCACCAATATTTAGCAGTTCAGTGACCTTTGCTTAGCTTCAACTGCTGTGCATTGTGTCCAAAAATAATAACCATTAAAGATCAAACTTCCAATAACATTATAAAAGATGGAGATATTCAGAAGATGAAGAAGAAGAAGAAGGTTGAAAAAAATGATACGTCTTCTCCATGCGCGTATTCTGGGGTGGGGGGCTTTACGGGCCCGGGCCCCCGGGTGGCGCGCAGGGGGGCGCCGAAAAGAGGAAGAAAAAGGGAAAAAGGGAAAGAAAAAAAAGACAGAAGAAAAAAGGAGAAAAGAAAAAAGAGAAAGGGAAAAAAGGGGGAAAGAGGAAGGAAGAAAAAAAAAAGAGAGAGAAAGAGAGAGAAAGGGAAAGGTGATGGGGCGCCCTTTAAAAAAAATAGGGGCGCCAAATCGACCTTAAAGTTAGGGGGCGCCAAATCGACATTTAACTACAGGGGCGCCGAATTGAGCTTTAATTTAGGGGGCGCCAAATTGACCTGCAACATAGGTGGGGGCGCCAAATCGACATTTAACTACGGGGGCGCCGAATTAAGCTTAAACGTAGGGGCGCCAAATTGACCTGAAGCTGAGGGACGCCTAATTGACCTTAAATTCAGGGGGCGCCAAATCGACCTTAAACTAAGGGGCGGCAAATTGAGCTTAAACATAGGGGTGCCAAATTGATCTGCAACATAGGTGGGGCACCGAATTGACCTTAGATTTAGGAGGGGCGCCAAATCGACCTAAATCTTAGGGGCGCCAAATCGACCTTAAACTTAGGGCCGCCAAATCGACCTTAGATTTGGGAGAGAGCGCAAAATCGACCTTAAACTTAGAGGGGCGCCAACATGATCTTAAAAGTAGGGGCGCCAAATTTAGCTCAAATATAGGGGCGCTAAAATTGACCTGAGACTTAGGGGCGCCGATTTGACCTGAAGTTAAGGGGGCGCCAAATCGATCTTAAATTAAAGGACGCCAGATTGAGCTCAAATGTAGGGGCGTCGAATTGACCTGAGACTTAGGGGTTATCTTAAATTTAGGGGCTCCAACTATATCCTAAACTTAGAGAGGGGTGCCGAATTTACCAGAAACTAAGGGGCCCAATTTTTCTTTAAATTCCATGCCTCCAGGTTTGTATATACATAGCAAAATTTTCGCTCGCGCTTCGCGCTCGCATCATCTTTTCACACTGAGTTATTACACTGTGTTCCTGAGGAACGCATAAAATGTCCTGTTTTCTAATCATTCGAATACATCCAAATTCCCGTTCCCTCTTCGCACACGCCTATGTTTTTCATTTTTCATTTTTTTTTTTTTTTTTTTTTTTTTTTTTTTTTTTTTTTTTTTTTTGCATTTCAAATTGATCCTCAACTTATTAGCTGCACCAAATTGAGCTTACGGACGCCAAAATGACCTGAAACTTATGGGGGCGCTGAATTGAAGTTAAGGGGGCGTCAAATCGATTTTTAAAATTAGGGGCACCAAATTGAGCTTGCTCGTATAGGGCGCCCAAATGATCTGAAACTAAGTGGCGCCGAATTTAACCGAAACTAAGGGGGCAACAAAATGGTCTTTAAAATATGGTCTCTATCTAGATAGAGCACAATTTCAAAATTCATGCATCCGGGTTTGTATATTCATAGCAAAACTTTAAATCCCCCTGGTCTGTATATACATAGCAA
>CALNVZ010003430.1:13660321-13687012 GCA_940671915.1 Paracentrotus lividus | reverse complement strand
TGATGCCGTACAGATATCGGCAATCGGCCATATAATAAAATATTATTTGACTCAGATGATTTGTATCATTATTCTTTTGTTTTTATTTGTGAAGGGGACTCAGATATCATTAAGCCCCTCCCATTATCTTACTCAGGATATCATTTGGCTCCCTACCAATCTTTTTAAATGAAAAGTTTATATTTCAGGTCTCTATTGACTTAATTTTCAGCTCGCGCTGCGCGCTCGCATATCATTTTTTTTTTTTAGTATATTATTTTTTTTATAGGAACATAGGAACTATTATCTAGGTTGGAGCTCAGCCATTGAGCCCCCCCCCCCCGTGCTTGAGAGGGGCTTCGATATGTTTGAGTTCCCCCCCCCCTTCTACTCATGATTTGTTTTGAAATGCTCATACTTAAAATTTCTCTTGACAAAATTTTTAGCTCATGCTGCTCGCTCTCCGGATCGGATCGGTCTTTCTGTTTGACCTTTTTTTTTCACAATGACAAGGGGTCCCTAATAATTATATTGGTTGGGGCTCAAACAATTAGCGCTTAGAATGCACACTTTTCAGGTTGATATATCAACAATTTTCAGCTCGCGCTTCGCGCTTGCATTGTTTAATGAGATAAATATCTTCTTTATAAGCATAGCACAAGTAGCGCTTAGAATGCACACTTTTCAGGTTGCTATATCAAAAAATTTCAGCTCGCGCTTCGCACTCGCATTGTTTAATGAGATAAATATCTTTTTTGTAAACATAGCGGAAAAAAAGCTTAAAATGCAGTGTTTTCAGGTTGATATATTAAAAATTTTCAGCTCGAGCTTCGCGCTCGTATTGTTTAACGAGACAAATATATATCTCCTTTATAACCATATCACAAGAAGCGCTTAGAATGCACACTTTTCAGGTTGATATATCAAATATTTTTAGCTCGCGCTTCGCGCTCGCATTGTTTAATGAGATCTTCTTTGTAACATAGCTAAAAAAAATAAAATTAAAAAAGACTGTTTTTAGGTTGATATAATCGAAGTTTTCAGCTCGCGCTTCGCGCTCGTATTGTTTAACTAGATAAATAACTTCTTTGTAACATAGCGAAGAAAAAAACCTAAAATGCACTTTTTTCAGGTTGATATATTCAAAATTTTCAGCTCGCGCTTCGCGCTCGTATTGTTTAACGAGATACATATCTCCTTTATAACCATAGCACAAGAAGCGCTTAGAATGCACACTTTTCAGGTTGCAATTAATCTTAAAAATTTTCAGCTCGCATTGTTTAATCAGATAGATATCTTCTTTTATTATTATTATTATTATTATTATTATTATTTATTTGACCAAAAAGAATACATGTTTTATACAATACAATACAAGAGATGACATACAATGTAAAATCATGACATAATTATACAAAAACACAAACAGAAAGATTACAAGAGAGAAATGAACAGTGCTACATCCCTTACAAAAATGTCCTGTGGTATTCCTATGGTATTTCTCAATGTCCTGTGGTATTCATATGGTATTTCTGAATGTCCTGTGGTATTCCTATGGTATTTCTATGGTACAATAAAATACCATAGAAGTACCATAGGGAAATACCATAAAGGAAAAGGGTACCATAAGAATACCATACAGCAGTGCTGTGGTATTTGGCACAAATACCATATGTATGGTATTGCTGTATGGTTTTTGGCACAAGTACCATATGTATGGTATTTCTGTATGGTTTTTTGGCACAAATACCATATGTATGGTATTTCTGTATGGTTTTTTTGGCACAAATACCATATGTATGGTATTGCTGTATGGTTTTTTTGGACAAATACCATATGTATGGTATTGCTGTATGGTTTTTTTTGGCACAAATACCATATGTATGGTATTGCTGGATGATTTTCTGGCACAAATACCATATGTATGGTATTTCTGTATGTTTTTTTGGCACAAATACAATATGTATAGTATTGCTGTATGTTTTTTGGCACAAATACCATATGGTATGGTATGCTGGATGATTTTTCTGGCACAAATACCTATGATGGTAATTTCCTGTATGTTTTTTTGGCACAAATACAATATGTAATAGTATTGCCTGTATGTTTTTGGCACAAAATAACCAATATGTATGGTATTGCTGTATGTTTTTTTTTTTTTGCACAATACCATAAGTATGGTATTCTGATGGCTTTTGGCAGCTAATACCATATGTATGGTATTGCTGTATGGTTTTTTGGCACAAAATACATAATGTATGGTATGCTGTATTTTTTTTTTTTATCACATATACCATATGTATGGGTATTGCTGTATGTTTTTTGGCACAAATACCACATTGTATTGAGCCTCTGTAGCATCGCCCCGTGTTACCATTATTGTCGGTCTCCCTACCATCAAGGGGCTGCGATTTCATGTGATGACGGTCAGTGGGGGGAGAACGGAAACCCCGGAATGGGATTATTATAGACTTGAACGGAATAAGGCTTCCTAAATATTTCGTATACCCAAAATTCGAAATAGAATGATCTATTTCACATAATTTATTATGCAGAAACTAGTGACAATTTTAAGAATATAAGGTTGAACAAATAAAACATATTCGCACAAAATACGAAACTGAAGACAATAATAAAACGTTAAATCATTGTATGATTTGTTTGTGAGCGCGAAAGCGCGAGCTAAAAAATTTGCTCTATAAATAAAAATTAATCATTGTATTCACATAGCTGATAATCAACTTCTAGAAAATGACAATTCCGAAGAGCGAGTAGAAAAATCTCATTAATAACGTTTTACAATAAACATTTATATCAGTGTGTCCCACAAAAATGCTAAATGGCACTTTTGATGGGTATAATATTAAAATTACAAATATAATATTGTTATAACTCTACACCGCGTAAAACTAAACCAATTCGTTTCTACAACTGGATGAAATTTATGTGATAATGTCCAATAATCAAAAGATATGAGCATTTTGTCATTACACATCGGGAAACCTCTCCAATCCAAGTGCATTGAGGAGTACCGGGATGTGTCGAATAAAAGAAAATCCAAGTTTATCATTAATACTTTGAAAAATATTTCAGGAGTATTTATGACATTTATATCACTGTATAAGTTGCAACTCATTACCATTTCTAATGATAGGTCTTTCAGCTCACCAATACCATTGGGCATTCGCTGAACCATTGTTCTGAAAAAGTCTTACAAATTGTGAGTGTTCACTTTCGTGCTCCTTGAAGATGCGTTATTCAAAGACTAAGAAAAAACCCAACTTGATATTAACATGAATTAATGAGCGTGAAAAGTAACGCACTCAACACAATTTTGCAAAGACTTTTTTCCAGAACATGAGTTTTAGAGATGCGTAATATTGGTGAGGCTGAGAGACCCATATCAATTGAATGGTAATGAGTTGCACTTTAAGGCAGTGATATAATTCCATAAATACTCCTGAATATTTTTCAAAGTATTAATGAATCAAACATGGTTCTTTTATTCGACACATCCGGTGCTTACTCAATACAAAACTTGGAGGGAGAGATTTCCTGATGTTGTGATGAAAAAAATGCTCATATTTTGTGATTATTGGAGCATATCAAGATAAAATATTTTCATCCTTTGCATGAAATGAATGGTAGTTTACGGGTGTAGAGTTATAATTAATAATAATATTGTCATTTCAATAATTATACCCATCTAAAGTACCATTAGCATTTTTTTTGTGGGACACACATGTATATGTTTGTAATACCTTTCTGGAATATGGTCACTTTTAATAAACGATACGGACCTGAAAACAAAGAATTTAAAGAAACTAAAAAGTTTATTTCATCACAATTTGGACAAGTGGGCAATACAAAATTTATCCTAATTATTTAGAAAATAACGAACAAAAAGTAAAAGGCTTTGAAAATCGAGGCGGTACACCGTCCCCACTGATTGACGCCAAATTTGGAGAGGAATTAATTAACACTAGATCGGAATAAAATAAAGCACCCCAAAAGGAGACATATAATATAGGCTAAATATCCAAAAATTCACAATAGATGACCTACCTCACACATATGCCAAAGTTACAAATGAAGCGTGTAAACAAAATAAAAGATTAAAATTAATATAGGGACCCTGACAAAGATTATTAGTTTAATTATTGTCTGGTGTTTTTTTGTTTGCAAGCGAAGCGCGAGCCGAAAATTTTGCTTTTTATTGACGCTTTGAACTTGGTTCATTTTACGACACACTGTGGCCTCTTCGTCTATTATAATGTACATATATTTTTGTTAAGCTTAAAAATCGAGGGTGGAGCGATCCCAAAAAACAAAAATCGATGGGGGGGGGGGGGGACTCGATCGTCCCCCGCGTCCAGCCCGGGACGTTTGCCGCCAATAACCTACCGTTGGTAGTATTGTCACAGGATATTTTTTTTTCTAAGGGATAGTTTCTTACAGGAATTGACTAAGTGTGTTTGACCAAGTCGCTTGATTAGACGAAATGGGAATTAATTTAGACCAACAGGTATTTTACGAAACTGATGAAGACAAACATCAACATTAACAGGGATGAACCAAAGGCATTAGTCAAAGTGGATTTAAATGCAGTTTAACTGCTGAAGTTTGGTAGTCGTATGGTATTCCTGTGGTATTCGTGTGGTACTGATGGTAATTAGCTCATTTGCATACAATGGTTTTGTATGCACAAATCAGTATTTGTGGAAGCTTACCTCATTAACTAGTAATTGCCTGCATATAATATTTTTTCTTTTTAGGGAAAAATTTTTCCTAAACACAAAGTAACTCAAGAGCGATAGTTTTGACATTTCAAATTATAAGAGATATAGAAAATAACTAACTGTGAGTACAAAAATATATTTGCTAAATAGTGGTATATATACCAGAGTATGGTATCCTTGGGTGTCTTACGTCGAGTATGTCCTGTGTAGACGGCAGTATGTACGTATCACTAAGAAATTACCGGCAATTGGTGTTACGGTCGTAACGTATAGTATATCACATAACAGCCCTGGAGATAAACTGGTGTGAGCGGTATTGATGTGTCTGCTTTGAGTATAAAAGACTTCCAAAAGCTTGGATAGATTAGCTATTAGGGTAACTTACAGCTTGCATATATACTGGTACTCCTGTAGGCGATCAATCAAGTTTTGTGGTAATGTGGCAATAAGATACACCATATAAGGCCAAGAGTTACTCCATGCGATGATGTGAACCAAACCACATATACCATAAGGGACAACGTTCACATTCATGAGTATGATATTGGTCTGTCCAAGGATACGCTCTGTTATCCGTAGATGGAGTGAGCCTGCTATGGTATGCAAACACAACACAATAGGAATAACATATCCTATTCGTGAGTGTATTTTAGGCTTAGTTATGGTATTTGTGCCAAAAAACATAGGAAATCCATGGTATCTACCTATTTTTGGCATGTACCTAGTTGTTAATATTATTTTGTTTGCTCGTGGTCATTTTGCTAAGCACAAGGAATACCATATGTGTTTTTCCTACTAATCTCTTGAATAATATTGCAATGTCAAAACTTCGCCTTGGATGTTACTTGGTGTTTAGGAAATAATATTTCCCTAAAAGAAAATATTAATAGGCAGCAATTACTAGTTTAATGAAGTGAGAAGACAATTCACTCACACAATGTACTTGAGATATGGCTGTTATTGGCAACTTACAATGGTAATTGCTCGTGTGTATTTGGTCCAAAATAAGACCATAGGAAATTCTAGTGGTAATTATGGCGTAGTATGGATACTTCCTTAGCTGGTTGAGTCTCTGTGTGTGGTATTTTGCTGCCAAAAAAACACACGCCACTCCTACTGGTATTTTTGGCTGTATAGCGATCATTGAATGTGCCCACAAAAGGACCATAGGAATCCCTAGTATCGTATTGGCTGTCATATCACTTTCGTATGGGGCAGTATTAACTCTTGGTGGCTATATAATCACTTTTGTAGCCTACCAAAGCACATCCCGCATAGGAAATCCTAGTGGCATTTTTCACTCTCGTATTTGTAGTACTGTTTGGCTAGTTGTATTGGTCTCACTTTCAATTTGTCGAGGTTATTCGTTATAGAAGCCAACAACATATTGTGATAGGGTCTCTCATAGGAATATTTTAAGGACTGCTATGCCGCTCACTGTCTGTATGAGTATTTCATTGTGTCCGGTTTGACTGTTGCAAGAACACACATAGGACACACATACTTACGGATCATGGTTATTCTTCGGTCTGTAAAGAGTACAAATCTATCGCTTAAAAAAAAATATCATGGAATGGAATTCAATTAATCTAAGAGTGGTATTCAACGGTAGGTTGTCCAAAAAACATAGGAAATCCTGTGGTATTTTGTGCTATGGGTACCGTTGCGTGGTACCAACACGACATTTGTTTGTAGAGGGAGATGTGGTCAGGGGTGACAAGAGAGATAGATAAAATATGCGCTGTTTGCCTCGGAAGCACTGTCACCACCACAGCATAGTAGCTACTGACAATATAATATTGTCATTAACGAGTGCATAAATACATAACTAAAAGTACAGATATAGCGCCATATAAAATAGTATATTTTACATCAGAATTTGACAGAGCAAGATGGTTGACATCGAGAATAAGTGATATATTCTAGACATTGCTTACGTTAACTGTGCTAGTGACATTTAAATCTCCACTGAATGGCTTTATTTGAGAGCCGAGAGCTAACGGAACCAATTGAAAATAAAGTATTGAAGTTAACACCATAAAATAGTAGGACTGAAAACTAATTAAGTAACAATAACAATAATAATATGGTTATTATATAGATTTTTAATATTTGTGAATCTTACAATAACTTTTAAGATATATAACCGGAAATAACTATGAAACGGACGTTGAATAACATAATACATTTGTAACTATGAAACGACGTTGAATAACATAATAACTATGAATTAAAAATGGGTTTCAAACAAAGAGTATAATTCTACATGGATATAATGATATCAGCAATCTACATATTATGTAAAAAGAGTAATGCATTAATTAACTTGTGGTGAGCAAGAGAGACTGTTTGAGGGTAAGAAGAAAGGAAGGAAAAGGAATTAAGAACGAGCAGCATCTCTTACATCCATAGCAAGAGCATTCATATGCTTGGAAACCTGCCGAGAAGGTGAAAGAAAGAGAGCTTGAGTTCGAGATGGCAGATGACAGAAAGTGAGAACTTCTTGACGGCGGGCATTGATTTGAACATTTCTAGAGAGAGATTCACATTTGATAAGACCATGGAGACATTTGAAAACAAAGGAACAAAGCAAATAATTCCTTCTAGATGTGAGGGTAGACCAGTTTAAGAGTGAGAGTCTGTCTTCGTAAGACATATCTCCTCTCCGTTGTTTAAGGGCCAGGCGTGTATCAGTTCTTTGTACTCTTTCAAGCTGCTGTTCCTGCTGGATGGTATTGGGATGCCATGCTGGATATGCATACTCGAGGATTGGGAGTATGAGAGACTTGTAAAGTGAGAATATTGCAGCGGTTGAAGATTTCCCTGCAACTATTCTAATGAACCCAAGAAGGCGATTTGCCCTCTTCACAATATTATCAACATGTGTTTTTCATTGGAGATTGCTACTTATTGTAATACCAAGATATTTGAATGAGGATACAGATGTAAGGCAAGAATTGTTCAGACTATACACAGGAAATTGTACATTTCTACTTCTAGTGATGTGGAGGATTTTACATTTGCATGGATTGAATGTCATGGAATTGAGAACAGACCAATCATGCAACAAATGTAAGTCATCCTGTAATACTGCTTCATCAACGGGGGTCTTTACAGTACGATACAAGAGAACATCGTCTGCAAAAAGAACACATGGGGAGGAAAGTTGAGAGGATATATCGTTGATAAAAAGGTTCAAGAGTAATGGGCCAAGACAGCTCCCCTGGGGGACTCCAGAAGTGACATTAACCCAAGAAGAAGAGGAACCTAGAAATATCACTCGCTGTTTCCGCCCTGTGAGAAATGATTTCAACCACTTCCAAAGTGACCCTGTGATATTGAATGGGTTGGAAGTTTAGACAAGAGTGTGTTGTGAGCCATCTTATCGAAAGCTTGGGACATGTCTAAAAAGGCTGCATCTACCCGAGAGGGCGATTTTTATCTAGAGTTAATGACCAGTCATGGATAACATTGGTGAGCTAGGTAACACAACAACGTTTTGTGTGAATCCATGTTGATTTGGATTGATCAGACCAAACATTTGAATGTGCTCAGTGATAGATGAAACTACAATTTGCTCAAGAGTTTGGCAGATAACAGAAGTTAGAGCCACAGGCCTATAATTCTTAACAAACTTCTTTCACCTTTTTTGAAGACGGGGGCGATGTTTGCACAGCACCAGGAATTTGGTACTTTCCCTGAAATTAGTGATATGTTGAAAAGATGTGACAAAGGATAGTAAGTTTCGGTGCACATCTTAGGACAGAAGAAGGACACCATCCGGACCAGGAGTTTTAGAAGGTGAAAGCCTTGTGAGTTGCCTAAAAAACCTGATATGGTCTACCTGTACTGAGGAAATATTCAGGAATAAGAAGAGGGCATGGAGGTGGTCTTCAATGACAGGTCCCCCTGGATGGAAAATAGAAGCAAAATAATCATTGAAGCAAGTAGCAATATCATTGGGTTGAGTTACAATTACATCATCTATTTGCATAGTATGGCGTCCTCGATCGAAGGTAGCGGATGTTACATGTAAAACTTTGACCATGGTAGCATTTGGTCAAGTTACAGTTGATGTAAAGAAATGTTCTCTATTGAGTAGCACAAGAGCAACAAAGACGAAAGGTTGACCGATCCCATTGTGATAGCAGGTACAAAAGTAGGGTCCAGAGGACACAATTGAACAAGAGAGATTGTGTCCATTCAAGTTTAAGCCTCAGCGATTATGAATGAGAGTTTAACTGTAATGGTGGCAACATGGAGTAAACTGTAGCAGCACAAGAAAATCCAAAAAAACATGAAGGCTTGATGTGGCAAATCTGAACATAACTTGTTCCAAAATCATCTAGTAGATCCTTTGAATAATGATTAGCAGTTTGACAACAACAGTAATATAGCAATGTCAGATATAAAAGAAATTTTTACTGTAAAGTGGAGAGCAAAAATTCAACCTGCCAGCCTGTCTGCTTGTTACGACTGCTTAATCAGACCTTTAAGCGAAAAAACGCTTAAAATGTATTGTTCTCAGGTTGATATATTTAAAAAAATCAGCTCGCGCTTCGCACTCGCATTATTAAATGACATAAATATCTTCTTTATAAAGATAGCGAAAAACACGCTAAAAATGCACTGCTTTCAGGTTGATACATCAAAAAATTTCAGCTTGCGCTTCGCGCTCGCATTATTCAATGAGCCTATAGCGCAAGAAGCCCTTAGAATACACACTTTTCAGGTTGCAATCTTAAAAATTTTCAGCTCGCGCTTCGCGCTCGCATTGTTTAATGAGATAGATATCTTTTTTGTAAACATAGCGGGAAAAAACGCTTAATATGCTCTGTTTTCAGGTTGATATATTATGAAGAAAAAAAAATCGGCTCGCGCTTCGCGCTCGCATCGTTTGATGAGATAAGCATCTTTTTTATATTCTAGTTTTCAACACATCCAAGAGATTTTTTTTTTTTTAGAATTTAATAATAATCCTCCTAAAGCCCAAAATAGTTGGTGAAAAATTGAGCCCCCTAATCCTGAAAATCTTTCGAAGCCTATGCTCAAATAAACATGGTATCAAAATAAAGATAGGAATAAGTATACATTGTCTATCTCATCAATAGACAAGTGCGATTCTTCATCCATATTTTTATAATATGAGCGCCAAAAAGTATGAAAACCATATGTAAATTAAAAGGGTATCATAGACTTCACACGTAAGAATTCCTGCTATAGAGGAGACCATGTACATGTGACCCCTGACCCAATGACGTCACAGAGCTCCTATCGGTAACTGTAAACTCCCTTATTGTGTTAACGTAAATGGAATACACACAACGCGTAGTCTGACTATATAGACCCTGACTAAATAAATCCTATACACTGATATCGCCATACTGGGGTCCGAAACTTTCGTGGGAAAAATAATTTGGCTTAACTTTCGTGGGAAAAATAATTTCGCTTGCCGCGAGGTATGATACTTTTTTTATCTGGGAATCTAATTCGCCATGGATCACACAAATCTCAATCACTTTTCATTTTATCAACTTGTTCTTTAGCCCTTGGGTTATTGATATGTAGATAGATACAGGTATCAAGAGCGAAATCTTGAACTAAGTTCCAATTGCCACAAATAATTGTATGTGGATTTTCAAAGTTTTTCATAGTATTTTATCTGAATTTGGGCCATAAAGTGACGCAATATATCTACAACGACATATAGTTTCCCGTAAGGTCTACTTCAATTCTTTTTTATCATTACGGGAAGATTGTTCCTAAAAAGAATTGCAACTCCTCATGAGTTGGATGTGTTACATGAAAAAATGCATTTACCCTCCCATTCCCTTTTCACATCTGCCTCTGTATCGGGTAGAAAATTTGTATCTTGAATACAACAAAATATCCTATTGCTTTGATTTTAAATACAACAAAACATCTTGCCTTTTGCGACTATCTCTTAGGCCGCGACTATTCATGGAGGAAAACGTAACGTAATCTTGCATCATAACTGATATAACGAGAAAATTAATGAGGAATTGCCTGTGGTAGTTTTTATTTTTTAACATGAACACGGACATCACAAATAAAACACAACACACATAATGCGGCGGTCACAACTCGTCGCAGGCTACGGGGCACGTGCCATCAACGTAGCCTGCGTTGCATGTACAATGCACGCACAGGTGTGGGTCAACTTCTGCGATTCCTGCGTTTCTGTAGTAAGGGTATTGTAAAAAAAACTTCCTGTACGTCGTACATGCATTGTACCTGCAAGGTACCTCCGCTGCACGAATTTTCTACAAAATCCATCGTAGGCAATGGTAGGGAGTTGCACGTCGAAGGTACGGCGAGTTGTGACCGACGCATAACAAAAGACCAACAAAAACACACAAACACTACAAACGGTCGGACGCAAAACAGTGCATAGGAGAAAACGGACGACCTGTCGCGAAAGAAAATTCCAATCCACCCTCTTCCGGATCATTAAAAACGACCTTATATTATATACCTTGCAAAAATATTATGCAATACTATATGCATTCAATATAAACTTGAATCACAAAAAGGTTGCAATTAGACTTTCCTTCTCTTTAATTTGCCACTCGGTCTGTCTGTCTCTCTGTGTCTCTCTCGCTCTCTCTTAGTCTTGTTCTCTCTCCATTTGTTCTTTCAATGTCCTTCCACAGAAATAAGCGGGACTACCATAATGAACAGGAAACGCAAACCAGAAGTCCAGTATCCGGAGCACCTTAAATGTGCGGTCTGCTTAGAAATATTCGAGGATCCTAGAAACTTAACATGTGGGCATGCCTTTTGCATGAAATGTCTCAAGCGTCTGGAGAGAAATGATCGTCCTGAAATCAGCTGTCCGACCTGCAGGGTACCATCTAGTGTGACTGAAGTAACGGAACTACCTCGAAACTTTCCAATAAAAAAAATGCTAGACGAGACTTCTGGTAACAGGTATGGAATATCTCCTCATGCATGTACAATGCACCCCACCGAGCGCCTAGACATATTTTGCCATGTGTGTAATGTCTACATCTGTTTCAAATGCTTTGGAGAAAAACATTTTAAACATAAGACCGAGACGAGAAGTGACTTTTTAGGAAACTTATGTGAAACTGTTCGCAGTCTGAAAGAAGGGTATGAGGTCATGCAAAAGACCTTAGCGAGTAATCTTCTCGTAGTTCATGAGGAGAGAGAAAAATTGTTTACCGAATCAAGAAAGCAAAAGGAATTTGTTCAGAAAGCACTTCAGAAGAAATGTGAGATTATCGCAAGTCATACAGCACTAGCTCTACAATCAATCAACACACAAACGGATGAATGGGGAGCAAAATTTGATGATTTCCAAAGGCAGGGGCATCGTATGCAGGAACAATTTGAGAGCTTTACAGCAAAAATAGAAAATAAAGTCTTAGGTGATCTGGAAAAAAAAGAGCTTGAGTCTCTCTTAGAGGAAGTGAATGTAGTAAAAGGTATTCTTCAAACGAATATTGATGTAGAGCCCTTAAAGCGATGGACCATTCCTAAGATCTCGCCTTCTTCAACTCCTTCAAACATTAACCCTGTCGATGTTCCCTCAACGAGCGGAGGACTCAAAAGGAAAGCAGATTCCATAGCAGCCCCAAATCATCCCACAGTCACAAAAAACAAAAGTGGTAAGAAAAAAATGCATACTAGACGTGATAAATTTGACATCCGATCACCAACACCATCCTCCATCGATAGTGATGGGCCGCTTGACTCTCCACTTATGATGAGCCCTGTAGGACAGAATGATTAATAACGTGTGGTTACATACCGTACCATAATTTCACTATAATATAAGCGCTGAGAAACACCAAGGGGATATATATATATTAAGCGCTATATAGATGTAATTATTATTATCATTATCATAATTTCCTACGATGCCTAATATACCCAATAGCAATTCAATTGTCACATCTGAATATGTCATCAGTGAGCAAAGTGTCAATTTGATAGCTTTTAATGTAATCGTCTTTATTTTGCCAGCTAGGTAAAGTTTAAAGATTTTGAAATGAAGTTCGCTAATGGCCATTCAAATTAAATGATACCTCGCGAAGCGGTCATTCAAATTAAACCAAACAGCAATCAATTTCGTTTTTACACATTCAATTTCGTCAATGAGCTCTCTTTTTTTTCTTTTTTTTTTGGGGGGGGGGGGGCGATCAAAACTGTTTTTAGGCAATAAATTTCGACAATGCACATGGAATTCAAAATTCGTGTAATCAATTTAAGATATCACGGATGTTACGTGTGTTACGATTATTAAAATTTGTTTTGAGGAAGTCAATTTTCAATTTCATCATTCATGAAATTCACGAACACTTTATCCACGTGGATACTCTGAGCAAGAGGGAGGTAGAAGAAAGACATGTTTACCCCCCTTAGTCCTACCTCCAGGAAACGTGTCTGAATTGTAGGGTTATCATAGTTATGAAATAATTCACGGTAGAATGAACAATAATCGTCAATGAAAATAGCCTGAATTTCACATTTGTCCGGTATTGATTTCCTCCTCCATTGACTTTATGTACGGAGAATTAATAAAAGTGAAATTTGGCATATTTTCATTGTTAATTTCTGTCCATTTGGCTGTTAGTTATTTAATGAAACTTGGCACATAGCTTCAAATGAATTCTACCTAACACGACCTCAGGCCAAATTAGGTATGCGAGAAGTCACTGAACCATGACCAAGCCCTAAACTTTCTTCTCATTTTCATGATTTTCTAGTATCTTGTGCCCACTGAGGCGTTAAACTTCATGATTTTGTGAAAATTAAATCAGAGTTACTCCTCGTAAAGAATTATTGTTATGTTTAATCAAAGTACGAAATTAAATTATAGCCCATACCTGAAAAAGAGCTTTTCCAGTTTCGCTTGCTTACTGAAGCATGAATTCATAAATAAACGCATAGGATCATTGACGCATGCCCAAAGATTATAAGCATAACCAAAAAAAAAAAATGTTGTTGAGATGATAGGCCTACCTCTTTGTAATGTTAAAACTGCCTATTTTTGGGTCGTTGTATGTGTTCATTCAACCGTGAATGAAGGGATATTGTTTGCAAAAGTCGAAAATACACTTCCAAAACAGGAATTCCATCATATTTGATCGAATATACCGCAAAAAATAAGCTAAAACTGCAGTTTTTGTAATTTTAACCCAGTGCTCAATCAACCGTGAAATTTGACAATGAACTCATTTTGTATGTTAGGGCACACAGCATCCCTTTTGACAAGTGCGGTAACCGTGTTGAAATGTTTGAATATTGTTCCAAAATCAATTATTCAAATTTGTAATAATCAGCTTGTGAACTTGAAAAAAACATGTTTGCCTTCAACCATTGCTCACCGAAGCATGACATGATGATTCTTCCTTAAAAATCACTCACATTGTAGCTAATAAGATTACCTACTTGGACATATAATTAGATTTTTTTTTTAAACTCCTCCTTCAGTTGTTAAAAAATTATTGATATCTGAAATAGGGGGATTTTATTTTTGTGTTGTGTTGTGTCTATAAAGATATTACTCATTTCATTTTCATTGGCTGAAATCGATTTATTTTAGCATAATTATTATGCTTCCAAAAGATTCTGAAATGATTTTTGTGGGAAAACAAAAAGAAAACAAAATGAATTCATAAACCAATAGAATACATAAATGTATTTCGATACCAGATTTTTTTTTCTCAAATCCTAAAAAGAATATTTACACCATAAATTACAATTCTATCAGATTTATTTTGTAAATTAGAACAACAGATATGATTTCATGCATAAATAAGCATAATAATTAATATAAGATAAAGTATTATCATTCCGGAAATATAAAGCGTGCTGTCTTGTAGATTACATCGCATGCACCATCGTGCAAATTTTTCCCGTGCTCGCCAAGATCTTAAGGGAGCAATCATACCCCCCTTCCCACGGTCTTGACAGCTACCAAAATACCCCAGCCAGGTTTTTTTTTAACATCCCTGTCTTCCGTGCATCCTTATTCCAAACGGAAATATCTATAGGACTAATCTCAAGAACAAAAACTACTAACAAAACAATAAGTCATCATGGTATAGATGTGAAATATTACGTTATACCGAAATGGGTCGAAAGGTGAATGAATACGTTTTTCTCTTCATAACAGTATTGATTATACGAAACATAGACATACACTGTATACCCTTCTAATTTTAATTTTTGGCATAACCTTATGTATAGACAAAAGAGCAAACTCTTGATCACAATCCCACTTCTTCTTTTGTATTTTATCATATGAAATCCTATTTATCACATTTTTTCAAACATTGCGTATTAAAAAAAAAAAATCTACACTGCAAAAACTGTGGGGTTAAAAGTATCACTACCAATGTTGATTTTAACACCAACGTGGTGTTCTGAGAGGACCGCACCCACTGGTGTTAATTAACACCATACTTTGGTGTCACGTTTTTAACACCTATAAGGTGTTGATTATATGACACTCATAATGGTGTAAAGTAACACTGCAAGTGTTGATTTAACACTGATGTGGTGTTCTGAGAGGACCGCACCAACTGGTGTTAATGAACACAACTCTTTGGTGTTAACTACTTCACACTAAAATGGTGTTAACCAATTGATAATAACAAAAAACAGTTATAGATTCATTCGGCAACGGATGAGAGGGTCTCGCTCTCGCAGCGATTTTCATAATTTCTGTTAGTTTTATGTCGGGTTTTTGCAAAAAAATAATCTTCAGAATATGTAGCAAAATATGGTAGGAAAAATATTACTGCAAAATAATGAATTATAAGACTCATAAGCCGTCAACTACTAAGTGTGTAGAGCCCCCCCCCCCCCCCCCTTCATGCAGAAGATCAGACTCAAACACTGTAGTGCATGTCTGCACTGCATGTAGCTGATAATATAACTGCCTTTTTTATTATCAATAATCACGATAAATGTTTTTACCATCTCTTTCAAAGTCATCATAGCTTTCAACAAAAGAGAAATCTTTTTAACTCCTCTAACCACCACGCGAACAACCATGACGGTCTCTGGATTTAGATGGATTTAAGATGATCTGAATCTCAAGCGCGACGGGAAAATTACGGATTGCGATTGGATCGTCTGAAAATATCACTTCCGACTTTAACCAATCATGAAGTTGCATTTTTTTCGCATGCCCAATTTTGACTTTTCTAACACCCGTCCGGGCGTTAATATCGATAAAAGTATAAACTGGCCTGTGAAATGCTACAGAAATTACACCCGTTCGATGTTATTTTACACCAAATTTAACACTAGATACCAGACACCACATCAGGTGTTGATTTCCACTCCGTTCTTACAATAAGAATAACACCACAATGCTTAACACCAGCTCGGTGTTGAACATTTAACACCCTCTGGTGCTAATCTAACACTGAAAGTAACACCACGTGCTTACCACCAGCTGGGTGTTGCACATTTAACACCGGCGTTTTTGCAGTGTATCCCTCATACTGAAATAAGTAAAAGCCTTGAACATTCTACAAAAATTTTATCCCTGTTTTTATGTCCTTGGGGCAGAAAATCTGGATAATTGGCATTTCAAACAATAAATACAAAGGAAGTAGTGGGACTGTGACATCTTCAGCTTGCTCATTTGAATATGCATGACTGCATGAGGTTATGCGAGGAAAATTTCAAAACTTAAGAAATTCATAACTTTGCTATTTCTCATCGGATTTTGATTAAATTTTCAGTGTTGCGCTTTTTAAGTTTTACTTGTTCTAAACATACAAACTCCAGCCTGGAGTCATCCTTTAACACGAAAACTATAGCCTTGTCCACTTTCACGCCGTCCCCGCACGAGCACGCAAAACGTAGGCCTACATGACAGGGCCGTTGTGAAAACTGATTTTTTTTTTTTTTTTTTTTTTTTTTTTTTTTTTTTTTTTTTTTTGTAACGGAGAATTCTACCCTGTCTCGACAAAAAATTCAAATTAGACAATTGTATCCTGAGCAGTCATTAATTTATGTAACATACCTTTGTTATATTGTATACTCGAATATAAACTTATGTCATATGATATGCATACCTGTGCGTGTGTGTCTATACTCTGCTCTTTGAATGTGTTAGAAGTAAGCACTAGTTAAAGGTGGGGTCCAGACTAACATTCAGATGGTTTGAAATGTACAATAAATATACGAAGGGGAAAAATTAAAACCTTAAAAAAAAAGAAGCATAACTTTGTTATTTTCCATCCGATGTTGATGACATTTTCAGTGTTGTACTTGTTCCATTTTACTGTACAGTTCAAACCTCAGTTTTGAATTTCAGCCTGTGGTCCTCATTTAAAGAATTTTAATTTTCAACAAGTTTCGTTTAAGATCAGCTACAAATCCTTTAAATAATATGTATAATATTATTATCATTACATAATGATAGGCTATAGTCTAAGAAGGAGCGGATTTAAATCGATAAAAAAAATTGTATTAGGTCTAATCGTATCGTATAAAAACATAAGTTAAACTACGACGTGTAAATATCATATTTGGAAATGCTATACAATCAACAATAAGTTGTATAGATGAGCAAGTATACATTGTATCATAAACATTGAATGGTTAGTCGGATATGAACTCATGTCATACATGTTTATATGTTTATACATTTATTCTTTGTATAGCATGAATATGTTAAATGTTATTAATATATTAAGCATTTTGCATTATGAAATATGACGTGTAAATATCGCAGTAAGAAAAAAAATACAATCAACAATTTTGTCGTAAACATGAACGACTTGTAAATATATTTGAAAATGCTATACAAAAAACCCAAATTTAAAATTTGGTTTAATTTAAGGGATGATCAAGTACATTGTACGTAAACATTTAATCAGGCCCGTAACCAGGGGGGGGGGGTTCGGGGGTTCGAACGAAACCCCCCCCCCCCGCAGGCGAGCAGGGTCCGCTTGACCCCCCCCAAAAAAAAAAAAAAATAATAATAATAATAATAATAATAATAACAATAATAATAATAATAATAATAAATAATAATAATAATAATATAACAAATAATAATAATAATAATAATAATAATAATAATAATAATAATAATAATAATAATAAATAACAATAATAATAATAATAATAATATAATAATAAAATAATAATAAATAAATAAATAAATAATAATAAAAAATTAATAATAAAATTTTTAAAAAATAAATAAAATAAATAAATAAAAATTTAAAAAATTAAAACCCCCACTTTTTGGCAGAAATGCAGCAGATACATGAATGGAAATACAAGAAAGGGAAGATAAAAACAATTTGCTTCCAGTCTCCTAGCCCCTACATGTAAAATCTTTAGCTCGCGCTTCGCGCTCGCAACTTTTTATTTTGGGGATGATAATCATGTTTTTCAGAACAAATTACGCAGGAATTACACTTTAACCATTTCGCAGGAATGTTTTCGTTTGCATTTGTATCTATTTTTATATTTTTAAATGATGTTTTCTTCAATATTAGGAAATGATATAACAGAAACAAGGCCTAGTGCAGAGGCAGTGGAACCGCGGGGGGGGGGACAGGGGCACAGTGACCCCAACTTTTTCATCCACCCTAAAAGTTCCCCTATTCATGACCAAATATGTCCCTTTTCTGAACTAAAAAAAAATCTTTATAGGGTACATGCAGGTAATATGGGCCAGCAGGTAATATGGGCCACCTGAAGCAAATCATGTCGTGACCGTCGACCGGTGACCGGTGTGAGCACCATAATGTTGTTCTTATGAACTGTATACGAAAATATATCGCCGTGAGAGCATCTGATGCCGAAATTTCTCTGGAAAATTGCTAAAAACCAACAAGGTAGGTAAAACTTACGGCATTTTTTTACCCTGATGTAAAATTTGATATTCACAGAATGTGTTGGTGAAAGAGTGTTTAAGGGGGTAATCTCAATTTTTTGTATATTTAGTAAGCTTATAGTTTCATTTTGATCATACTAGCGTGGTACAGGTCAATTTTTTTTTAGTGAAGGGGTGCAAGGTGGCATGAATTGCTTTGCCTGACACAGCAACATTAGTGCAGGTAATATGGGACATCTAAAATGGCGGAAATGATTCTGGTACTTAGTATTGGGTGGAGGCATCAATCGCTTTGCTACGATATTTTGGGGGTATATTCACAGTATATATAATTAACTTATTGTAGGCCTATATTGACTTGTATAATGAAAATAATATTTAAATGATGTTTAAAAAATATATATACAAAATACATAACAATGAAATATATAGTCGAAGGATTTACTGAAGGGTCTTATAATTTCAAATTATATCTTAAAGTTAATGATTTTCAACATTTTAAGCAAATTCCAGACATGGTAGAGTCATTGTAGTTTTTAAAACACACATTAAATACGTGTGCCCATATTACCTGCACATGCAGGTGATATGGGCACTTTGGTAAAGACGTCAACATTTGAATATTGCAGACAGGGGGTTTGGTGATAATTGTTTTTCTTCACAATAAAAGTTAGAGCAGTAGTTATTGATTCACATTAAACTACACTTTTGAGCTCAAAGTTTTCTACTCGCGCCCCTTTTCTTAGCTTAAAAATGCCCTTTTTATACTAAAAAGAAGCCTTTCATACTCTTTTAAAGTCCCATGGACAATTTCTTAAAGAGTGTCACTTACAATACTAAAAGTGCCCCTTTCTTTACTTCATAAGTCTTTTAAAACCCCAAATTTACCTGCTCGGTCGCCATGCAGCCTCGCACTGTAAAATTAACAAACAATAAGTATAAAAAAAAGGGTTGGACCCAGTGCCCTCTGCTGGAGACAAACCTTGTCAAAAGAATTGGTATAATTGTGTTTGGGCTATATTGGGGGTGGGCTAAGGGCCTGCAGCCTACAAAATATTCATAGCAAAGATTATTAATGAGCCAAGATTATTATATATCTTCAACATGGACCCTAAAAAGAGTCTATAAGGCACAATTTATAGGACAAAACTGTCAGCTCGCGGATACTAAATAGGCTCTATATTGCACAATTAACTCCAATTTTGATCTCAAAATTTTGGGCTCGCGCTTCGCGCTCGTATTCCTTTATATTCATGACTAAATGAACAATAAAAAAATAAAAGCCATTAAGATTCCTCAAATTTTTCAGCTCGCGCTTCGCGCTCGCGGATACGATAAGTATGGTCTAGAATTATGATCTCAAAAAAGCCATTAAGATTCCTAGAGTCTATAATCATGATAATGCATAGTTTACTCAAAGTTTAACTCAAAATTTTCGGCTCGCACCTCGCGCTCGGAAAAAAAAAAATTCTTGAAATAAGGTCCACTTTTCAGAATCTCGAAACCCCCCCCCCCCCCGTAAAATCCTAGTTACGGGCCTGTTAATGGATACTCGGATATGAACTTATGTCATACATCATGAATATGTTAAAGGTTATCACTATATAAAGCATTTTTTATTATCAAATATTGTATCATAAGCAGTTATTGGATACGTGGATATGTTTTTTAAGTTACACGAGTTTATACATTTTATACCCGGCTTTTTTAAATATGTGTTAGAAGTTTCCACAGTATAAAGCATTTTGCAATATCAAATATGACGTGTAAATTATTGCTCGGCTATGCAGAAAAAAAAAAAAATTATTGTAAAACCATGAACCTGTACATTGTATCCGGAGCCAGTCATTAATTTATGTAACATACCTTTGTATAGTACATGCTGTACCATCCAATTCAGTCCCCCCCCCCCCCCCCCCCAAATGCTCTAAAATGCAAATTTATCAGATTGTGATCATTGAAATTACGTGTTTTCTTCTATGCCCAGACACCCGTTAAGAGAACGCACATCGCTTACTAAAAAAATTTAAATACATTTGATCAATCGAGTTTTGCTCTCTGCTAATCTGTATTATAATCTAAATAATGAAATTTGGTTTTACAGAGAATGCAAAAGCATCACTAAAACGAGGCTTTTAGGCCTTTTACTTTACTTATACAATTAATTGTACATTGTACCCATAGGGCTTTTTATGTGACTTAGGCCTAGTACAAGCGAATGATATGTTATGAAATTTTTCAGCGAGAATTATGCCCAATATGTACATGTATGCACACTTATTAATAAATACTTATTGATCAATAAATTATGGGATTCATGCCAAGTACTACGTACATGTAGATGCGGATCCAGGGTTACACAGACAGCAAATGTGAAAATAGAGGGGGGAGGCCAGAGATGCATAATAATAAAATTAGATATTAGAACGCAAATAATCAAAATATTTGAGACAGCAGAACTGAACCACATGACTACTCACAACAGAAAGTACGAACAATAACTTTTAATGTCATTCAATTTTGGGAATGCATTCAAATCAAAAGATTTGTTTCTCTTGCGACTGAGACATTTTGTTTCAGCTGTTTCAACTATTTGTGTTATTCACTTTCTAATTTCTAATGTTATTCCATAGGGTTGGCCTCTCTGGGAGGTTTAGGAGATAATTCTAATATGCCATATCCAAAAAGTAGGGGATCACATAGCTGCAGTTATGACCCCGCCTGGACCCGCCACTGTAGATGTAAAGGAGAATATAAAACACAATAATCAAGGATTTGCTGTTTGTGTTAAAACATTCTCATTTTCTTTTATTACCTGCTGTTGTGTTTTACTATGTTATCAATACATATTATACACGAACGTATATAATCTATTCTCAATAATGAACTACGTTTCTTTGCTGTAATTAGTATTTTACTATATTGACCGCATACTTTCCAAATGTTTCACTAAACACAGAGTCATATAATACATGTATATTGAAATCAAATGAATAGACGGGCAATACAGTCTACATCCATTTATGAGGTCCTCTGAACCATGCTATTTTCTTGTTAAAACATTAGTAATATCTTAAAATGTTTGAATGTGTCGTAACTCAGGCATTACTTATTGTTTTGAAATAACTTACATCTACATGTAGTAACAATGCTGTTTTATAGATGAATGATTGTGTTTTTAGATATCGTTCGTAACAAATAAAGATGCTTAATTATGTTAATAGGGTTTGACAAATAATTTGGCTCACGACACTGCTTTTTATCTATTTCACAAAATGATAGTGCTAAAATTAGCTAAACATATCTCAGCAACTTTCCACAGTCAACATGTGGTTGAAATAATGAACATGACTTGAACAATTATTATTCTTGCAAAAGTACAAGTTTCATGTAATGTTGCAGGATACGACTATGATATTAAATATTAAATGTTCATTATAATATACATGTTCATGGTATATTAATGCTCATTTGAGATCTAAGAATTGAATGTGAAATAAATCCTCTGGTAGGGGAAACAAAATTAAAAACTAAAACAATGGATCACATTATCATAAAAGTAAGGCTTAAAAAGTTATGTGCAAAACAACAAGGTCAACATGTTTATAAATTATATTGTCAATTTCCACTTTTACCATGAATGAACACACACTATATTCTAAGATGTACGTTCTTTCATAACCCTCTACAGTAAAGAATTTTGTTTACAAGCAAATGAGTAACCCATGATGAGATAAGATTTAGATGAAAATTAAAAGCCAATTTTTAATATTCTGTACAATTGTTGTTTGTTGTACTTTTGGTTTTTAATTTTGTTTTGCTTTTGTGCCACATGAAGTCAAAGTCAATGCAGGCAGAAGATGAATTTCTGTAATTTTTCTACATTATATATATTACTTTTACATACTTACCCCTACAAGACTTCATGAGAGCCATATTAAGTACCCACTTCCAGTAAACCATATTTATCTTAAGCAATTGTAATCAAGCCAGGATAACATTAACACTGTGTTTACTTACAAGAGCTAACATATTTATTACCAGTAAGCATTTATACAGTGCATATCAAAAGAGGGTAATTCATCTTCCGAGGGGGCATATTCCCAGCTCATCTTATTTTGGCTATTTATTACAAGTATTATATAATTAACATGATTAGGGGAGACCGGGTATGGAAGTTACACGGGTCAGTTGTTACAGTTCTCATTGTCCTAAGTTGGAACAAGAGAGTTCGTGCTAACTGGCATCTATATACAGCCTACACATAGCTGTGATGAACTGCCGGTCGTGAGGTTTCTCCGTTGTTTTATTAAAAAGTAAATCAACAAAAACCATTTTTTACAGTTCCAAGTGAATTTTTGACAAAAATCAAAATTTGTAATAGTTCTTACAACTGAAGGCACATGATGATAGACTGGTATTGTGAATATAGTACATGTATGTCACTAATATACCCCTGAGCCATGCCCTGTAATTCTACCTAATGGTTTTGCTACAGTTTTTATGTGTAAAATCACCCATGGGGGAGGTTGTTACAATCAATGTATAGATTAATAGAAAAAATAATAATCCAAGCTTATACGAGACTTATAAAAAAATGAGGAACATATAAGTAAAGTTCTAGCCTTCATAAAAGGCACTGGAAGATACAATGACCTGTAAGATTTTGGGAATCAATATACTTTTAGATGTTACTATGTCATTCTCCTACTGTGATGTCCTGAACACCTGAATTTGCTACGATACCAGAATGTATTAATTGAATTAAAATGAAAACACCGTCAATATGTTTTTAGGAAATATAAGAAATATAAAAGGTTCAGTATACCTAGTTTGCATCTGGAGACAATATACATAAATTAATTGGAACAATAATATATATCTCTTTCTTTTCTGGACTATCGTTACTCTCCATTATAACAAACAAAAACTATTTTAAAATATTACCCTAAAACAATAATAATAACTAAATTCAGGGCCCGTAACCAGGGGGGGGGGGTTTCGGGGGGTTCGAACAACCCCCCCCCCGCAGGCGAGCAGAGGTCCGCTTGGACCAAAAAAAAAATAGAAAATTAAAAACCTCGCCTTTTTGCAGAAATTGCAGCAGATACTTGAATAGATATACCAGAAAGAGAAGGATTAAAACCTTTTGCTTTCAGGTCATCCCCCTACATGTAAAAATCTTTTCGCTCGCGCTTCGCGCCTCCAACTCATTATTTTTGTGGATCTGAAAATCATGATTTATCAGAACATTAATTGACGCAGGAATTACACCTTAAACCATTAAACAGAATGTGTTCCTTGCATTGTTATCTATATTTATATTTAAATATATGTTATTCTCAATAGGAATGAATATAACAGAAATAAGGCCCTAGCTGGCAGAGGCGGTAGGAATCGGGGGGGGCAGGGACAGTGAACCACTTTCATCCCCCTAAGAGGGCCCTATTATTGATGACCAAAAAGTCTGCCAAGATTAAAATAGATCTTTTCAGAGTTTTGAAAAGTTCCCGTGGGAGCCAACTTCTTGTTTAAGAAAGGGGGAACTTTTAATATAAAAAGGGCCCTTCTTGTTACTCCATATTTCTTTAAAACTCCAAAATTTCGGCTCGCCGCTTTCGCGGCTCGCGGATACCTAAATAGGGTCCATAATGCCACAATAAACTACAATTTTTGAGCTTCAAAGTTTTTCTACTCGCCCTTCGCAGCTTGAGGATATTGGGGTCTATCAGGAGGCGTGGAACCGGCTGGGCAGGGCACAATGTCCCACTTTACTCATTTGCACTCGGCCCTTATTCAGCTTAAAAATCCTTTTTTTAACTAAAAAGAAGCCTTTCATACTCTTTAAAGCCCACATGACCAATTTCTTTAAAAAGTTCACTTACAATACTAAAAGTGCCCCTCTACTTTCATAATGTCTTTTCAAAACCCCAAATTTATCCTGCTCAGCGCTCATGCCGACCTCGCACTGTAAAATAACAACAATAGATATTTAAAAACAAAGGGTGACCAGTCCCTCTGCTGTGAGACAAACCATTGTCCAAAAAGAATGGATGTAATTGGTTGCTTGGCGATTTGGGGTCGGCTAAGGGCCTCCAGCGCTTACAAAATACTTTCCATAGCAAAGATATATTATTTCGAGCCAAGATTATTATGATCTTCAACATTGGATCCTAAAAAGTCTATTAACGGCACAATTTTTTAGGATCAAAGCTGTTCAGCTCGCGGAACTAAATAGCTCTATTATCGCACAATTACTCCAAATTTTTTCTCAAAATTTTGAGGTCGCGCTTTTCGCGCTCGCATTCCTTTAATTTCATTACTAAATAAACAATAAAAAAATAAAAGCCATTAAGATCCTAAATTTTTCAGCTCCGCTTCGCGCTCGCGGATACGTATAATATGGTCTGTTAATCTCAAAATAACCCAGTTAGGGAAATTCGTTGTCGCACTATAGAGTCTAAATAATCATATCAATGCATAGTTTACTCAAAGTTTAATTCAAATACTTCGCTCGCCCGCTTCGCGCTCGAAAAAAAATTCTTTGAAAAGCGTCCACTTTTTCAGATTTACGAAACCCCCCCCCCCCCCGTAAAAATCCTAGTTACGGGCCTGTAAATAAACATTGCAACACAGCCATCTTGGTTGTTCCGAACCAACACGCAACTAACAAATCTGCGAGAAGAAACAACGAAAAATAGAAGGAAAACGCCACCCCCTCCTATACATCGCCTGGTCGCGAATCTTCGAATCTCGAAGAGATAACACGCCACTAAACAAAACAACAAAAACAACAACTCGCCTATGCCCTTGTCGCAGCTTTTAAAAAAAAATCAAACCGATATGAACTTGCGCACTTTGGCGACCTGCGACCGCCACAGGGAATCGACGTGTTTTTCTACCTGACGGCGGCCTGTAACTCTTTAGTTTCGTGATTGTCCTCTCAAACGCCAATTTTAATTTCAGTCGAGAGTGATTTTTTGAATAATTTCAAAAATTCGCTGATAGACTCTACAGATCGACTAATAGGGAGCCGATCCTCACTGATTTTGGTGAATTGACTTTGGCGACAAACTAGGCCGTAGCAGCGTAAATGTCACTACCGTTTGGTTTTGCCTGTACGTACAACGTACGCTGTAACGCGGCAACCTACAACTGGCCCGCTGCTTCCAGGCCACTTAACATTCGATGATATCTGGCCGACAATCTACGATAGCAACCTCTGTCGCGACAAGAAGAACACAGGCTGACGGTCACTGACTGCCGGCTATTGTTAATCTTGTAAAATCCAGCGGTGAGCTGAATTTGCTGCGCTATTTTGCGACAGACGCGATAGTTTCACGATCTTATAGGCGATTGGAGCCTGGCATGTGGCACAGGTAGTTCGTAGTTTGTCGCCACAACTGATTCGCCTTCGTGGACAAGGCCTTCCCACAGAAGGTCGCATCGTGTGGCGACACAACCTAACAATCTACTTTTTATTACCATCACCACCATGCGCAGGTTCCAATCGCCTATAGATCGTTGAAATTATTCGCGTCTGTCGCCAACAAAATACGGTAGTAAAAATTTTGCTCGTCGCATTGGCTCTCAACAAGTTAAACAATAGCCGCGTCAGTTTGTGTTTGACGGTCAATGACCGTATAGTCTGTCTTCTGCTGTGTCGCGAAACCAGCAAACACAGAAGCGTTTTCAGAACGTTTTCAAACCGTTTTTTTCTAGGTCCTGTTACCGTTCTTCGTCCTAACATTGAACGTTTTTAAAAACGTTTATAAAACGTTTAAATTTTGGACTTCTCATTTTAAATGTCCAAAGTTTAGTGTTTTTTGAGACGTTTAAAAAACGTTTTTGGACGTTACAAATTTGAACGTTTGTATAGAGACGTTTACATAAACGTTTTGTATAAGGACTCTTACAAAAACGGTTTGGTGACGTTTGTGACATAACGTTTTACAGAACGTTTTATATTACGTCCAGTTCAATAAATCGACAACTTAGAACTTTTAAAACAAAGTACCAGAAGTATCCACTATGTTTCTACGTGCAATCTAAATAAAAACGAAATAAATAACACAGATCACTAAAATACTTATAGGCGATTTCTATATAAAA
>CALNVZ010003430.1:13639947-13660296 GCA_940671915.1 Paracentrotus lividus | reverse complement strand
CGCTTATTCGCAAGATCAAGGCGATGTTCGTTGGGGCAGCAAGCGCTATTGCCATTTGAACTTCTGATAACGTTCCCAATAGCGCCCTTCTGGCAATCTCAACGGAATCATCATAATAACATGCAAATTAAGCCCTTATGCTTCACCAACAGACCAGAATATATCATGTATCATGGATCATCATCAACTTCACCATAAACATCATCGCACCAGCAGAATCAATCACCCCTGGGACTATTGTTTACAGATTCAAAATGAGGTGATGTTTAATGTTTGTAACCTTGAAGATTGAAAGACCTGAACTATCTTCAGGTAGATAGCCAAGTCATTGAAACCCACTCATCTGCCTCAATGCGTTAGTAATATCATCAACGGTATGATTAATGGGTTAAACAAAAGCCTCCAGTTGCATACTAGCTCCAGACAATAATTGGAACCCCCCCCCCAAAAAAACAGTGATTTATGCAACAAATTTCCTGTTTTTTAAACTCAACTACTGTATTTAAACTACATTAACAGGGCTATGTGCACAAGGTCTCACAAACTAATTGCGGCGGTCCAGCTCACGTTTAAACTACGGAGGCCACGCGCATTGCAACGTAGCCTACGTTGCATGCACGATGCTATTTCAGCGAGTCAGTGGTCATTGTCTGCCGGATTCCTGCGTTTCGTGTAGTAAGTGTTTGGAAAAACTTCCTGTCACGTCGTACATGACAAGCCTGCAGGGTACGCTGCATCGAATGACGAGTGAGTTGTGACCGCGACATACATGTAAAGAAGCAAAATTTGCATTAACAGGAAGGAAACCCACAGGATTCACTTAAATGGGTACAAAACAGAAAATCAAAGAAGCGCTGATCAATGAAAATTTAAGGAAAAAAATGGAAAAGAATAATACCAAAGTTATAGAGCATTGAAGGTTGTGATTCACTACCCGCAAATATGGGGACCTCACATTGCAACAGGCCCAATGATGTAGATGCATGTCAGACGATGAACGAACTTCCCCATTATTTCTGTACATATTTCCTCAAGATTGTCTTTTTATTATCCGTTAAAAGACAGAGATCTTTCATGGTAGGACATGCTCAATAACACGGATCACAAAAATAATCAATGGATGTAAGGCGATGCAATGTACTCTACCATATAGAATGAAAAGTATTGTTAATGGGCGTATGTTCACATCCGGGCAGAGTTATTCATCGCTGTGACGTCACACATTCTTGGACCTTCGTTGCGTCGTCGAGGATTCTCCATCCAGCGTTCAGTGATACACATTTCAATAATGCACACTAATTTCATTATTATTACAATTGTCCCAAACATTTTTTTATCTGTTCTCTTTCATTTTTTTTGCTCTTCATACAATTCACTGAATCCTTAGCCGGTTCGTTCTCCTTTAAGCTTGAAATGTCGGGCAATAAAACTGATAAATTGTAACTGTTTAGTTGGTCTAAAATGCCTAATATGTCAATGATACTTATTTTTTATTTTATTTAGGCTAATAGGATAATTGGATCGCTAGGCAGATGCACAGGTCTTGTACCTAATATATCAGATTTCTTTTTACGTTCAAATTTAGTTCCATTTCTTACCCCCCCCCCAAAACCCAACAATGTGGTCTCATATTTCAGATTGAAACCAGATTAGCCAATTGACTATTGAATCTCAAACATTCCCAGTAGGCTCAATATATGAAAGCACTCATTCTCGGTAATGAGATTTTAGGACAGGACTGAAATACCCTAACAACTCTTTTGTGACTAATTATTTGACAGAAAAATGTGTTTCAGACATCTTTCGGTAACATGTTCAAAAATGCCAAGACACAAGAGGGATTGATACTCTCTCAACATTTTTGTGACAATTTGACCAATCTCCTTCAGAAACAGTTATGCATTGTGTTGCCAATAGTTGCAACCTAAGTTTACATATCAATAAGGTGTGACCTAAAATAAACTATAAAAACAAGAGAAAATGTTGCTGCAGAGCATTTTCTTAACACTTTAAACCAATACCTTTGTTTTACAAAAATGGACCCACCCTCCCACACATTTTGGACCAATGAATCCTCATTCAGGAATACTGTTTGCAATGTGTTTTCAAACTTTGCAGCCTAGTCAGATATATTATTCATAAGAATCTGTGGCCGATTAAGGTGAAGTGCTAACCTGAATTTATTGGTTTTATGAAAATTGCAGAAAATGATGAAAATGGTGAAAGTTTGCAGGAAATCGAGCAAAAACATAGCGAAGTTAATGAATATTTATAAACTTTAGATTCATGTTGACGTCACATGCGAGCAGCTTCTCCTATGTGTTGATGTTATAGAGAACATTATCCATTGTATTTTTCATGGTTATTGATATAGGATATGGGTCAATTTACATAGAGGGCGGTATACAACATGTGATGATATATCAACCGCACAGATGAATATAATAATATATTTCTGAAAAAAATGACCACTTTATGGAATTCAACATCAACACATTGGGAGAGCAGTCGCACGTGACGTCACATATCAAAACTAAAATATCAGTAACTTCATTATATTTGGATGAATTTTTTCTTCCAAAACGCTTCACTCTTATTTTTCTTCATTCTGCATTTTCAACCAAAAATTCAGGTGGTGAACTTCCCTTTAAGAAAATGATAAACAAGGGGAAAAAGTTCAAGGCCATCTAATTATAAATGCAATGGATATTTACAAAAAGGATGAATCCACCCAACATATATTTTAGACCATTTGGAGTCTCCCCTTCAGGAACAGGCATACCTGTTTGCCAAGGTATTTCCAACTTTGCAGCTAGTCAGATACCCAATTCCATGTCCTATAGTACTGTATACTAAATAAATAACTCACTCCAAGAGTTTGACATCATCTGTTAGATAATCAAAATATTGAATAACCCACTACATGACAATCTTACTGATGCTGCGTTAATTTTGTGGTTAAAAAATGATATCTTTGAAATTTAACGAATCGCAATATCCGCACAATATGATAGGCGAACACCTAACTATTATAAAAGTTTGGCAAGTTTTTGGATATGTTTAAAGTAAAAAACCTTATAGAACCTGAATACCCCATTAATTGCCAATTTTATTGCATGCTGTGTGGAAATGAATTAACAGCCGTCAAATCTCCCAGCTCTTTTTTGTCCTTTCTATTTGCATTTCAATTAAATTCTGTACATTATGCCGGGTTCTTGACAAATAAACTATATCAAAGAATTTCACCTAAGAGCCTCGAGATGAAATGTAAATCAAAGCATTTAATTATGCAACAATCATTCATCCATGGAAACATTAAAACACATTAACTATCATGGATTTGTCTCAAGTATACCACTGTACACCATGTAACATATACAATATCTCCTCCTTTGGCATATGCTAAGGATACTATAGATAGAATAATTTAAATGAGCACATAATACATTATCAACAAACTGGTGCTTTTCTTAATCATGGTTCTTTATTTCACTAACAGTACCTTCCTGGAACACAACTTTATAAAAACCAAATATTATGTCCATTACAATAGTTAACACGAGATAAACAAAATAGCTACAATATGCCTGAAAAGTTTTCTGAATAGTTGAAATCAGTTACGCAAATACATTGTCTTACAATTCCATTATCAACGTCTGTATATAATCTTTCTACAAAACACTCTCCTCATTCAAATCAATTAAACATTAAAAGAGGCAAGCGCGACATGCCCTACCCTCCTTATTTTTTTTAAAATCCGGATTCCGACCCACTGGTATATAGCATTTCTGATGAAAACAAATCGCTTCGGCTTTGGAGCCAGTAAGGCTAACTCTATTGCCAGCCTCCAAGAATGTAATCCGTTGTGGAATGCCAGACAGGGCGCTTACCAATTAAGATTTTGCGTACTAGTGAATAGACGCCGACCTGTCTTAGGCTCTCTCTCTCAATACAGAGATAACAATCAAATAATGATAGTGCATCGAACCCTTATGGCCTACCCAACAGACGCATTTAAGACCCAGTAATAACAATACCAAACAATGAATGCCTAGAAAAACACCAAGGAACACTCGGCAACAAAGTAAAAACATGACAAGTTTGTCTTTTTTTTTTTATTTTTTTTGGTGGGTGGGCGGGATGAGGTATAATATGCGCAAAGGACATGTTATGACCGACCTGAATATTGCTGAAACATTGCTGCGCGGACATAGCCAGTCCAAAGAACAATACCCCTTTAATTTTTAGGAACAGCTCAATACCTCATGGAATGACACTATACGACATCCTGTGGTCCACTGTCATTTGGATTATGGTGGCTTAAAGGCGCACTTTACTCGAAACCAGAGTAAGCTAAAATAATCCAATATAAATTGAATAATATGATTGACGATCGCATCTATATAATATTATTATGTAAGCAATTAACCCAAATAATACACCACTGATGCAATAAAAGAAATACAGTCATTGAAAAGAAGCTGCAGCTGACAATTATTTATGATTTCAATGCGAATAGCCCTTAAGGGTTAATAGTAGTCAATTGAAATGCTACGCATTTACCTCTAAATCATAGAATTAACCTATCTAATAGATAATACCCTAGAGTTCCTATGTTTCTAAATATGTCCTGTTTCCCACACACAATGCTGGAAAAATTCAAGTTGTTTTATTTCAACATAGATTTTAATATTTGTTTGAACTTTGGAATTTAACCCATTAATCCAGTATTAACTTTCCTGGGCATCAAGAAATGCACACTTTAAAAAGGGTGCATTTTTTTTCATTGCTAACTTTTTTTTGTGTGCTTGTTTTAATTGGTGGTTGAGGATCATAACTTAATACGGTAACAGATAAGAATTTTAAATGGAGGGGGCCAGGCAGAAAGGGGTGCAGACCCAATAGGGGGGGTGCCACCAAAATGTCGGTTTTTAACATGTATAGTTAATGAGTAGTTCAATTACAGGGAGGGCGCACGGTGGTCCTCTTCCTGGATCCGCCACCGCAGTTAAATATGACTGGCATTACGTTTTTAATTTAACAATGTTGTATTGGAGTCCAGTGTTTTTTTTTTTCTGTGTTTGTCAATAATTTCCATTATTCTGTACCCATAACCATCCAACACTACCAGTCATCTTGACACACAATTTAACATTCACCCATCATTCCCTGAATATCTTCCAGTATGTTCATCCCACCATTACAATGATAACAGTGTCAATATCATCTCACCATCATCATTCATCATCATCATCATCAATTCATCATCATTCAATTCTCATTAGGGCATTACTGTCAACATCATTGTCTTCCACCACCATTATCAAAACTACAACTATCATTTAATTCATTATTTACATTACTGGTTCACCACCGATTTTAATGGACATTCACATTTCTTTCTTCAAGATTCTACACCTCTCAGACCTTCACCTCTCAGATCTCACATAGAATGTAAATATGTCTCGCCCCAATACAACACCAACACACTCCATGTCAGCATCAGTACATCAATGCCTGCGTTGCCGCATCTCCACCTTGAGTCTTTAGATCTACGCTAACAAAATGATAACCGATTTAAATAATGTTTTTACCGGGTCATTGGATCTTCGTTGGCGCTGCATGATTGCGCTTTCTCCAATATATGACTGTCCTCCAACTAAGATTGCGAAAGTCCCTGGATATCATCAAATTACATAATAACATTTCGAGTGTTCAAGCGCAAAAATGTTACACGATAACCAGAGAAACTGATTTCCATCAAATAAACATCCACTTTCTTCGATGAGTTAGGCACCACGAAACGGGAGTGAGCGTCTTGCCCCTTCGTCGCGTGCTGCCACGGGCAATTTCGTCCGGTAGCCATAACCCGTTGACGCCCCTTGAAGAATTTCTTCAAGTAGCGTAGGCCCTGAACGCTCGTGCGTGCTGCAGAAACACTATTGTGTTCGCACTGCAGATGATCTATCTAATTCGCCACGATTGCATTGTGAATGCGTAGAGATTACGTGTGAATAATTTCCAGACAGTGAACAATGAACTACGATCGTGCGGCATCTTGGTAACAAGCACGCATTAACTTAATATAATTCATGGTAATTGGCAAGTCATTAGGCAATTTATCTTGTCTACACTCTCCTATCTTCCTTTTGTCGGCAGAGAAACGATTGAAAGAAAGAAGCGCTAACCAAATCACGGAATTTAGCGCAAGCATTAGTGGCTGGATGGCATGAGTGCGGAATTTATATGGGGGGATACAACCCCCTGCTTATGGGGCTTCTTTCTTTTTCTTTTTTTTCTTTTTTTTCTTTTTTTTTAATATTACATATGAATAATTTTAATAATTGACTGATAATTATAATGTATTGTAGACGAGGTCGGTAAATCCTTGCCGTCAAACTCTCTTCTGACAATTATTATACATATTTATTAATAATTTCATTATATAACCATGCTTAAGAATGTTGAATAATCACTGTCCTCTGTATGGTCGGAAAGTTGGTCAGTAGTAATTTAGACCAAGGCCTGGCCAGGAGGCTGAAGCGTTTCAATAAGTTCATCGTTCAATTAGTCGTTTTGTACGTCATTTTTTCAAAACCGCAGTCCAATTTTGTTGATACGATCCCGTGGATTTTAGCACAGGACAGCGTTCCGCGATTCGAAGCTTATGGTGATGAAGATCAATGCGCCAATTTAATCATGAGCAGATAGTAAGAACACTAAAAATTCTGTGAATTTGCATACTTGGAATGTTTTTTGAAGAATACCATACATAAAACTAGGTCCTAATCTAATCTTCATAGCGTGAAACGAAACTGCAAATTCGGAGCTGGTGATAATATTCGTTCTGCAAGAGGTTCTACGCTGAATGGCTTAGTCAAAAATATTGTGAATTTTTCTTCGGTTTATAAAACCTATATTAGTGACTGCAACTTAATATTTCGGGGCATGAGTTGTTTCTAAAGGGCCTCTCGGGGCCTTCATCCAGTATGGGGACCCCTCGGCAAAGCCTCGGGTCATAGCTAGGGATGGAAGCCCCCTCCGAGCTTTAGAAACAAAACAAATATTACGCCACTCATGGCAGTCACATATCTATATTATGCCCGTTAGCTTAAGAGATAAAATTATTTTTATCATTACAGGGATGCGGAGCGTTTTTGAAAGTGGAGGGGCTGACCCGAAAGGCGGGGGGGGGTACTTGAACAGGCTGAAAATCACAAATGTATTGCGGTAAATTTTTGCATTTTTGTACACGTTTGGCTGAAAAAGTGGGGGGGGGGCTGCAAGCCCCCCCCCCGGCTCCGGTCCATGCATTAAGCTTCCAAACGTGAAGGTCTTTGGTACAGCTATTTAACTCGTATAAAAGCCGGGTATTTAAGTTGACAAAGTAACCAACAGATAATTTAGGTTTGATTGAATTAATCTTGTGACCCATTTTTACGGAGTAATTAACACGCATTGCTTAACCCTTTTTGTTCCTGTTTTTCTTGTGCTGACCAGACCGGGGCGACAGATCAGCCATTGATATAGCTTATGGCGTCCCAGGACTTTTGAGACTAAACCCAAATATGGAGCCTCATATTTACGTATTAAAGCTTGTGTACCTTGATATTTATATAATAAAGAGTAACTCATATTCTATTTGATTGACTATTACCAAACTTATAGCCTACATGGATGGTTGACCAGCTTGATCACTTGGGCTTAAAGAAAAACAAAAAAACAAAACAATAACAAGGCCAAAAAACGGTATGCAAAGGTTTATTTTTAAGGTCAGTCTTTATATTTCATATCAAATTGCGTGTCAAAGTGCAATTTAACCCCTTGAGGATGAGAAAGACTAGCTGTGTTTAGAAGTTTTGCCAAATCATTGCCAAATAACCCAACGCTGCGAAATTGGCTACCACCCCGCGTAAACACGGTGATATATCATACGTCACACATGTCTTACATTTTCAACAAATATATAAGTCAGAACGTAAACGCATTCAAAATGCCTTTACCTTTTTCTAGTGTAAACCCTAACTGACTCAAGTGATAGATTTCACATTGTCTATTCTAGCTTTACTTCACGACTTTCAGAGCTAGTTTTCTGCCCCATCATTGTTTAGTATGTTGTAAGTCCTGTTATGATAGTTTGCTCTTTTAAATAAATTATGTTTGTTTCATATACCACTTTCGATCGAAATTTAATTTTTAACCTTGTGTTATTACTTATGTATTATGTTCAATAATGGATAACAATGATTATCTCCAGTTTTTACTGCCTTTTCTTGTAAATGTGTCTAGCCATGATTAATAAACCATTATTGAAAAAAATCACTTGTTATCAAGGTTGAGCAACGGCAACCCTATGCACAATTTTCATAGTCCCAACTCATTTGCCTCCTTGTGATGGAACTTATGAAGAGGTACCCTCAGACATGACAACTATGAGCATGATCGGGATAAGCAAGCAGGGTTGCTATACAACATTGGAACAAGGTGTTTTGACCAAAGTTCTTAAAAAACTCCATGTCAGTCATCCACGACAGCACAGTTTATAGTTTGGTATCATGGATGATTGACACTTATAAGTTATTAAAATTTCATACGGGCTCTCGCTCAATTGTTTTGTTTACCTTTATTGGGACGCTCAAACTCAATTAAATTTATGTAAAAGATCCCGAGCAAAGGATATTCATAAAACTTAGTTGCTTTCTGTACATATGCGGAACAAATAAAATGATGTATTATTTATGTTTCAATCCCCCTATGTCACTTTTCTATAGCCCTATTTCCTATACAACCTTGTATTCAATCCGGCTAATTATATTGGATAGTTTTTTTTCTTTTGTAGTTTTAATTTGTTATATTTTTTAGGGGGGTTTATCCGGGCTGTTATTTCGGATCACTGGCCTCTAATCTCGTCTACATATGAATGAAAGGGGGTGGATACTAACAATTGATGTCGACAGCTTTTTATTTTTTTTTTTTTTTTTTTTTTTTTCTTAATGCAGTCTGTTTTCTCCTTCGGACCTTTTCCAGTCGCCCGTGTGTTATAAATATTCTTAAGCATGATTTTCATCCTAATTGCATATTCATGGATTATGATTTTTCTTGCGATCGAGTACGTTATGTCAATGAAAAGGTCAGGGTTCAGTGCGAAATTATACTTTTCTTACCGAGATCACGACCACCCACTCCGCCTTTACGTTTATTTTCCTTTATTGTACTTCTCTTGAGGGAAAACATCAGCTAGAGTAATTTTGGCGTCACTGATATTATTTTATTACGCATGGGCCTCCGAGCTATAAAAATAATGAATAAAACGTTCCATACTCTGCATCTGAATCTGATAAATCTGTTGCATCAATAAATGTGCCACACGCAGCTAAGCGCGATTTTTTTTTTTAACATGACTAATGTCGGTTATAAGTTTTTGGACGTCCCAATTTTATCTATAAAGGATTTTTCATAACGAGTTATGAGTCCTTGCCTAAATAATACATACTGTGTCCTGAAAATTTCTTCCTTTTTTTCTCCTGTTTTCGCTCTTCAGGCCTTGTAGGGTTTCTTTTTATTATTGAACGCTTTTACTTTTCTCTTATCGCATTTGCCGTTAAAATAGGGTGTATATCTAATCGTTTTGTGATAGCTAGTTTCTTGAACAATCATTATCCATATCGAATTCCTATGGACACTTTCCCGCGCGCTCTGTAATACACTTTTTGGAACACGACTTGGCGGAAATTTAATGTTTTGTTTACAATTTGTTATCCTGAAAGTTCTCGCTTTATCAAAGTTCCAATTGAATATAATGTGGATGATATCATGGTTCTTTTTCAACTAAATATTTGAATTAGGCAAATTATGTTTAAATCTGCATTTTTGAGTTTTGGGGCAAAACAGTCTTTTTTAAATAATCCCATGAGGTATGACATTCAATTTAAACATAAATGATAGAACTTCAACAGAACATGGGAGAAAGGACTCACTATAAGAAACCAATCTTCGATGCATAAATCAACATTTTGGGATTTTTGTGACAGTTGTTTTGCCCTATTTGTGTATAAATGGTTCCTTTTTTGAGATTTTGTTTCTGTTATGCCTATTTATATATAATTAGACTAAGTGAAATTAACACCAAAAGATGGAACCAAAACACATTTTCCGGTTTGTTAACCTTTTTTTTTTTCCGTTGGAACAACCATCTGAACGAAATTTTTGCGCAATATTTATTAAATTGGGTTCATGACTATATAGGCTATTAAAATTATAATAATATATTTATTTTCTGATTGTTTTTGTTTTTGTTTTGTTTTTATTCTATTTCTCGAAACATATTTTGCACCTATGCATGTTGAGCACCCTGCCATAAAATATTTGCATTGTGTTGGGTGGGGTTTCGCATCCTTTCTATCCGGTTGCATCTGGGTCGGGAAAATATAAGCTTGCAAGTCATAATGATGGCGCTCTACATTGTTGCAGAAGATTAGTCGATCACCACCATCGATCATCCATGCATTCCATAACTTCTTTCATCTTTAAAGCCAGCGGGTGGGAGGGGTAACCGCAGTCAGTTCAAGCTTAACAAGAAATTTAAATGTAAAAGTACCTCCATATGTGTGTTGTGTATCTCTTGTGCATGCCTAAATGCCCTAAATTGCTTATGCCTATTCAAACTTTCTAATGAATAATATGTTCAGTTTACTTCGTAATCGACCAACATAATTTATTCAGTTATTGTTTATTTGAGACACAATAGTAAAATCTCTCTGATATTATTTTATAGAGCTGTTACTTAGTTTTGTCATCGAAGTGCTTATGCTGGCCTACTGGAAATGTAACAATATCATTGCGAATCTATTTCTCCACTTCTCCTCTAGTTATTAAAAAAAAATGTCATATATAATTTGATAGTGACTGTATTATTCTTCGAAAAAAAACGACCCCCCCCCAAAAAAAATAAAAAGAAAGAAAAGAACAAAACAAAAATCCAAAACAAACAACCCGAAACAACTCTTATGATTTTCGTGTCCAAAACATGTTCTTTTAAATAATAATTCGAATACTACATGTAATTAAAATTAATATTTTATTAGCTCATTCAAAAGACCAGACAGACGGGATTATAGGAAATTTACCTCTTCGCAGGCCCGTAACCAGGGGGGGGGGGTTCGGGGGGTTCGAAACAACCCCCCCCCCCGCAGGCGAGCAGAGGTCCGCTTGACCAAAAAAAAAAAAAAGATAAATTAAAACCTCGCTTATTTGCAGAAATGCAAGCAGATACTTGAAAAGATATACAAGAAAGAAACGTTAAAAAACCTTTCTTTCAGAGTCCTCCCTACATTTCAAAAATCTTCGCTCGCGCTTCGCGCTCGCAACTGTATTATTTTGTGGATCAAGATGATAATCATGATTTTCAGAACAAATTACGCAGGAATTACACTTAAACCATTTAAACAGGAATGTTTCCGTTTGCATTTGTATTCTATATTTATATTTTAAAATAATGTTATCTTCAATTTTAGGAAATGATATAACAGAAATAAGGCCTAGTGGCAGAGGCGGTGGAATCGGGGGGGGGGCAGGGGGTACAGTCAACCCCACTTTTTCATCCACCCTAAAGGTGCCCCTATTATGATGACCAAAAAGTTTATGATAAAAAGAAGCTTTTCAGAGTTTTGAAAAGTCCCGTGGACAACTTCTGTTTAGAAAGGGGGAACTTTTAATATTAAAAAGGGCCTCTTGTTACTCCATATTTCTTTAAAAACTCCAAAATTTCGGCTCGCGCTTCGCGCTCGCGGATACTAAATAGGGTCCATAATGCACAATAAACTACAATTTTGAGCTCAAAGTTTTCTACTCGCCCTTCGCGCTTGAGGATATTGGGGTCTATCAGAGGCGGTGGAACCGGGGGCAGGGGGCACAATGCTCCCACTTTTTCATGCACTCTTGCCCCTTTTCTCAGCTTAAAAATGCCTTTTTTAAACTAAAAAGAAGCCTTTCATACTCTTTAAAAGTCCCACAGACAATTTCTTTAAAAAGTTTCACTTACAATACTACAAAGTGCCCCCTTCTTTACTTCATATGTCTTTTAAAACCCCAAATTTTCCTGCTCGGTCTCTATGCGACCTCGCACTGTAAAATTAACAAACAATAAGTATATTTAAAACAAAGGGTTGGACCCAGTGCCCTCTGCTTGAGACAAACCTTGTCAAAAGAATTGGTGTAATTGTGCTTGGGCCAGATTTGGGGTGGGCTAGGGGCCTCCAGCGCACAAAATATTCATAGCAAAGATTATTTATTTAACGAGCCAAGATTATTATGTATCTTCAACATGGATCCTAAAAAGAGTCTCTAAGGCACAATTTTTTAGGTCAAAGCTTTCAGCTCGCGGATACTAAATAGGCTCTATATCGCACAATTAACTCCAATTTTGTCCTCAAAATTTTGGGCTCGCGCTTCGCGCTCGCATTCCTTTATATTCATTACTAAAATGAACAATACATCGGGGACCGTCACAGGTTAAGTCTAAGCACACAAAATAGTGGAAACCAATGTCGCATATCTTCACGTGAGTTGGGTTTATGCACTCATTACTCTTCGGCATAAAATTTCATCGCCTGTATACACTGTCGCCGTTCGCGCACATGCTTCTGTCAGCAGAGGCGAGAGCACGTCCAGCTAAGTGTTAAGCCACTTACATTCAAAGTACAACATTATATCTAGAGTCAAGAATAGCTTACTCACACTAGATCATCTAGTGCAATGTGACATAATCGCATTGAGCATTTTAACTGAGAGTTGACGATTTTTGTGCCATTCTTTTTTGTATTACAAACTTACACAACGAGTCACGATGACCTCATTTTGTCAAGGCATCAGATTATTGAGTAAGACGAGTTCGTTCTCTGTTACGATTTTGCAGGCAGCTTCATTGAAACCAGTTGATCGAACATGTTATTGGAAGGTTGGAGCGCAGGAGGGCACAAACCGAGGTATCATGCCTCCAGGCGCGACGAGATATAGAGCAGAGATATACTTGGTGCGAAGTTGGCTTCGTGCTCGGTGACCGATCCTGTCGACGGAGAACAAAACACACAAGGTCAGAGGCCAGGCTTCTGTCCTAGCATGTCGAGCTCCGAATGCCGGCCTAATGGTCTTTGAGAAATCAGGATGAAGCATATCCCAGAGCAGAGACAGATTATATCCGCTCTTTCACGATTCTTTGTTTCGACGAGACCGATAGAGTATCAGGGCATTCCACACTGCTTGCGCGTACAGGATGTACATTGGGACAGAGCGCATTTATACATCTTAATATCTGGTATAAATTGAGTAAAAGCAATATTTTCTTGATTGATAGTAATCACACCTCAAGTAAGTACACAAGGGGCACAAAGAACCAACACTTAACTTGACTCGATTTCACATCATTTACGATTGAAAAAGGAAAATTGTAGTGTGTCGTACGGGACACCAAATACTAAAGAACACACAGTAAACAAAATCAACACACCAGTATGGGAGGATCGCTTGTCTAACAGCATTGCCAACTTATTGCCGAATTATCACTTTCTTCCTAATTCAGATTCGCATCAATATAACTTGTATATGTCCCAGTTAAAATATAGATCCATATTGATCTATATTTATGTATGAGACTTATGAAATTTCTACACAAAAGATCAATGTACATGAGCGAACGCTCTTATTTAGTGTCTGAGATCACTTATATTTACTATATTCTTGCTTTTGTGTTCCCTTTTAATTTGGAGTATTAGCTTGCCAATGGTCTGTCTTTCTTGCTCTCGTTATCTGCTGAATACTCGGGTGTTTTGATTTGTGAATAAAAGTCTAAGCTAAAGAGCATTGGTTACGACGGTTTTTGATTACCACATTAGATCATGTATGCTAGAATACGAGCAATAATCAAGAGGAACAGTGGTGTGTCTATAACTTTGAGGCGCCTTCTGTAGTATCAATTTGAGCGATTGGCATGTATAGAGACAGAGGTATTGGAATATTATGACCACACGACGGAGATCTAAACAGAATAATAATTGTCAAATAAGATCTGATATTACACAACCTAGTATGAATGTCAAGTAATTCTCACTTACTACTAATGTGCCCACTTTAATTTTTGGTTATTCTCCACTGGTGACAAACGTGTTTATTACAGACCACTGTATAGAACTACCAGCAGCATCACCATTCAGGAGAAGTCCCACGGAAAGGTGACGCTGGTCGACTTCCTGATCTAAGGATGCCATTTCTCTAGCTGATCTAGTAAGATAGCTGCAGCACACGGAGATGAAATTGTGAGTCTTCAAAGCACCTTTTGTGACCCTGAAAATTAGACATCTTCTATTTTTCACATATGTCATTCATTTCGTATAGGTTGTACACAAGATGCTTTTAACTACCAGTAGTATCATGCAAGTTTTAACGTGACACATGCACGAAGTAAATGATAGTACGAATGATGAATTTCCTACAGGGAAGTATAATAAAACACCGACACAACATGCTTTATCACACCATTACTTCTGTTGGCGATGGATGTCCTTTTGTGATAGAATTGCCAAGACACGTCAAATTTTTTTTATCTATACTACTTTGTAACTGTGAGAGTTCAGTATCAGTATATGGGTATGGTTGTTAGCGAATTAAATAAAACGGAATACAAATTTCCATCCTTATAATTGTATTTCATTTGATGTCAATGTTGAACATAAACTGTCATTGTAAAACTTTAAGAAGAAATTATTGACATTTGTTTAGCCCTACACTGTACTAGGTTGGCGAGGACCAGGGAGGCTCAGGGAGGCTTGTCCGCCATCTGTTGTAAATGGTTACTAGAACGACTGATGCTGATGATAAGGTGTTACAATTATTTGCTTGCCTCACGAGTTTGCAATAACGATTTCATGGAATGAAATCGGAATCATGCGCTTGTGTACATGAATTGATATAAATTATTCATTAATTCCATCATATTCTGATAATGTGAGATAGTATTTGACTAAGGATAGTACTCGGACCTCAGTGTGTACAATGGTGATTACATACAACTATAGATCTAGATGACACAGCGAACTGGTGTCTTCTTGCATTGGCTACCATTAGGCCTATCCAAGCAAACTAGCAAGCGACAAAGAAGGATGACATAGATGCGCGCTGCGCCATGGTGTCACTCCACGGGGTAGAACGAATGACATTACAAGGTGCCATTGTGACCGCACTACACTCAAGTACCTTTCCCACACATCTAGAGATCTGAGAGTCGGAGAGAGAGTCACGATTATAACTAAACAGTCTTTGCATTAAATTATTTTCTTTGTCTCTGTTTTGTCTGCTCAAGATTTAGGTTAGGTATTTATTGCTATCAGGTTTGTTGGATGTTTTTTATGTCTATAACATAAATACTCAGCGAGGAGCCACAATGGGATACACCATTTCAATCATACTTGAGTAGGAGATATACTGTAATATGGGAAACTCTGGCAGTTGTGTTGGGTGGTTAGAGTTCATAAGCAGATGTCAAGGTCATGAAGTCAATTTATAGAGACTAGTATATTAGGTGTTTTTGTGTATAGGCTTTATTAAACGACACATCTATCGAGTTGGTAGCGGCACGATTATTATACAATGTTTAATCTTCTGTGGTAGTACCAGCCTGCATGTTTGTGAGTTACAATTATGTTTTACAAATTCCCTCATTCAAGACATGCTTGCCGAGCATTTGCTCACATTCTATTATAGCCATGAACGACTTACAAGAGAAGCGTAGCATTGTCCATCAGTATTTTGGTGGAGAGCAAAGAACCCAGGTATTCTTGTGTTCTTTAATTCAGATATCCACTCATATCTCTCACATTCCATCAAATTAATGTATACAAAAATCTTGACACAGCTTTCCCCATTTGAAATTTCTGTATCCTAACTAATAGAATATAAGCTGGGCAATCCATGGAGGACACATTTTGTCGATCAGTATCTCACTGATCCCATCTCGGTAAAACGCACGGATACAACAAGTGGCTATTAATCCTTCTACCAGTCCAAATTACAAACATGTGCCTATGTATGTCGCGATCCTATTTGTTCAGTCATAACGAGACTAAGGGTCGGATTTAGCCATGTGGTTCGCCTCATATAATCACGTTGCGAAAGCGGAAGGAGTGTGGAGAGTACCGGGGGGAATAGTTTTTCTGAGTGAATACCGAGTAATTTTTGTACGGACCAAAATTCAATAACTTTATCCTCTAATGATCCTCATTCATCTTAATTTGTTCGTACTCTTTTAGTTACTGACTATTATTTTATTTAAGTTAGCCTGTTCTATAGAGTTCTTAACCATGCAATCGTATCGACAACGCAATATTCATTCATCACACTCAGTCAAAAGCACAAGTTTCTTGGTTCTGATCTACTACTAACACATCTCTGGCTTGCGGTCGACTGCGGTGTGGTAGCCTGGTACGCGCCAACGATCTCGAGTTCGAGAGTGACGTAGAGAAGACACAACGGAGGGCAGTATGCACAGCGGGTCAAGGTGGTGTGCTGGCTGGGAGTTGAGCGGGCCGAAGTGGTACATGTTTGCGCTAATTGGGTCGCTGTTGTCCCTAGGGAGTGGTACCGCTGGAAGCTCTGCAGCATGCTGAGGTGTTCTGGCAGATAAGAGTGAGGTCGTATTCATATGTAGGAGATTTTGACTATATGTACGTGATTGAGAGATTGATTGAAACGTTATTAATTCTCAATAATAGAGAGTAAGAAGTCTAAAGTCATATGTATTAATTATTATCTTGTCAAGAAGGTTCAATCAATATTTTCTGTCAGCCTTTTGAACGACGGGGGGTCATCGAAAAAATTATTTTTCACAAGTTGTTTCTTTTTTATTGATGGGTATTACTGGTTAAGAGTTTGTGCATAAATGTCTATAGATAGCCAAATTATATTCATACACTTGTTTATATTTGAGATCTTTCCAGTGGTTTTGAAAGGAAAGTACGATATGCGAAAATTTTCTGCTGGGTTCAAAGTGAAGCTATATTGGTATTTGTTTGTTATCAAAACGAATAAGTAGAAGTTAATCTACCTTGGATAGTATTTCGGCAAGTGTAGCACGATTGGCATCTAGTAAAGACTTTATAAATTTGCTAGTCGAATAGGAAATAAATAGTGTCTTTGATGTAGTCATCATCATTATGGTCTTACGCTGTAATACCCGGCATTTCTCTCATCTTACATAGATGAAGATGCACGATCGTACCCAGTATTCGATTTGAGGCCATAGACAGCAGAGTATAGCGTCATTTCTTCTTAAGGCGGGTACAGTGACTCCTCAAGACACGGTGCAGCACTCATGGCAGCGCAAACCCTATCGGAGGAAGAATACAATCCATCCCTCACACTCTCAGAAAATGTAAGTCAGAAATGTCATTGAAGATATCATAACCCTGAGCTGCCGATTTGTTATGCTACCTTTGTTTTCAGGGTAGCACTAGGTTACAACCTTGGTCTATATTTGATTTATTCTGGAACTATTATATTATTATACATGAGTGACGGAGGAGTCTATGTCATGATATTGTCCAATTGATTTTCCTGTACATGATGATTTTCTATTCCCAACAGATTTTATATCATGATTTCTGTCTTATTGAAGATTATCGTTATTATATCTCATATGACTAAAAGTCTTGTACTCAGCAACAATGGCCCAGGATTATGATGTTTAAACATATCAGTATGCACCTTTCTCTGTGTTCATTCTCTTTCTCTTACTTCTCTGTGTGAGTGTATTTCTCCTTTACTTTCAGCTAATTTTCTCTTTGAAGATGAACTGGGCGACTCAGGACAATGTTCAATAATTTTGTTATTGCACGTCTTTTGTTATATTGCATTTTAGGTTGAGCACGGTACAGAGCCTCCTCTCCGTTTTGACATCCTTGGTTGGTATCGTAGCACTGGTCTTGATTTTGCAGGCACAAGTACAAGATAGTATAGTTGAGCCTTAGATAATTTTTCTGTGAGGCTAGTTATCGCATAAGACATCACCCTTCAAATGCAAGACACTGATTTAAGGACAAGTTACCTTTTATAGGTATATATGCTACCATGCTGAACACTATTTCACTAGGAGTATCGGTCATAACTACTCTTATAACCACCATAGGACCATAGCTTTGTTCACCTAAAGAAGTGTTATTTATAGATATGTATTAGGAAATTTATTGACATAGGTTTACTGTATCCGACTTCTCAGTTACTAGTGTTAGGCTTACTTGTTCCCGTTCCTCATAGAAATATGCCATATAAAAGATGATAGTCGCATTCATAAGTTCACAGATTCTTCTGCAACTTTAGGGCTTACTTTATGTACCTCAAAGTCATCATAGTGCTTCTACTACACCAGACGGTTTAGCGCCGTAATCCAATGGTATCGATTAGTAGTGGCGTGCGAGTCCCTACACAGGACGAGAGGAGTTATCAGCACGCGAACTGCAGGACAATGGAATCATCTAAGGTGGTCGCCAACGAGGTTTAGCGTGATATTTCACGCGCGTGTTATTTGGTTCGCTCGCTTGAAGTTTTGTTGGCCATTCCTTGTTTCAGCTCTACTTAACACAGTAACATTAATAAATTTCGAGAGCGTTTCCTCAACGCGACTGTATGTCGTGACGGTGTTGAATATTGGCACGAGCGTAACGCTTTAATAATTGGTAAGCTACTTGAAATGCCTCGCAATCTAGATTTGCTGAGATGCAAATTGTCATAACAATAGAGAGAGCTTGACACGTCTTTGAATAGAAATAGCCACCTAGAAGGGCCTCCGTTTTAGCACGTTGTCAGGAGGACCTAGCCTAACATAATGATGGCAGCCACTATGACAGTAGATACAGAGATTCATGTGGACAGGACTGCAAAATGGAAAGGCAGCAGTTCTATATCTTTTACCGCTCTTTTACTCATTTATGTTCAATTAAAGGAATTACCTTCGAGCTGTTCTTGCGATTGAGAGGATTTCCTCAGTAGTTTTGTGAATATGTATAGTACTTTGTGCACATCATTTGACGCAAGATATATGTTCCATCCTAAAGCTTCACTCACATGAGTATTCCTAGGGAAGAGTGCTAAGTAGACTATCGTACCTTCGCAGCAGGGTCATGTAGAGGCGACCTAGAGTGTCCATCATTATTGTTAAGGAGGACAGCACGGGCCTGAAATAAGGAGGTTGTGTAAAAGTATAGTATATAAAATTTAAGCATAGCACAACACAGACAATTTCATATAAAAACCGAATGTAAAGAGTATCACCACACATGAGTATCATTCTTTTTGAGGGGTTGATTTTTTTTTGTAAACAGTTCTGGCATTGTCTTATTGTCTATTCATTGAATATTGAATATTCATGAAGCAAAATGATGAGTCTACAGTCCCTAACTTCTTCATGTTTTATTAATTAATTCCTAGTCTGTTCCTACGACTTTCATATATTGCGTATGCAGATAATCTACCCACGCAATGAAATAGGTAAGATTAAGCATTCTAGGTGACTTGCATCATCTCATAATTAGAAAACATTGTGCAAGGATTTATACCCATTTATGTCCTAGTGGGGGAAATCAGTCGTAATTTGTATCAGTTGGTAATTGAATACATAAAATATAAAGAAAGTAGGGACGGAGTACGAGGTCATCAGTTAGCCAGAGATATTGATTAGTATGTGACAACTAGTATTCCTAAAAATATCTCAAAACTAAGAAATAATCAATACTTTGCTATTTGTTTATCGTGATTATTTGATGAAATTTTCAGTGTTGTGCTTTTTACATTTAACTTTATTTTTATTCTAATAATGCAACATATCCAGCACCGGTAGTGAGTCCCTTTTATACCAAAAAAGTAAAGAAGTGCAAATATTCACAATTCCACATCTTGCTGGATGGCTACAGTGTGGCTATTCTATATTCATTAGCGTTTAAAAGAAAGAAGACTTAATTTACAAATGACTTGCTTTTACCTAACTTTGTCGATCTTTTTTTGTGCTAAACAATGCTTTCAACCAGAAAAAAAGAAGGGCCAGTTCAGCGGAGATGTTTGCATGAACGGGGACTTCATAGTAATTTGCCATCAAATGGTAAAACTACCAATCAAGTGCACGTATTTCTTGAATATTCACCATTCGATGCACAAGCTTACTAATAGTAGCAGTTTTATGCAACGGCCCTGATTTCCTTTCCTGAACCCACTGTATATGTAACCAATATCATACATTTTTCTGTCAGGCAACTGGAAAGCATCCCAAATTCACGGTTCGTCCATCGAATCTGTGATCCGTATGGCGAGGCC
>CALNVZ010003430.1:13571164-13583005 GCA_940671915.1 Paracentrotus lividus | reverse complement strand
TTTTCTTTGTCATTTATGCTTTGCTGAGATTGTAAAATACATTTTTGGGAAGTTAGAAATTTCTATGATGTAAAACTTAATAAAATCATTATTTTTTTTACCCCAATCAAAATAAAATTTGAACCTTCTCCCAGATAATAGACCTAAGCCTGTAACCACAAACCTAGATTTAGGTTAAGGAACAATAACAACTCTACACATCAAATGCGTTTCGTGAGGGTAGGACTAAGGGGGCTTTGGTTAGCATCATGGAAAACAAAAAGGGGCCCCAAAATTAGAAGGGAAAAATTGCAAAAAATTGGCATCGTTGGGTTGATAAACCTTTTTTTTTTTTTTTTTTTTTTTTTCAATCCGGGGTTTGGTTTGGGGAACGACTTAGATATATCCTGGTTCCTTAAAAGTAAAAACGAATTAAATCCGGGGCAAAATTATGTGGGTAGAGCAACAACAACAACAAAAATAATAATATCCAACCTTTATGGGTAGTATACTATAAAATTTACACCTGCCGCCCCCACCCTCCCCATGTGCCCCGTACTCTAGACCCCCTCGCCGGTCACAATAGACTAGATGAGTATAGGTCATCATAGCACGGCGTTGTTTATTAACTCTAATGAAAACTTGTATAAATTATATTCATAAAATAATATTGTTAGATCACGCCTTGTAAAACATATGCACGTGCTGTAATAGGGTATTACACGTGTATGTATGGGTTTTCCACATATATGAGGCAAAAACGTTGTTTTTCCGTATACTGCATTCATAACTTTATAGCGTTATATATTATTATTTAAAAAGAGCATTACTTTGTCTTTTTCACATAATGTTGTCCATGCATAGGGGCACATTTCTGAAAAGTTTCGCGCTTCAGATCTTGACATGATTATTACATGAGGTAAAACAATAAAAAGATAAAAATTAATTTTTTGAAAAAAAAATGAAAAATTTAACTTTAACGCTTAAAATTTTACTCTTACTGAATATTATTACTATTGAAAATAATACCAAATTGTAGGAAATTTTATTATCTTTAATTTGGTGCCAAACTCAATGTATTCAAAACTTTTCTTCAACCAGTTGTGTTCAGAATACTAATTTTTGTAAAAGGGGCGGCTATTTTGGACGCCCCCACCTGTAGGGACCCTCCTGCAGCTGATCTGAAGAGTTGTCCGCCCTAGCGATGTTGGTTAGGGTCCATACAACCATCCTAGATAGGACAACTTTTTATATCTCGACATGTCAGGTCCACCCTACTTGCTCCCTAGGTATGACCTCACTCCGCTACATCTCTCCTTAGGTAAGGACATCCTATTTCTCGTTCTCGTTTTAATTTATTTATTTCCTTAATATTTAGATTTGTAAGAACGATTTGACATATAACAGGCAAGAGATAAACATTTAAGAGAGAAGAATAAGTTGAAATATTTCAGTATGTATTTTAGAAGGTGTGTTTTGAAGTGGTTTTTGTTATCTTACTTGAAGGTGCTATGTCGGTATGTCTTGTGTGCACAAACGCGTAATGTACGGGGTTTTATTGTAGACGTGTAACAATAGGCTGACCCGACCCGCATAATGTCGCCGTGAGGGAGTCGTAAATGGATTAATGTGCTATATGTTTTTTAAATTTTATTTGTTCTTGTTTAATAAATGAATGTTTATTTACTAGTTTTAAATATATCAATTTATGTTTAATTCTGACTCCGCTACATCTCTCCTTATCGGCTAGTCGATGTACACCAAGAGAGGCTTCTCAGACTGGAGAAGTAATAAAGTACCAAGCCTGAGACCTGAGACCAGTGTCTGTTTACACATTCTGTTCGGGTGCTGAGTGTCCCCACCCCTTCCCCCAAGTCCTTACCATTCGGCCCTCCTTACAACTGGCGACGAGGATGGGATCCTGGACCAAAGTTGCAATCCCCGCCCCCAACACCAGAGAAGCAAGACAGAGACAGAGTTACGCAGGAAAATGAAACAAGTCAAATCATCAGGAAAGTGTAATAACATGGTACTTTTAAGTAATTTGTTTTATAAATGGATAATGCCGTGCAGTTACACTTTTTGATGATATTGATCCTTAAAATAGATTCAGATATACTATGTTGAATATTCTATACAAACATATCGATACAGTTTGAGGATTTTTTTTTGTATGAATAATTGAGGATTTGTGTTGGAAAATTAATGGAGTGTTTGATTACATGTTTCTGCTCTGGTTATCGGTATCGAAGTTCAAATCTTAGTATCTATTTATATAGGAAATGATTTTTATTATGTCGGTAAATTAATTAAGAACACGAGGGATAATTAAATGCCAGTTAATTTAAGTGGTATTTAAAGGAGAGTAATCGATAAGAATTTGGTATAGACAGGATAGATTTTCGGATGAAAAAGTGTTAACACTGAGCTTAGTTGAATAATTATTGAAAGGGATTGTTAACACTGAGGTTAGTTGAATAATTGAAAGGGAATACAGGATGTAACTTGGTGTATTTTGATAAAGGGTAAGCTTGTTTTATCTTTAAATTTTTCTTCTAGAATATTTTTTTCAGAGGTTTGTTTGCATCCTAATATGGATTTATATGTAAGAATTTGGGATGAAACTACCAATGAGCCATGGAAATTTCCCCTAATAGAGGAGGGTGGACCCCTTAGTCTCAAGGTTTTGCAAACTCGTTACCCTACTGCTAAAGGTTTGATTTTCACAGATTCAGATGACAATGAAGTTCTAATGCCAGCCGTCAAAGGTCTCATCCATCCCTTGGATAAGTGGAGAGAGAGTCCATACAATCCTCTGATCCTGCAGGAGAAGAATCATGTGCCTGAATTTCATACCGATCATGTTTTTGAGCATTCTCCACAAGTTTTTGTTTTGCAGCCTTTGAGAGCGGAGGAGTCTAAAGGCGGGCTCACACTATGCGACTTGCTGCGGTGCGATTTTTCAGGCAAACTTTAATATTATTTGATACAAACATTTCAACAAGGAAATTTATAATGTACAAAGTTGTAGGTATTCCTAAGAATATCAAAATTGAATTTCAAGGCGATTGCGAACCCCCTTCTATGTATAAAATCTAATTGTTTCCAAATCGCAGTGACGTCACTGCGGTCTTGCGATTTTAAGGAAAATTGACCTTTACTCCTAATTAAAGACTCGCATTGGAACAAAATATTGATTAAATTGTTCCTTTACAATTTTTACATCTCATAAGAGAACTTTTCATGTTTCAAATGTCGCATTAATAATGCAAACTACCATTTATTTAAAAAATCGCACCGCAGCAAGTCGCATAGTGTGAGCCCGCCTTAACACGGATTCGTGGGTTCATAATCATGGAGATACAGCCCGTGAGACCAGAGAAGAGGCCATGACAACGCAAACCTACACTATGCACCAGTCTTCTGTGCAAATGGAAAACCAGACCTTATCTTCAGAGAGGGAGGTTATTCAGGCTGTCAAGGTTATGACGGATTTTCTACTAGCGACAATAGGAGAACTTAAGCAGTTGGTTCAGCTAAAGAGTCTACAAGGGCGCCGTTCAGCTTATAGACCAGCAAAGAGGGGACCTTGTTTCTATTGTGGGAGGATTGGCCATTTTCAGCGCGAATGTCATGTGAAGAGACGTCAAAGAGCCTGGGACGCAAGGTACTTCGAAGGAGTTCGAGCAACAACGGAACAAAGAAGAGAGTTCTTCCCAGATAAACCAGGGGGGCACCGGATGGAACACTCTTCTTACTCGCCACAACCACAAACAACTTGGCCGGAAAGAATAGATCAGAGGCAGTTTGCTACCAATTATCAGTCAGAGTCTCCTACGCGAGTTGATAAGATTGATGGTCTTTGCTTGCCTAAAGAGGAAGGAGGTGTTGCGCAAGCAGAACCCCTTCACGTCCGCAACATGCTTATGCATCAGAGAAGATACAGAACAAAGAACGCGCACCACTTTGTGTAAGGATGTCGTCTGTCCATGTAGTTCCTCATCCAAGTAAAGTGGCAGAATACTGCTGCCGTGCATCTTGCAGAGACGCACCATCCTCCATCGCAGGCTCGGAGTGTGGATTTAGCGGGGAAGAGCACCCAGGAACCAAGATGAGGTTCTGAGAGGTCCATCACAGTCTGTACAAGGGCTTCGAACTCGACACCGCAAATTTAGTGAGACAAGGGGAACTCTCATTATCTCCAAGAAATTCAGCGTCGTCATGTCAACATGAGAGCTTTGGTACTAGGAATAGAGTCACGGGACTGAGTTTGCAATTCCAAAGTGGTATCCTGGGTATTCTGGGCATTTGGTTCCAGACTGGTACTTCAGAGGAAAGATAAAGGGTAGTAGGAGAGTTGCGAGGTGGGACCGTCCGAAACAGTGTGAGTAAGGTGCTTTTAGCTGGAGCACATAGGAAATATACCCTGCATGATGAAAATGTTGAAATGTTCTCATTTTGAGCAGATGTGTTTGCTTAATTATGTCGACAGATTGTCTATTACGTGACAGACAGGGGTTCTAAAAGAAATAAGAATAGTAGAAATGTTGACAGAATTGTTTCTTTCCTGAAACCTTTACCTTTCCTGAACATTTACTGTTATTGTTTTTTGTTATGAGTATTGTGGCTTACAGGCAGACAGGCGTACGTACTACGGTATTTTACTGAAGTGAGGTAATTATGATAGGAAGAACAACAATTGAAAAAAAAATAGTTTGGGTATTGTTGTTGATTAGTGTATAAGTTAGTGTTCGAGTAAAACAGTTCTAAAATAGCGTTTAAATGATTGATTTGTTCAGATTTCTGCACGAAATAGAGGAGTATTGTCTGTGCAACAGTAACTATCTGGAGTATTGCTACCATTGTGTCTTCATTATTGTTGGATGACTATAAATGAGAAAACAGAACTTGGTTTGTGTCGATATAATTAGTTGCCAGAAAATAGATAATTTGATAAAAAGTTAGTTAAGTAGCATTGTTTTAGAAGTTTGAAGATGCAAGATTTTGACATTGAAGAATTGAAGTTTTGGTTGATTTTAAAGACATAATCACCTAAAGATAAGTTCAAAATGTAATTTTGAAAGGTAATGGTTCTAGCTGAAAGCGCGGTTATTTATATATAGTGTCAGTAGTTGAATGTGGGTTAGAGTTGTATTGACAGTGAGATTGGTTCAATGCTATTGTTGAAAAGATTTTATATCATTATTTTTTTTTAAATTTTATCGAGGAGGAAAAAAATCGATGCATTCAAAGATATTGATTAAAAATGAAAAGAATAGTAATAAACCATATAAAAAAAAAAAAACTTCCCGAGATAGATTAGACGCGTTTGGACGACCAGACAACGACGAGGGAACGAATAGAGCACGACAAGGGAACGAACATCCAACGCGCATAACGTTCACACTGCTAATGCCAGCGCATACAGAACCTATTGATAAGTGCGTTGTTACGCGCTAGAAACGCTCAAAACTGTGAACGTGTAATAAATTATGAATTTATCTCAGCGTACATTGCGTTCAGACAACGATTAATTGCGTATGGTTAACGAGTACCAACGTTTTCGAACGTACACACCAAATTCCAAGAACGCTGGTCAAACGTTAGCTCAACACGCCGTAGTGTGAGGGCACCTTTAGGTTCGTGATAGTCCTCTCAGTCCGCATCATAATTTGGGTCGTAAGTGATTTTTGAAAATTTCAAAATTAAACGGCAAAATGTACAGTATCTGAATGGGAGGCCGATCCTGATTTTGGTGAATGTTGGTGGCAACAAAGGTCGTAGTGGCTTAAATTTCACTGGCCGTTAGGTTCAGCGATGCGTGCAACGTACGCTGGAGCTCGACAACCTACAACTGGCCACCGTTCCGCTGTGCTAAATATGTTCTATCTGGCGACAATCTACGATAGCACCTTCCCAACTAACAAACAGACGTTTTATAAACGTTTTTTAAAACGTTCCGAATTGGTTTTTTGGACGTTTTGTAAAAAAACGTTTCATGGACGTCAAAATGTGGTAGGTTTTAGACGTTTTAAAAACGTTTTATTGGACGTTTAAAAAACGTTTTCTAAACGTTAAAAGAACCAAAATAAAACCTTTAAAAACCTTTTGGAAGCTGGGGACGTACAGAAAACCTTTTGAAAACGTTCTAAAAACGTTCTAAAAACGTTTTTAAAACGTTCCGAATTGGTTTTTTGGACGTTTTATAAAACGTTTTATGGACGTCCAAATGTGGTAGGTTTTAGACGTTTTAAAAAGGTTTATTGGACGTTTTAAAAACGTTTTTTAAACGTTAAAAGAACCAATAAAAAACCTTTAAAAACCTTTCAGAAGCTCTAGACGTAAAAAAAAAAACCTTTTGAAAACGTTTTAAATATATTGTGGATGTTGTTAGAACATGCAGAAAACCTTTAAGAAACGTCTGGAACGTTCTTAAAACGTTATTAAAACCTTGAAATGTAATACAAAACGTTTTAAGAACGTCTAGAAAACCTTTAAAAAACCTTTGGAAACCTCTTAAAAACTTGTGAAAACAATATAGTAAATACAAATATGTTTCATGCACCTCAAACCCTTGGCCACCATTTGTGGAATGGCACTTTAGAATGAGGTTTCTCCAATCCAAATCATGCTTTAAAGTAGAGTTTACTGGATATCATTAGGATTTAAAACTGTATGATGTCTAGAAAATTTATAGTTTATTGAAAGTATCGTTTGTGATGGTTAGTTATTAATTTATTTGTTATGTTTGTACATTCCAATACTGAATTAGTTTTTTTTATTTTTTATTTATGTGTGTTTCAGAACAATATTACAATAAAATGAAACACCAAAGAATGAATTTATAACTGTTAAATGGAAGTAATTTCAATAAACACGTTTATTTCGATATGTCTAACGTATTATATGTTAATCACCTTCTCATTTGCATAAGGTCCCATTTGGACGTATAAAAAACGTTCATAAAACGTTTAATAAAATAAGTCTCATTATAAGGTTTTGATTAAAGGTTACATTTTGTAATTTTCTGAAAACGTTCTGTGTTTGCTGGGATGACGTCATCGATCAATCCTCGGCGCGCATCCTCGTTCGTTGATGTGTAAAGATCGTCGTATATAAAATGATTTAATAGGAAGTCGTGTTCATCAAACTCTGGATGCATCAAATCAAGTGAAAGAAAAAAAATGCTTTTTGAAAAACAAGAAATAATGAATAGATGGACAGAATATATTGGTAACCTATTCGACGATGAAAGAAATGATATGCAGACTTTCTCAACAGAAGGGGCACAAATCCTTAAATCAGAAGTCCGTAAAGCAGTGACAATGATGAACAAGAACAAATCACCTGGACCGGATGGTGTGGTAACTGAGATGATAGAAGCATTAGGAGACTTTGGCATAGAAAAATTGACAAAAATTATCAACAAGATTTATGAAGAGGGAAAGTTCCCCGAAAAATTATGCAAATCAATTTTTGTAACACTTCCACAGAATATGGGGCCCTGGATTGTGAGAAATACAGAACTATTAGCCTCATCAGCCATGTAACAAAGATTATTCTCAGAATTTTGGTACTACGGGCAAGAAGCAGGATAAATCCAGAAATTGGACCAGAGCAGTTTGGTTTTGTTGAAGATGCTGGCACCAGAAACGCCATATTTGTAATTCGGAACATAAGTGAAAGAGCAGTTAGAATGCAGAAGGATGTTTCATGTGTTTCATCGACTACTCAAAGGCTTTCGACAAGGTTAGACACGATAAATTATTTGAAGAGCTCCGTAAATTTGGATTGATATGGGAGGGAGCTGCGATTGTTACAGAACCTCTATTACAATCAATCTGCCTGAATAACAATAGATGGTGAGTACAGTGAGTACAAATAAATCAAGAGAGGAGTTAGACAAGGGTGTGTGATGTCACTGGACTTATTCAATCTATACAGTGAAATTATCCTTCGAAAAATAAGGAATGAAGAGGGAATCCTAGTTGGAGGTAATAATTTCACAAAAATCAGATATGCAGTTGACACAGTGTTGTTAGCCGAATCTGCAGAAGGACTACAGAAACTCTTTGACATAGTAGTAAGAGAAAGTGAAATAATGGGACTAAACATTAACTACAAAAAGACAGAAAGTTTAGTTGTTACAAAAAGGGGTAGCCCCAGATGCGAACTTAAATTATAGGAGATCAAGTCATCAAACAAGTATTGCTACTTCGGAAGCATTATCACAGAAGACGCCAAATGTGAGAAGGAGATTAAAAGACGAACAGCCCTTGCAAAGTCTGCCTTTCAAAACTCAATCTGGTTCTAATGGAAGCAAAGCATGAACAATAACAGCAGATATGATAAAGCGTCTGGCTAGCTGTGAAATGTGGTTGCTCAGACCATGGAGATACTAGTTTACTATCTTTTTAGTATCTCCATGCTCAGACAGATGCTGAAAATCAAATGGTCTGATCGAGTTAGCAATTAGCATGATTAAGAAGTGCTAAGAAAACTAATGTAAATTAAACAGAAACTGCTTTGTGACATAAGAATTAGACAGTTTTTTGGGACACCTAACACAGCAGGGAGGTTTAGAGAATCTGTCACTGACAGGAACGTTCAAGGGGGAAAAGAGTAGAGGAAAATTAGGAGAAGAGTGACATTGATGGACAGCTTTAATAAATGGCTCGAAGAGAGAGGAGTGAGTAGAAGAAAGAGGGTTACAACTAATGGAGAAAGCTAAAAACAGGGAGTTGTGGAAAAACACGATCTCCAAAGTCTTCAGATATGGCACCTGAATAGATAAAAACTAAACTAATTTTCTCTCTCAATTAAAGTCAAATATGATCAAATACTTGTGCTCATGATTTAGAACTGGTCTTGCAGTGGTCATGGTGGTGTGTCCTCAGGATTTCATAAAAGCTTTCTATTGCAGACCAATACGTTAGATGCGACTATAGGTTTATCCCTGATGGGAGTAAATTTTAGATTGCGTGGCACAGATTTTTGAGTTCCCATTTGTCCAACGTCTCCCGTTTTGCAATTGTTTCAAATGATTGAAATCAATACTCAAGGTCATGATATATTGATTTAAGTCGTGTATTGCTGTAGATTCCTGCCTATGGCTATGTAGGATTGTTAGTTCGGAAAACGGAATATTATAGTACCATTTGAAACATCTGTTTATTACACCTAACAGTTTATAACAAATAAATAACTTGGAAACTATTGGAAAGCAATATGAATTTTTAATTTACTATGAACGTTCCCAAACATACAAAAGCACTCACACACACACACACACCTTCACACAAACACACATTTATATAAGTGTAAGAAGATACATGTACAACAGCTTATGGGCAACTCTTTTTTATTTAAATATTGTGAACGAAATGGGGGAAGAGAATAATAGTTCCCCAGAGCTATCCTCCCCCCTCCAAACACTGTTTATGTGTTCTACTTGATTCTAGGAAACCAGGAATCAGGAAATTTTCGTTTTCATTGACCTATGACCTATAAATGAAGTAAAAAGTGCAAAAAATACATAGTTTCTACTATTTCCAGATTTTTTAGCGTCACGTTATTTAAACTTTGACCTTAACTTGAGGTCATGTATGTCAATGAAAGAGATTAGCAACGTTGATATTCTGATTTATTGGAAAAAGTAGAACAAGAATAATTATGATTATTAAAATTATTAAACTATAATAGTTATGGCCAATAAAACAAAGGTCAACACACACACAAAACGTTTAAGGAATACGTAAGGGCCAGAGTTTTCTGTCTTGATCATAGTCCTGTTTGGCCTTATTAACTTAATAACATTGATAACAACAGTTCTACATGATCCCTTAATACCATGAACCAGAATATCAATGTTGCTATTTTTTTTTCATTGACACATCGTCGGCCTTATGCCAAAAGGGCCTTAGCATGCCATTTTGGCATGAGGCCGACGACATACATGACATATGACCTCAAGTTAAGGTCAAAGTTCAAATAACATGACGCTAAAAAACCTGGAAATAGCAGAAACTATGTATTGTTTGGACTTTTCACTTCATTTAAAGGTCATAGGTCAATGAAAACGAACATATCCTGGTTCATGGGAACATGTGGAACACGTTTACAGTGTTTAAAAAATATTTCAAGTAACACGGCCCAATAAGACTAAGGTCAAGACAAAAAACTTTGGCCAAAGCATCTTTCTTGAACTTTGACCTTTGACCTGTTGGTCGTATAAGCTTAACTTTGTTGGAAACTAACTTGAATATGTTTTCCATGATGCCATCAACAAAAATAGAGTTCGACATATTTTTAGTTGACACATTTGACTAGAAATAGGTCAAAGTCATTATAGAAAATTCGCGTTTTTTGCCAAATTAATGCCATTTCCAGGTTGTTATAATCATATAATTGACCTGTGACCTATTTTTAAGGTCTTAAAGGTCACCAGAATATGGCAACAAATATTAGGCTAGTATGATTCACGTTTTCATCTTGATTAGTTTTTATTAATATTGTCTATGGATGCTTTGTGTCTGATCGCCGTTCAACTTGACTCTATTATGCATTCAATATTATTGCATATGTAACGCCACAAAATGATACAAAGAAATGACACACCAGTCAGATTCTTTTAATGCAGTATAGCATAACAAAACTTGTAAAAAGTTAACCCTATACAGAAAAGGAAACAAGAAAAATATACATGATTAATACATCAAAAAAACAATACATATAGTACAGAATCATTGTATATATTTTGTAAACCAGACATAATTAATATTAAACTAAATTAATTATAAAACAAAGATCAGAGGAAGTATAGATACATGTATCTCTTAATATCTATCAATTGTCTTACAGAAATACAAGATTAAATTAATACTATTCGAGCAGTTAAAGCACATATTGTACAATTAATACTGAATCAAAATAACACATATTATCCTAACACAACGACAATAACATTTCTCTCAAGAACACACAGCAAAGAAGTTTATTGAAGCATGATCGGATTAAACAAATCAACGGAATTATGTAAATCTCAGATAGAGTAATAAATACAAAATATCCACGCAAATCAATGTTCAATAAATTGCTTTCCTAGGCCTTTGTCTAACACAACATTCAGTCAAATATAGCACACATATATCAAGTAAGACATTAATCAATATTAACAAGAAAAACAGAAAGAACAAATATTTTTCGAGAAAGTGAATTCGTGGGGTAAGTGAATTCGTTGGGTGAAGTGAATTTAGGAATCGCGTGCAGCGGACTAGCGCGCGTAGATCGGAAAGGCAAGGGGCATCATATTATATCGTCCAGGACGTGGACTATAATGGTGCAGGCGTACTGCATTCCGATGGCAAAGTGCAAAAAGAAGACACCGTCTGTTACCCATTTTGTATAACAAATGACATGATTGTGCCAGCATTCTGCACTAAAGCCACTGAAAAATCAGTCACCCATAACTGGCAATAGCGGAGGGCATTAAATTCGAATGACGCGTAGTCGAATATCCCGCAAGTATTTTGTTCTTTTGTCTTCCTTTGTTGAAAGAAGAAGAAGAAAAGACTGGGTCTGGTCTTCAGTGCTATAGTAATAACGATAAAGTCTTCCCGTTCAGAATATACAAAAATGGTCGACATAATCCTCGTATACCAACACATAAACTGGCACATCAATGGCGTGGTGCTCATCTGGCATCTCGCAAAGAAATAAACACGATTTTTAAATTTCGCAAAAATCAACATAAATTATTATCTTGTCAAAATTTCAAAATTCTAAGTGGTTTGGTGAACCTCGTGTAGCTTTACCAGATGGTACAAAAAAAAAAAAAAAAAAAAAAAAAAAAAAAAAAAAAAA
>CALNVZ010003430.1:13539577-13571139 GCA_940671915.1 Paracentrotus lividus | reverse complement strand
AGCTGGACAATAAAATGACACACAAATTACAACAGTAATATTGATACAAAAATAACTAAGTCGTAGGGGCATAAATTAATATTTTGTTCATTATTAAATACAACAAAAGAATATTCGCGTATACAAAATTAAAATAATATTGGCAATACGCTTCTATAATTTCAGAAAATCTAGTTTGAAGATGTTTTATGCGAGAGCTGGATTCAAGAGGTTTTTAAGTGATTTGACTGTTACTAACTGTTTGACGGGAGTTGGTTCCATTCATTAATTTTTTGAGGATAAAAAAGATTTCAGTATAATAGTCTGTTCTGGCATGTGGAACGTGCATCTTAAAGTATGATCATTTCTATTCTATTCTATTCGCGTCGTAGTGCACCAGTTACTTCTCCTAACATTAATTCAAATTTAAATCTTATAACATGAAAACGAGTCTAGATGATAACTTTTTTCATTTTCGTAATAAATTCAGTTTGACATTTTGTAATAAGCACAATAATACTTGTAGACTACAATCCTATACACATGCATCCTTACGTAAACGTTTCTGAATGCGTTAATCAGCGTCTTATGTGTGTTTCCTATAAGGATACCATAGCTGTACAATTAATATTCTAAACGTTGAACGAATATTAACGATTTCAAAAAGACTTTCAAAATAGACTTTTGGACAATTAACAAAAATTATTTCCTAATAAATTCCCATGATGCGCTGTTACAATTTTGTATATAAGCAGGTACAGGACTGGTCGTATTTTTACAGACTTTACAATTGTTAACTACATGATATGTTAATATCGTGACGCTTTCGAGGCATTTTCAATAACTTTAACACTTTATGAACAATTAAAATCAGAGCATAAGTAGATACGGTCATTTCAGACCATTGTAACTTAAACTCTAAAATCATTTTGTAGATATCTATGCAAATCATCTAAACTGTGAGGACTGGACGGTATATAGAATAAATCGTCCGCTATAATGAAAGTTATTGAAGATATTTGAAAATAGTTAGTGAATCAATTATGAAACATAAGAAAACAGATACCGGCCTAAAAGTTTTTCCATGTGAGGTTAACACCGTGATTAATTTAATCACATGAAGAAGGCATAGGCACCATTGTTATGAACTACAGACTTTGATATCTTAATTTGTAAAAAATCATTATCCATTCTATTTTGAGATCTAGTACCAATACTTCAAAGTAATTTGTTCTTAAAAGGTCGTGAGGTACAACACTATCAAACGTTACTTGCATAAAATCAAGGAAAGCAATGTGGACTGCTTGAACCAGACTCCAATTATACCATATCTGCAAAAATACTGCTCCAAATGTGATGAAAAAAATATGCAGATGAAAGTCTGATTCCTGACCTTTTTGAAAGTACTAAAAACAATACCAGGTTGTGATTTATCTCAATGCTATAAAAAAAAAATGTTATTCCAACTTGTACCATCATTTATTTGACACAGACTGAATAGATATAAGGAATTGCATATCAAATACACCATCACTTTGCAGCACGTTTCAATGAATATAATATTAAATTGTAATGGTTTGTTTCATTCTTCCAACAGACAAAATGTCATTTCATAACATTTAGTTTTTCTGGAAAATGCTTTTCTTCTTCTTTTTTTTTTTCTACAATCATCTTGAGCGCATGCATGTTTCATTAACAGCCACGGGCGTAAATCCGTAAAGATGCTATTCATCAGGGGGGGATATTACATAATGATACAAAGCGGCCTCCCCCCTGATGAATAGAAACCGCTAGTGGGATTTACGCCAGTCTAACAGCAACCGCCTTTGTTGAAATACATACATTTTTAACATTTGTTTACTTACATATGAATATTGAATTAATAAAAAAAAATTAAAATGAAATCAAACCTTTTCCCTAACTTTTAGCCGATGAGAAATAATAATCGCAATCTTCCATAATGTATGAAGGAATAATTATAATTTTGCCTTATTTTCGTAAAAACCTCTCTCTATCACTTAACATAAATAATGCATTTGCATAATTCAAGATCCTCTACTTTGAAATCATTGTTTTTCAAAATTTAGGCATCCTAACTTTTCTCTGCTGTAGGGGAGACCGGGGACAATTGTAACACGGGGCAATTGTACAGAGGCTCCCATTCCTAACAAAACACGGGAGCTAAATAAGCTTACCTTGTTACAGAAGCATGTACATTTCATCGCTCCACATGCTATTTGAGTGTAAACAGTTTTAACGGTTATTTAAACTTTTAAGCAGGCAAACTGTTTTTTTAGGCAGGAAATAATTCTCACACTAACCCAAATGTTTTTCTTCTGGACAAATATGTGGTTGAGCTATGGCTGTCATTTTTTTTTTTATTAAGAAGTATATCTTAGGCCTGTATTTTGCTAAAAGTTCAACGATGAATGACACTGAGCTTAAGATAGAAAAAATCTCTCCAAATCATGGTTGCCGTCACAGGGGCAAACTTTTGGCCCCGTACCTAGCCCGCGGGACAATTCCAGCGCCGCTGCCAATCGCCCGTACAGAGGCAACGTAAACTTCTGCAATAATCCAGTGCCTGCTATAACAAGTGAAAAATATAATGTAACTTGAGTCAAACATTGTCATGTTTTTATTATAATTAGCCTTATGTGGTTAATGTTGTTTAAATCTTGGATCTGTCCAAGTGCATAGCTTTGATAGAGAATGGATAGGTATGGCTTCAAAATAACTGTTGTACTTTAACCCAAACTATTCATAATGTCAAAGCTAAGATAGCATATTTCATTTTATTTAGTTTAAGGCAAAGTATTTATCTCTTAATAAATTTGATTAGGTCAAATTTGGAAAAATAAACTGTTACAATTGTCCCGGTCTCCCCTATCGACTGACATTGACTACATGCGACATTTGGAATTACCTTGACAGATTAGCACTTGATTGACACGGGATTGAATTACTACTCTTCTTTGTGTGGATAATTTGAATCGCTATATGGACCTCAACATTTTACCTGTTTAGACATTGAATCCTCTGCCTCATATGGACATTTGATTCCCTATTAAAAAAATTCTTTAGTCTTGTATTTGACTCGCCAACAGGGATTTATCCGTTGCTTTAAGCGACATCGATCCTTCTAATGGACTTTTGAATTTCCTTCTAAAATGATTCTATTGTGTGGATATTTGATTATCAGCAGTGACATTTTATTAACATGTTCGGATATATTGGTCTTGCTCTGCTGACATTTGCAGAGGGGCATCCTCACCAAAATTAGTAGAAGCGGAACCGAAGAGTGATATAAAAAGACCGTGAAATGTCAGCTCGCGTAGACGGAACGTTAGCTCTGAAAAAGAGTGTAAACTCAGCGGCGTTACACTTTACATTCGGAAAGAGTAAAATGAATTAGCTCGATGTCGTAGTGAAATGGCAAAATTTCCGTCTCAAGGACTGAATTCATCGTCCATAATTAATTGCATTAATTGCACTAATTTTGCATTTGCAGAATATGATAGCACTAAGTGGGGGGATACAAAACTCCACACAGAAACTTTGAAAACTCATTAAATCTGCTAATGTATTCGTAATTTTTCCAAAATTCAACACAAAATGCTCTACTTATTCATTTCTTGACCGATCTGATTTTGATTTTTTTTTTTTTTTTTTTTTTTTTTTTTTTTTTTGTACCATCTGGTAAAGCTACACGAGGTTCACCAAACCACTTAGAATTTTTGAAATTTTGACAAGATAATAATTTATGTTGATTTTTGCGAAATTTAAAAAATCGTGTTTATTTCTTGCGAGATGCCAGATGAGCACCACGCCATTGATGTGCCAGTTTATGTGTTGGTATATAGAGGATTATGTCGACCATTTTTGTATATTCTGAACGGGGAAAGACTTTATCGTTATTACTATAGCACTGAAGACCAGACCCAGTCTTTTCTCTTCTTCTTTCAACAAAGGAAGACAAAAGAACAAAATACTTGCGGGGATATTCGACTACGCGTATTCGAATTTAATGCCCTCCGCTATTGCCAGTTATGGTGACTGATTTTTCAGTGGCTTTAGTGCAGAATGCTGCACAATCATGTCATTTGTTATACAAAATGGGTAACAGACGGTGTCTTCTTTCTTGCACTTTGCCATCGGAATGCAGTACGCCTGCCCCATATAGTCCACGTCCTGGACGATATAATATGAGCCCCTTGCCTTTCGATCTACGCGCGCTAGTCCCGCTGCACGCGATTCCTAAAATTCACTTCACCCAACGAATTCACTTACCCCACGAATTCACTTTCTCGAAAAATATTTGTTCTTTCTGTTTTTCTTGTTAATATTGATTAATGTCTTACTTGATATATGTGTGCTATATTTGACTGAATGTTGTGTTAGACAAAGGCCTAGGAGCATTTATTGAACATTGATTTGCGTGGATATTTTGTATTTATTACTCTATCTGAGATTTACATAATTCCGTTGATTTGTTTAATCCGATCATGCTTCAATAAACTTCTTTGCTGTGTGTTCTAGAGAGAAATGTTATTGTCGTTGTGTTAGGATAATATGTGTTATTTTGATTCAGTATTAATTGTACAATATGTGCTTTAACTGCTCGAATAGTATTAATTTAATCTTGTATTTCTGTAAGACAATTGATAGATATTAAGAGATACATGTATCTATACTTCCTCTGATCTTTGTTTTATAATTAATTTAGTTTAATATTAATTATGTCTGGTTTACAAAATATATACAATGATTCTGTACTATATGTATTGTTTTTTTGATGTATTAATCATGTATATTTTTCTTGTTTCCTTTTCTGTATAGGGTTAACTTTTTACAAGTTTTGTTATGCTATACTGCATTAAAAGAATCTGACTGGTGTGTCATTTCTTTGTATCATTTTGTGGCGTTACATATGCAATAATATTGAATGCATAATAGAGTCAAGTTGAACGGCGATCAGACACAAAGCATCCATAGACAATATTAATAAAAACTAATCAAGATGAAAACGTGAATCATACTAGCCTAATATTTGTTGCCATATTCTGGTGACCTTTAAGACCTTAAAAATAGGTCACAGGTCAATTATATGATTATAACAACCTGGAAATGGCATTAATTTGGCAAAAAACGCGAATTTTCTATAATGACTTTGACCTATTTCTAGTCAAATGTGTCAACTAAAAATATGTCGAACTCTATTTTTGGTTGATGGCATCATGGAAAACATATTCAAGTTAGTTTTCCAACAAAAGTTAAGCTTATACGACCAACAGGTCAAAGGTCAAAGTTCAAGAAAAGATGCTTTGGCCAAAGTTTTTTGTCTTGACCTTTAGTCTTATTGGGCCGTGTTACTTGAAATATTTTTTAAACACTGTAACGTGTTCCACATGTTCCCATGAACCAGATATGTTCGTTTTCATTGACCTATGACCTTTAATGAAGTGATAAAGTCCAAACAATACATAGTTTCTGCTAATTTCCAGGTTTTTTAGCGTCATGTTATTTGAACTTGACCTAACTTGAGGTCAATGTCATGTATGTCGTCGGCCTCATGCCAAAATGGCATGCTAAGGCCCTTTTGGCATAAGGCCGACGAATGTGTCAATGAAAAAAAAATAGCAACATTGATATTCTGGTTCATGGTATTAAGGGATCATGCTAGAACTGTTGTTATCAATGTTATTAAGTTAATAAGGCCAAACAGGACTATGATCAAGACAGAAAACTCTGGCCCTTACGTTTCCTTAACGTTTTGTGTGTGTGTTGACCTTGTTTTATTGGCCATAACTATTATAGTTTAATAATTTTAATAATCATAATTATTCTTGTTCTACTTTTCCAATAAATCAGAATCACAACGTTGCTAATCTCTTTCATTGACATACATTGACCTCAAGTTAAGGTCAAAGTTTAAATAAACGTGAACGCTAAAAAAATCTGGAAATAGTAGAAACTATGTATTTTTTGCACTTTTTACTTCATTATAGGTCATAGGTCAATGAAAACGAAAATTTCCTGATTCCTGGTTTCCTAGAGATCAAGTAGAACACATAAACAGTGTTTGGAGGGGGGAGGTAGCCTGGGAACTATTATTCTCTTCCCCCATTTCGTTCACAATATTCTAAATAAAAAGAGTTGCCCATAAGCTGTTGTACATGTATCTTCTTACACTTATATAAATGTTGTTTGTGTGAAGGATGTGTGTGTGTGTTGTGAGTGCTTTTGTATGTTTGGGAACGTTCAATAGTAAATAAAAATTCATATTGCTTTCCAATAGTTTCCAAGTTATTTATTTGTTATAAAACTGTTAGGTGTAATAAACAGATGTTTCAAATGGTACTATAATATTCCGTTTTCCGAACTAACAAATCCTACATAGCCATAGCAGGAATCTACAGCAAACACGACTTAAATCAATATATCATGACCTTGAGTATTGATTTCAATCATTTGAAACAATTGCAAAACGGGAGACCGTGGACAAATGGGAACTCAAAAATCTGTGCCACGCAAATCTAAAATTTACTCCACATCCAGGGAGGAATTTAAAACACTATAGTACCATCTAAAAACGTTGGTCCATAGCAATAGAAAGCTTTTTAATTGAAATCCTGAGGACACCCACAACCATGACCACTGCAAGAACCAAGTTCATAAATCATGAGCACAAGTATATTAGATCATATTTGACTTTATTGAGAGAAGAAATTAGATTTAGTCTTTTTTATCTATTCAAGGTCCATATCTGGAAGGACTTTCGGCAGATCGTGATTTTTCCACAACCCTTTCTTAGCTTTCTCCATTATTGTAACCTCTTTCTCATCTAACTCAACTCCTCCTCTCTTCGAGCCATTTATAAAGCTGTCCATCAATGTCACTCTTCTCTCTAATTTTCCCTACTTCTTTTCCCACCTTTGAAACGTTTCCTGTCAGTGACAGATTCTACTAAACCTCCGCTGTGTGTTAGTGTGCCCAAAAAAACTGTCTAATCTTATGTCCACCAAGCATTTCTGTTTTAATTTACATTAGTTTTCTAGCCTTTCTTAATCAATGCTAATTGCTAACTCGATCAAGACCATTTGATTTTCAGCAATCTGTCTAGCATGGAGATACTAAAAAATAGTAAACTATAGTATCTCCATGGTCCTGCAGCAACGCACGATTCACAGCTAGCAGACGCTTATATTCATATCTGCTGTTATTGTCATGCTTTGCTTCCATTAGAACCACGCATTGATTTTGAAAGCAGACTTGCAAGGGCTTTCGTTCTTTAATGCTCCTTTTCTTCACATTTGGCGTCTTCGTAGTGATAATGCTTCCGAAGTAGCCAATACTTGTTTGATGACCTTGATCTCGCTATAATTTAAGTTCGCATCTGGGAGCTACCCTTTTTGTAACAATAAACTTCTGTCTTTTGTAGTAATGTTTACCATTTTTCACTTTCGCTTTAACACTATGTCAAAGAGTTTCGTAGTCCTTCTGCAGATTCGGCTTAACAACATCTGTGTCAACTGCATATCTGGTTTTTGTGAAAATTAATACCCCACTAGGATTCCCTCTTCATTCCTTATTTCGAAGGATAAAATTCACTGCTACTAGATTGAATAAGTCCAGTGACATCACACACCCTGGTCTAACTCCTCTCTTGATTTATTTGTACCACCTTGTACTCACACATCTATTGTTAATTCAGGCAGATTGAATTGTAATAGAGTTCTGTAAACAACGCAGCTCCTCCCAATATCAATCCAAATTTACGGAGGCTCTTCAAATAAAATTATCGTGTCTAACCTTTCGAAAGCCTTTTGAGTAAGTCGATGAAACACATTGAAACATCCTCGTCTTGCATTCTAACTGCTCTTTCACTTATGTTCCGAATTACAAATATGGCGTTTCTGGTGCCATGCATCTCAACAAAACCAAACTGGCTCTGGCTCAATTTCTGGAGATTTATCCTGCTTCTTGCCCGTATCAGTACCCAAAATTTCTGAGAATAATCTTGTTACATGGCTGATGAGGCTAATAGTTCTGTATTTCTCACAAATCCAGGGCCCATATTCTTGGGGAAGTAGTGTTACAAAAATGATTTGCCATATATTTTCGGGGAAAACTTTCCTCTTCATAAATCTTGTTGATAATTTTTGTCAATTTTCTTATGCCAAAGTCTCTAATGCTCTATTCATCTCAGTTACCACACATCCGGTCCAAGGTGAGATTTGCTTCTTGTTTTCAATCATTGTCACTGCATTTACGGACCTTCTGAATTTAAGTTTGTGCCCTTCTGTTGAGAAAGTCTGCATATATCATTTCTTTCAATCGTCGAATAGAGTTAACCAATATATTCTGTCCATCTATTCATTATTTACTGGTTTTTCAAAAAGCATTTTTTTTCTCACTTGATTGATGCATCCAGAGTTTGAATGAAAACACGACTTCCTATTAATAAGGTCCTATGGTTTGTACTTTATGATTCCTTACTAATATGTGTCTTCAATTCCGCGGCGCAATTGGTCATAGCCATATCTCTTTTGCCTCATTTGCAGTTTGACTTAATTTTCCTGTTCAGGTCTTTATTCTCTACTCGATTCTGTCCCTTTATTTTCTCTCTTCTCTCTCATCACCAGATCCCAGGCGCTGATCAAAGGAGGAGGGTGCGGACGCCCCCCGTTAAGAATTTGAAAAAAAGAAGCATAACCTTTGGTACATGAACCTTCTGACGGCGCCCCAGTATAAATATGAAAAAACTTTTTTTTTTTTCGCTTGTCAATTTCTGAGCGATCGATCGAGCGACCCTGTACCTAGCCCCATACGGTAATATGGTTCTACCTTTCAAAACAACGAAGGCCGAAAAAAATTCACCCCTCTTTCATACAATATACAAATAACATTGGACAAATAATGAAACACCCTTCATGATTTCTTCTTTTCACTAATGTTAGATTATTTTTGTTATACATGTATCAGGCTTATTAAAATGTTTATATTATTACAAAAATATTTTTGACATACATGCAATTGCAGACCTTTGGGTCGTGCACGTTTGCATTCAAAAACATTTTCAATTCAATTCAATTCAATCATATCAAAATTCAATATTTACCGGTATTTCACGGTTGAAAAGTTGCAAGCAAAACACTGCCCAAAGTGCGAATCTATACAATACACCTAATACAAAAAGAATGGGCTACAACTGAATTAAATAATTGAATTGTTTCTATTCAGACAAGTGAAAAACATGTCTCCGGAACGGCAACCACATGTTACAAAAGAACCCATACAAGGTTGCTTCCTCCGTAGAATTAAAACTACACAAGAATAATAATATGAATAATAATAAACTTAAGTACAAAGTACGTGACAAGTGTAGAGTAAAATGAGCATACAGTATCGTAATCAAATAAAAACGGCAACGTTTTCAAAAGCCTGTTAAAATTTCGTTTCAAGTTGAAGTCTATCCTGAAATACCATTAATAAAAATAAGTTTCCCTTCATGCTTTGACGAAATCGAACGTTTTTGGTCGGAGGTTTAAAAAAAAGGGCTTGCAGCACACAATGGCAGAAAAAAATGAGAAATTGGTGATCTTTAATATGATATTCAATCATCAAAACACACATTAATCAGCAGTTAAATCAAATCCATCAATCAAGCAACAATCAATCAAACAAACAAACAAACAAAGCAGTCAGTTAATTATCAATCTCCCCATTATGATACAAATCCGCACGTTCTTGGGTTTTAAAAAAAGTGTTGTTTTTTTTATTATTTTATTTAATATGAACATGATGAAGGATATCAATTCTAAAGATACACTATAAAGTGATAGACAAGAAAAAAGTCAAGTAATAAATAGCTTTGGTAAATTAATTTGAAAGATAATTTGAAATAAATGGCAAATGGCAATGGAAAAGGTAAAAGGAAGTCTGCTGGATTAGCGGAATAATTCTAATGATCTATTTCTCATTTCTGCAATTTTGCGCGAAGCCTCTTTTTAACACCTCGACAAAAAACGTTTCGTGTTCACTCAAGCATGAACGAAACTTATTTTTAAGTTCATTTGAAACATAACATTTCAGAGATAAAATTTCCTCTATGAACATCATAAATTTATAGACATAGTAATTTGAAAACAAAATTTTGATAGACTCTTCCAAAACTGTCGCGCACGTTTATTATTGATAACGCATTTATAGCCTAATATCATTAAATTTAGGCAACCAGAGGTATATTGCACTATCTTGAAGTATGAGGTTGGAGAGACGAATAGTTGAAGGAAAGACGAAACAAGCACTTGCTGAAAAGAAGGGAGGGGCTCGTGGAATATCAAAAAAGAGGATGGCCTATTCTTTAGTCCCATTATTTACTAAAAGAAACCGCATAACCACAAAGGAAATATAATGAGAGTGAGATAAAAAAGAAAAAAAAGGGTTTCACGAAATCGATGATAAAATAGAGAGTTATGGCCGATTTTATGGACAACTCTCCTTTGTTTTGTACACAAATTTTCAGATTTATCCCAATTTCTTTCAAAATATATCTTGCCTTCCTTCTGACCTCAACATATGTTAAGTTGAAATATATTTTCCCATTGAGATTGAAATACCAAGTTATATTTAGTTAATTTGGTAAAATTTGTTTTAATTTCTAGGGAAATTAAGGTTTCGCAGAGTTCAAAAATGGACTGCCCAACTTAACAATGGGAGACTATTTTCTCTCCTGAATATGTCTTTAATGTTCCCTATATCAAATTATGACTGTATTACACTTTAAAATTATATGTTCACTTTATCATGGTTCTATTGTCGTGTGAGGTCTTTTAAAAGTTTCTCCTGTCAGGAATCACGTGTGGCTCGTTTATATTGTTTTATAAAAAAATAATGCATTTACTTATCTTTATTTTTTTTTTATCTTACTTTTTTTCGTATATTGTATAGGTCTGCATTTTGTGTTTTAATCATTCTAATACTCTTATAAATGGATGTACATTTATACATCCAACCTGTTGTTTCAAATCGTATGAGATATGGTGCAATCACGGTGTCGATTGTTTTAGTGATTGTGGGCGGGGGGGGGAAGATCGTCGATATTTCCTCATTTTCCTCAATGTGACAGCATACGAATGGTAATGATTGCAGTGTCCATGTTTGGAGTGGGTTAATGCTTGTTTACACAGCATGCAAAATACTAAAAAATGTATGTATAATACAGCGCGAAGCGCGATGCTGAAAATTTCTCAAATAATAGTGACATTAAAGGGGCATTTTAGCATATAATAGCCAGCGCGAGAGGAGGAAGGGGCTTAACTGGTTTGTTAACGGGGGACCGTGATGAAGTTGCGGCTACAGATAATACACACATGCATGCTGTGAGTAATCTACTAGAACATATTTTCATTCATTATGCGAGCGCGAAAAGCGCGAGCTGAAAATATTCTCAATAATATGACATGGAAGTGGGACAAAATTGTAGAATATGCAAACGCGAAATGACCGGGAAGGGGCTTTCTGGTTTATTGAAGGGGGGCCCAATCATGATGTAAGTCTAATAGATATCAAGGCGGCGCCACCAGGGGGGCAGGGGGGCACTGTGACCCCGCACCTCCCCGTCACCCCCCCCACTTTTCATCCACCTAAAAGTGGCCTTTTCATGACTTAAAAGTGCCCCTTTAACTAGGGTAATAAAATGCCCATTTTTTATACTAAAAAGGGGCACTTTAATATGAAAGGGGGCACTCATACAAAACCCCTTGTACTTCATTATGTCATTAAAACCCAAGAAATTTTCGGCTCGCGCTCCGCGCTCCAGCGGATACTAAAGTAGGGTCATAATCAACATAAAATCGATTTTTCAAGCATATTTCCAACTCGCGCTTTCCGCTCCGCGTACTAATAAGGTCTAAAAAAGGCAAAGAAACTAACTACATTTTGAGCGTCCAAATTTTCCGGGCTCAAACAAGCTTACGCTCGCTCTCGCTCCGAGATACTAATAGGGTTAATATACAATAAAACCTCCATTTTAGGGCTCATAATTTCAAGTTGATTTGCGATCGCGGATATTTAATGCACAATTATATGACGCAACATAACTCCCAATTTCCGAAGCTGTAAAATTTCGGCTCGGCGCTTCGCGCTCGCAGATTCTAATAGATTATATATGCACAGTACTCAAATTTTAGCTAAAAAAATTTCGACTCGGTTCTTTGTTTATCATTAAATATACAAAGCCATCAAAATTTTTAAAAGCAAAAATTTAAAGGCAAATTTCTGCGCAACCCCTACTATCTGAATACTTTTTCTCTCTAACCCTCATTGTCTCAGTGCCCCTTTCCATCGTGACCCCCACTTTCAAATTCAGTTCCGCCGCCTCTGATAGATATACACACATGCAATTATATGCAGGCTTGTGATTTCTTGGGAATGTTTTCACGTAGAACGCCTGCGATGCATATTATGCAAATTATACTATATAGTATTCGTAGAATTCATTCCTTGATGTTGTCACGTAGATACGTTGCATGCATATTAATCATATAAATACAATAATATATTCGTTAGAAATTCAATAAAGGCTGTAGCCCTAATGCGTGCAAACCTGTATGGGTTTTTCTAAACCTTTTTTGCAACCCAAGACATGTTTTTATATTGTCTGAATAAAATAAAATCAAGAAAAATCCATTTTTCGCAAGCCGTCCCATGCCTTTGTGTATGATTTCGCAAAATGACCGTGAATTCAGCGCTCCAGAACAATAAAAGTGCGTAATTTCGATTTGTTCCTTGTCGCATAAAACTTAGCATAACTTTTGTTCTACGAAAGCAAATTATACAGAACAAAGCGCATCAGCAAGAAAAATCTTTTGGCTTTAATTTGGTACCACAAACACACATAATATGAAAAGATTTCAACCCTAAATTATTTTTTTTGCCGACTGTACCATTTTTTTTTTTACACAGACTGTATATTTGGGTGACATTTTATATAAAAAAAAAACACTTTTATTTATTCTAACATTTTTGATGAAATATCTTTATGAAATATCTTTATGAAATTTGCCTTTTAAGAAAGTCAAATTCAGTGATCATGATTGCAGTGGTGAGGAGAAGTAGTGGATGGGGTATGTTTTGAAATAGGAGGAAAATTCGAATGTAAGGATACCTCAGAATATTTTTTTTTCTAGCGCGAAGCGCAAGCCCCAAATTTTATGTATTTTTGTATCATTTATTGAATTTTGAATATCTTGTTGTTTATAGAATTAAAAAGAATTAATAATATAAAAGACTTATAGGCCTTCTCGACATTATGTATGCATTTACTCAAATAATGAATAAAAATCAAAATGTCGAATGAATAAAAATAATAATCGACGTTTAGGATTCTGAAGAAAGTCAATTATGAAGACAGAGAAGACAGAAAGAGGCCTTTGCCGACCCCCTACATCCACACTGCAAAAACTGGGGTGTTAAATTTAACACCACGGGTGTTAAATATAACACCCGCCCGGAATCTATATCCGACCACACCCACTGTGTTCCTATATTAACACCAATTTTGGTGTTAGAAATACATTATTAAAACTATTTCGGGTGTTATTTTAACACACATCCTGGTGTTATATTTGAACACTTTTCGTGGTGTTAATTTCTAATTTGATACCAGTGGGTGTTGATTTCACTGGCGTAATTTGTGTAGAATGCTATGAATCTGGGGGATATTATGTAATAATACAAAGCGTCATCCGCCTGATGAATAGATAGCACGAGCGGATTTACGCTAGTGAGTGGTTGAATCGATTCTAGTTGGTGTTATAATTTAACACCAATCGGTGTTAATTTAACACCAACGCGTGTGTCGGATATAGATTCCAGGGCCGGTGTTAAATAACACAGCTTTTGGAGTTAAAAAATATTCAGTTAACTTCATAAACTAAAACTAAATTTGCGCTAATTTGTGTTCATGATATCTATAATTAAAATATATCAAATGATATTACTTTTACCTGCAAAATTTCAACAAAGTGCTTTTTCAGAATTTGTCTTGACACCAAGTGGTGTTAGAGAGATAGCAATCTGGAGGGCATTTCATCAAAGGACTTGTCAGACGTTTTATCCGACAAACTGTTATAAGCTACTGAAATGCTAGCATCTGATTGGCCGAGAGCAAATTTGTCGGATAAAATGTCTGACAAGTCCTTTGATGAATGCCCTCCTGATTCCGAAATCTAACACCACAAATTAACACCCGCATGGTGTTGCATATTTAACACCAGCGTTTTTGCAGTGCACTACATTTTGATATGTTGTAATGTTGATTATATAATTGTTGCTGTATTTCTTTATGTATTGTATATGCTGTTTTTTAAGGATGTAATAAAGTGAAATGAATTGAAAAAAAGGAGACAATACTTAATGGAAGTTAAAAAAAAAAGAAAAAAGAACAAAAGCGTGAAGGTACATGGATATTCATGTTAACAAAGTACAAAAATGAAATGATGATCTAAGAGATGATGGGAGGCGAGGTAGAGAAGAAACATTCATAAATCTTTAGAGACAAGTTTGTAATATTTATATAATAACATGATATTGCATATATATTTTGTACACCAAAATGTAACAAAAGTGCAAAGTATATAAACCACAATTATATCTGTATAAAGGTGTGACAAGAGTCTAATATTCTGGTTAAGAAAAATTATCATCTTTGCTTAAAAAAAATTTTTTTCATGTGTTTACATTTTAATGGAAATAATGTTAATTTCTCTGAATAGAATAATGTTTTCATTTATTATTTAAGAAAAATGATTGTAACACTTCAGCCTGATCTACGATGTGTAGCAGTATAAAGACACTACTGGCATAAGGAAATATAGGTTTTCCAGTTCAAATGTCCGAGGTATATCAAGTCAAATGTCTTTTAGGTTAATTCAAATGTCAATAGGGAAATCAAAAGTCCACATTGCATGGTCAATGTCTAAATAGGAGGATACGTTGTCCATAGATAGGTCAAATATCCACACAATAGAAATTACTTTCAATAGGGAAATCAAATGTCAGCAGAGCAAGACCAATATCCGAACATGTAAATAAAATGTCCACTGCTATTAAAGTCAAATATCCACACAATAGAAATCATTTTAGATAGGGAAATCAAAAGTCCATGTAGAAGGATCGATGTCCTAACATACGGATAACATCCCTGTTGCGATGTCAAATATCAAGACTAAAGAATTTGTTTTCAATAGGAAAATCAAATGTCCATAGAGCAAATTCAATGTCTAAACAGGTAAATTGAGGGTCCATAGCGAATTCAAATATCCACACAAAAGAAAGAGTTATGCAATCCCTTGTCAATCAAAGTGTCTAATCTGTCATAGGTAATTCCAATGTCGCATTGGTAAGTCAAATGTCAGTGGATACAGCAGAAAGTTAGGATGCCTAATTTTGAAAGCAAAGATTCCAAATGCTACTAATTGAATTATGCAAATGCATTATTCATGTTAAGGCATAAACAAGTAGAGGTTTTCATGAAAAAGGCAAATTATAATTATTTTCTACATTGTGGAAGATTGCGATTATTATTTCTCATCAAACTAAAAGTTAGGGGGAAAAGTCTAATTTCATGTTTATTTTTCATTAATTACAAATAATTATATTGTAAAGAAACAAATGTTAAAATTTTTGTATTTCAACAAAGCGGTTGTCGTTAGTCTATGAAAGTGGTTAACATGGTTAATGAAGCATGCATGCGCATCAAGATGATGCAGAAAAAAATGAAAAAGCATTTTCCAGAAAACTAAATGTTATGAAATTATATTGTGTCTGTTGGAAAATACAACAAACCATACAATTTGATAATCTATATTCATTGACAAGTGCTACAAAGTGATGTGTGTATTTGATTTGCAATCCTATATTATATATTTGGGTGACATTTTATATAAAAAATATTTTTTTAAATTTTATTTATTTTAATATTTTTGATGAAATATCCTTATGAAATATGCCTTGTAAGAAAGTCAAATTCAGTGAGCATGATTGCAGTGGTGAGAAAATATAGTGGATGGGGTATGTTTTGAAATAGGATGAATATTCGAATGTGGGGATACCTCAGAAAATTTTTTTTTCTAGCGCGAAGCGCAAGCCCCAAATTTTGAATTATCAATGTGATATGTATTTTTGTATCATTTATTGAATTTTAAATCTCTTGTTTGTTTATTGAATTCAAAAGAGTAAACAATATAAAAGACTTATAGGTCTTCTCGACATTAAACATTATTTACTCAAATAATGAATAAAAATCTAAATGTCGAATGAATAATAATAATAATCGCATTTAGGTGTCTGAAGAAAGTCTATTATGAAGATGGAGAAGACAATACTTAATAGAAGAAAAAAAAGGCGTGAAGGTACATGGATATTCATGTTAACAAAGTACAAAAAATGTAATGATGGTCTAAGAGATGATGGGAGGGGAGGTAGAGAAGAAAACATTATTCATAAAGCTTTAGAGACAAGTTTGTTATATTATTTTGTAAAATAACACGATGTTGCATATATCATTTTGTACACCAAACTGTAACATAGTGCAATGGTATATTACGTCTGTATAAAGGTGTTAAATCATATTTGACAAGAGTCTAATATTCTGGTTAAGAAAAATTATCATCTTTGTTTTGTTTTTTTTTTTTTTCATGTGTTTGCAAATTATCATTTTTTTTTCATGTGTTTGCATTTTATTCGAAATAATGTGAATTTCTCTAAATATGATTTTTGACACTTCAGTCTGATCTACGATGTGTAGCAGTATAAACACACTAATGACATAAGGAAATAGTTCATAGACAATCAAAATATGTAACGAAGACTATGGTATTTTGTGTTTCAATTTAACATTGGACATTTGAGATCACTATGCGATATTTAATTTCCCTAAGACAACATTTCTCTACCTATACGGATATTTGGCTCCCTATGTGACTTTTAAATTTCTAAATTGATTATTGGAAATTTACTATATGGATATGAAGTACCTACCTTGTCATTTGAACTTTTCTATGTGGACACGTCGTAATTGTATTGACATTTGGACTTCTTAATGAGGACATATGATACCTACATTGTGTAAACATTACCTATCAGGACATTTGAACCTCCAATTGGGACACTTCGTACCCATATTGACATTTGAACTACCTATTTGTACATACCGGAGCTAAATGGACATTTAAACTACCTATTTTGACACCCGTTTGCTATTGTGGACATTCATTCTGATACATGAACATTTGAACTGCCTACTTGGATGATTGGTTGACAGGAGTGGATATTTGATGTGGAAAACCTATACATGTAGGTCCAAAATTTGAAGGTGCAGCATGAGTAGGCCTACTTGATAATGGAGAACTTCAGAACAATCTGTTTGTTGCCAGGCGGAGTCAAATTACTGGGAACTTCATATCGTGGCAACTTGTAGGCCTAATATGTTGTAATTCACTCTCACATACTTACATTTCACTCTAAGAAGAGTGAAAGCTTCTAAATGGTGGTCAATATATTAATTTAATTTCCCTGAATTAAAGGCTAGTATCACTTTTTCCAAGAGCTAAAATTCACTCTCAAAGGAGTGAAAATTCCCTATTCAAAATTAAACATTTTCATTCTTTAAGGAGCTAAATTTCACTCTCTAAAGTTGGACAGGTCACTCCAAAAGGACTGATGCACTCTCTTAGAGAGCTAATATAATGTAGCTCCAAATTTCGCTCCTCAAGGACTGGTCCCTAATCATGCTCCTTATAATGAGCGAGAAAAAGAGTGAGAATTAGTTCTTTTGCATTAACAGAGTATAAAGCAAACATGATTGAAAATGATGAAGGAGAAGAAGCAGTTTTTGTGATTTATGAATAAATTTCACATAAATTAGCATAAATAATTTTCTAGACAGAATTTCAAAATTCTGTGCTGAAGTTTGGTGAACCTCATGTAGCTCTACCAGATGAAAAAAAAAAGAAAAATTAAAATCAGTCAACAAAATAAAGAAGAAGAAGCATTTTTTTGAGAATTTTCAAAAATGCTCATAAATTAGCATATTTAATGGGTTTCAAAATTCTGTGTAGAAGTTTTGAATCCCCCGCCTAGTGTTTTCATGTAAAGCAAACAGAATTTAAATCGGACTTGAAATGACGAAGAAGAAGCAATTTGAAAATGAAATTCCACTTGCTATCAAGCTATGCTCATTAACTATCTACCGTGTATTTTTACCCCCCCATGTTCCCCTTCCGCTCCCTCCGTACACACAAAAAATAAGAACTAGTTTCCATGAGTAAAACCCGTTTGCTACTCTTGGAGGCGAGTGCTTTTATTCGTATATCACGTATTTTTACTTCAGAATCTGTGTTTCTGTTAAAAGTACACACCCGCTCTTCATGAACATGTAAAGTTACTAAGGGATACTCAAGAAAAAAAAAATATTGAGTATATATACTCAATAATTTTTTTTCTCGAGTATCCCTTAGTAACTTTACATTTTCAATTACGTAAAACAATTGTGCAAGTGAGTTTCTCTTCAACTTGGTACGGCTTGGTGGATGATCGGGTGAAAACACTAACAATCGAGTAAAGTGAGAATTGCTGAAAAATTCTATATAGCCTGTAATTCACTAGATGAGTAAACTACGGACACGTCTTCGTACGTCTCAAGTCTCGTGAAAGTCTTTTAGAGTAATTTTACTGGCTATGCGGTACTTTTACATGTTGCGCCCGGTACGCCTACTCGGATCACGAGTACGGACATCGAAATTGCACACGAGGTTTGTTCTACGCGTACGTACGTACATGTATAGCGGAACGGAGAGCGGAGAGCTTGCATGCTCTTATTGTCTTTGGGTGAGTCCTATTCCTTTTTGTTTGTTTGTTTGCCTGTTTTTATAATGATATTTGGAATGTTCCGATGATATACATCGTCTGATAACACTAACAGCTAGATTACCATGCATGGATTTCCCATTATTTTGTCAGTCATATGTACACAGTTTGAGTAATTTGATGCATGATGTGAGTAATGCAATGTATTGGTTTGTGTGAATTGATGCACTGAAGTGAGTAATGCAGTGTATTGGTTTGAGTGAATTGATGCACTGATGTGTATATCATCGGAACATTCCAAATATCATTTTAAAAACAGGCAAAGAAACAAACAAAAAGGAATAGGACTCACCTAGTGAGTAACGCTTTACATACTCAGAGAGTCAGTAAGTAAAGGTTGCACAAACTCATCACAAGCAAGTTGATGAGTTTGTGCAACCTTCAGTTTACTTACTGACTCTCTGAGTATGTAAAGCGTTACTCACTAGATTAGTTTGTGCAATGTACTCAAAACAATTAGTTATGTTACTCAATAAAATGAGTTAATTAAATAAACTCATTTTGGTGTGTCACTATATTGTCAAATTAAAAATACTCGATTAGGTGCGTTTTCAAAGTAGCTTTATTGAGTGAAAGCACTCATGGATGTGTGTCACTATATTGTCAAAAATACTTGGATATTTGAGTGTGATCACTCATATATGCAAGTTCTCATTTTTTTGTGTGTAGGATTATGTATTTTGTATAATTTGTATTTAGCAGTATGACTTGTATTTAAGTGATCTGTAATTTATGTTATAACCTTGCATCTTGTATGTTATTGTTTTGTATTCCGGCATATATTTATCTTTGCACATTGTCCATATATAATTGTATCATTGTACTATAAGGGAACTTCACCATATACCACTTACAAGTAGCTTTACTTTCTGTAAGTTTCCTTTTTTCCTTTTCAATGAACCTTAATGATTATGGATTTTATATATTATACATGTATGCTTTATGTAATTTTTTAACGATTTGGAAATAAAGCAAATTTGAATTGAATTGAATTGAAGAAGCATTTTTTTTTAATTTTGAAAAATGCGCATAAATTAGCATATCTAATGAGTTTCAAAATTCTGTGTGGAAGTTTTGAATCCCCAACCTAATGCTATCATATAAAACAAACAGAATTGAAATCGGACTTGAAATGACGAGGAAGAAGCAATTTTTGTGATTTATGAATTATATTCGCATAAATTAGCATAAATAATTTTCTAGGCAAAATTTCAAAATTATGTGTAGAAGTTTGGTGAACCTCATGTAGCTCTACCAGATGGAACAAAAAAAAAATCACAATCGGTCAACAAATAAAGAGTAAGAAGCATTTTTTCATGAATTTTGAAAAATGCGCATAAATTAGCATATTTAATGAGTTTCAAAATTCTGTGAAGAAATTTTGAATCCCCACCTAGTGCTATCATATAAAGCAAACAAAATTGAAATCGGACTTGACGAAGAAATGACGAAGAAGAAGAATTTTGAAATTGTGGACGGACGACGAACGACGGACGCCACGGCATAAGGTCAGCTGGCTCTTAGAGCCGGATGAGCTAAAAACTATTTAAAAGGGCTTGTTTTTATATATGCTTGTTTTTCAGCTATAGGGGAGACTGGGGTAATTATGGCCCCGGGGTAATTATGGCCCCTTTGTCTTTGAGAGCTTATAATTTTTTGCTGCATTACACAATGATAATTTAATTTTTGCACATGCCTAGCTAAACCCTTCCTACTATCATATGAGAAAAATAAGCCATTTGCATGAAATTTTGTGCTTATGGGAGCCTAAAATGTACGGCAATTACAATTCTGTTCGTTGGAAAGTGGCAAGTCTGCTTTTTTATGTGGGGCGTGATATCATTAATTAAAATCATTTAAGATGAAATTTTGATAGAAACCGAAACAATAGGAACTAAAAAACACAACAGAAAAACTTCCACCGGAATATCTTCAATAGTAGAGCTGTAAAGGGGGATCAAATTGAAAATGTCATTTGGGGTAATTGTGGCCCCCAATGCATAAACAGTGTATAAGCGCAGATAAGCGTAGATGGGGACATTAACTTGTACGATTTTGTACATAAATATATGTATTGCAAAATTTCAACATTTAGGCTGAACCAATTATTGATTAAACCATTGTTGGTTGTTGATAAGTGTATTAGGAATACCCAACAACAGTTATTATACATTACCATAATTAATTAGCATAATATCTTTGAATTCATACAGTCATTACAAAAGGGGCCATAAATACCCTAACCCGTGGGGTAATTATGGCCCCCAAAGTTGTTAACATAATGGTAATTAATATGCAAATGAGAAGTAGCAGGTTTATAATTTCCTTTGTATATTATAGGTATATGGAACGACTGTATTTTTACATATTTAGAACATCATTGGACTTTTCATGTAATGGTAGTAATAGGAAATGTGAAAAAGGGGGCCATAATTACCCCAGTCTCCCCTATGTTGCAAGTTTGATTATGTGTTATTCTCAGCCCAAGTAAACCATTTTCTTTTTCCCCCGCCTGAGTTGGAATTCCCCAGAACGAGGAACTCCATGGCTTAAAAACAAGTCTATTGTCTATTGTGCGAATACACAATGCGGCCATATTTTTTCTCTCTCCTTGCCAAAAATTGTGTCAAATTATTGTGTCAACTCAAATATTGTGTAAAATGGTTTAAATCACCATCTATGTGTAATAGAAGAAGTACTGCCATGAAATACTAAATAAGTTCTTTAATACAAGGGTTTGAATGTTTAAACTATTCTGCACATCACATTTTTTTTTAATTTCCAGATTCAAACTTGGTCAAGTTGAATGTTACAGCAAAAGAATCATTATACGGTGATGAGGTTTACGGTTCACCATGTAGTTAGTCCTGAAAAGGACTGTTTGAGAGAGTGGAAGAGGAAATGGAGAGTTACAGAAAGTAGAAAATTGATAGGGGAGATAGAGAGTAGAGAGTACAATTAAAGGTATACTTTTCTTGATTTATTCCTGAAATGGACTGTAAACCAGTTGAGAAGACGAGATGCGAGGAAGGCTTGTAGTAGTAGTAGAAAGTGCTCGACGTTTCGGACAGATTGACTGTCCGTCTTCAGGAGTTCTGAAGCCCCGGCTTCAGGGGCAATTTTAACACTCGACCTCTTGTTTTTAAATGATAATGGCTTCAAAATAAATAGTTTTACTTAACCCAAACCTATTCATATGTCGAGCTAAGATATCCATATTTCGTTTTACTTAGTTTGAATAAAGTCAAATTTGGAAAAAAAAGTGTTACAATAATTGTCCCCGGTCTCCCCTACTCGTAATTCAACCCAAAATTGCTCATTGCTGCCAAACAAGATTCAGGGGATACTTATTTAGTAAATGTATATGTGCAGTTGTTTATTCAAAGAAGATTTCTTGAGATATAACCTTGAGAATATAATAAAAAGTCTTATACGAACCTCTTTAAGAAAAAATCAATCCCTTTCAATCGCTTCCGAAAATGTGACCTGCATTTACAGAATGATGTGTATAAAAAAAAAGAAAGAAAGAAAATAAGCAATAGTTCGGGAAAATGTATAAGAAGGATACGAATAATGACTTAACAAAATTTAAAGGCGAATGAAGAAAAATTGATGAGATAAATTTAAATATATACTCTGACTTATTAGAAGGACAAAAGATGGAAATAATTATCTGTATAAGCAATTGGAGACGTAGTACAGGCGATATACAGTGGTGGCCAAAATTATTAGAACACCAATCATATTTAAATGATTTTAGTTATTTTCATTCAGTTGACCATTTAAATACCTATAAAATGGTTTATAATGTCTCCGTAAGTCATTATTATGCTTTAAATACTAACTAACATATCCATGCGTTTGGAACTCACCCCCAAATCGCCCTCTTTAGTGTTACGCCACCAATTGAAAAATCTACTAAAAATCTTGACCCTATCAGGATCAAAGTGTTATAACGTTAAAAATTTTAAGCCTCTCCATACAAAAGTATATATTTTCTTAAATTAGATTTCCTGAGAATGTCAAATGTAGAGTGAAGTAGTAACATCTTATGTAGGGATTTTAAAATTATTTTTGAGGGGCCCCAAATATTTAATTCAGAGTGGATATGTGCGCACTGCAAATCACATTATTATTATTATTATTATTATATTTTTCAATGACTCTTAAATTTTCACCATATTTGAATTGCTCATGAAATTTCCTTTTAAAAAAACATGCACTTACAAGTAAATTTCTTTATTTCCTGAAAAAATAATCTTAATCTTAAATCATTGTAAATAGGCAGGGTTATTTTGGTTATCTCACGACCAAGGGATGGGGCCAATCCACCCCCTCCCCATGGGACCAAATTTTCTGAAACTTGGCATGTGTTTGGGGCATGAAAGAATAATAAGCCTGCACAGTTTCACGCGTCTATCTCAAACGCTTTTTGAGCTATCGGCATACATGTATGTAATTGGCATTCACGTTTTTGCATTTCTTAGTAAATGTTTAATACACGGCCTGTGGGAAAACTGCTGAAAGCGTATAGCACAACGATTTTTAAAGCTACGCATTACCTGATGGTTAAAACTATATAAATTTTGTATCACAAGATGCGCAAGACTCTATACTATAAAGTCATGAAAGCTGTCGGCACCAAAAAGTTATATCTCAACTTATTTCGGCAAATGTACTTGAGTCCCATAGACTTTGTGTATAACTTCGAGTGTTCTAATAATTTTGGCCACCACTGTATAAATTCAGAGTATTGTTATTATTATTAAGAGAGTTATTACTGCGAACCCCCCCCCCCCCAAAAAAAAAAAAAAAAAAAAAAAAAACAACAACAACAACAAAACAAAACAAAACAAAAGAGAGAGAGAGAGAGAGAGGGGGGGGGGGTGAAGGAAATTATATCATCATAAATATCATTGAGAATGGAAACTAAGACAGAAATAAGTTTTAAACAAACAATATTGTTTGTAGTTGCAACTAAAAACTATTTATTGTTCGATCCAACATTGTCCAAAGAAAGATATAGTTTAAAAGTGATCATTATGATAGGCCACAAACCTAATTGTCCGCACTTGAAATTCAAATTCGAGGGCAACTTTAAAATGATTTTAAAAGCCAAAATTGAAATCATAAACTTAATATGTTTAGACAAAGCATATATGATATAATTTCGACAATATCATGCATATTTGTGGTGATATTCCTCTTAATAACCTTGATATTTATTCAAATAAGTATTTTGATAAATTGATACGTGAGTACCAGTAAAAAAAATGGGACGACAGCATTAATTCTCACCAGGGCCACTATAAGCGAAATTTAATGAATGCTTCGCACTTAAAAAAAAAAAAATTGAATTGAAAAACGCAAAATGAATGGATTGTATAATATGCCACATTCTTTCTCGACACAATATGAAATTAAATGTCTGGAAATTAAAATGAACATTGGGAATTTCAATGATGAAAAGAATATTCTTGCAACATGATCGTTTGTTGATTATATTTATCCTTGTACATGTATATAAAATTGACCGGTAAAACCTCAATTGATAATAGGGTTGGGCGAATCTCAACTTTTTTTTTCAAAACAAGTTGTTTCTATAGTAAAATTCGACGTAGAAACTGAAAATGACAATTATTTTTGCATACGACGACGTCTTACGTCGCTAAAGTGCAAAAAACCAAAATGGCCGCCAAAATAGCGTATTATGCCCAATTATCACACTTTTTATACGTATAAACCACTTTTATTGCGTTTTATATGGCTTTTGGGTGTCAGGGAACTCAACATGGTTAATCCAACATGATTAATCCTACCTAAGTTGACTGTTAGTGTAATTTGGTAGTTAGTTTCAGTCAATATCGAGCAAAAATCACCTCATATCAAAATCACTAATTAACACCTATAACCATACTAGGTACATTTGGTCATGATAAAATTGTCAGATTTGAGCTTTTAAACCATCAAAATCCATAAAGTAACAAAATAAAACCGGTTTATACCTATAAAGTGTGTGATGAATGGGCAAAATACACTATTTTGGTTTTTTACACTTTAGCGACGTCAGACATCATCGTACACAAAAATCATTGTCATTTTTGGATTCTACATCAAATTTGACTTTAGAAGTAACTTGTTTGAAATAACTTTTCAGAAAAAAGTCATTATTTGCCCAACCCTATTGATAAGCCTCAATTTCACTCCAGCCAACTTGGCCAATGGCATGCCACATTACTCCCGTATTGTATAATGAACATATCATCACAAAAAATAAACATATTAACACTTTTGTTATCATGAACTGCTATCAAAATAATTTTGCGATGATACAAAAAAAAATAATAGTAATAAACAAATGTAACATGTTGCTGTTATGAGGAAAATGAAGTTGCAATCACTTACCGGCGCAAACTAGTATCGCACTCTTTGTCCCATGCATGCAAAACTAAAATAAGTGTGGCGTAATGTTCAGAGATATTGTGCTGATGCATGTTGCTCGGGTCACGTGACAAAGTAGGCGCGCATTTCTCTCCCGGGTCACGTGACAAAGTAGGCGCGCATTTCTCTCCGAATACGACGTGAAATAGACGGAAAACTAGATTGTAAAGTCCACAGTAGGGGAGGAGCCTATGTAGTTTCGTGTGCAAGTCATGTTAATGCTTGGCAACATCTAAATTGGTAATATTTTCTACTTGATCCCTACGAATTCGAATATACTACAGTGGCGGATCCAGAATTTCATGAGAGGGGGGGGGGCAAATTGGAATTTGAGATTTTTAGATTTTGAGCGCCCCCCTAGATCTACGTCTGTATTAAATTGTCAAATTTTAGGAACTATACAATATTATTCACTATACAATATTCATTGCTTAGTAGGGTCTGAAGTAAAGAAGTAGATTCACGTGTGTACTGTAGCTTCTCTTGGCACAGATAGTGAGCTAGAGACTAGCCTCCGACCACTCTAAACTGATATTTGTGTAAGTGTCAAATTGAGTCTGTGCTTGCAGACTAAATCATTACACCATCCTGTTTTAGGCAGTGTGCAAATTAGTTTAAGTATGCATAATTATTGAATACCTTGAATCCGGGGCCCGTATACCATGTATACGGTGAATGAAAACATTAAAGCTGGTGTATAGTTTCAGGAGAAAGAAAAAATAATTTTGATTCACATTAAGATGAATTATGAAAGATTGAATCCAAGAACTATAATAAAGCAAATGATAGTACTCGAAATCACGTTTTAGTGTCTTTATTTCATAATATAAGGATAAAAAACATAAGTCGGGGACCCGTCTCAGGTTAGCGCTCACGTGGAAAACCAACGGGGATTCTCATGTGTGGGTGTTACACACAGATCGTTCGCACTAATTCACGCCGTAACCTCCGGCGTGCGAACCTGTCAGCAGAGGTATAAACGGCAGTTAATTACGCATCATTTAAATAATTTCAATGAAATTCATCGGAAATAATGAAAGATATGTCACAAGATCTCTCACACATATCTTTTAGTGCAATGTGGACAACATGTAACTACATTTGTTCGGTTTTGTGCCAATTCCTTTTTTGTTACCAACACTACACACCAGGTTTAAGGCTATTGTGCTACAGTCACACAGACACTTACGATAAGTTACGTTTTTGTTGTTTTATCGTTATTTAGACTTCTATTTTTTAATTTCTTTTATATATCTCATTTTAAAGTAGACAACTGGAGAGTCAAAACTGCTTTAATTGCAACAAAACTCATACCACTGAAACGAAAAATCTTTACTGATTCAGAATATTTAAACCCCTTGTCAATATCTGCTTTAGATCGGGAGTTATCACCTTTCAAAGAAGGGCCCCCATTTTCAGGCTTCAGCGGTACCCCGCAAGGGCGTCGAGATTATGACGTCAACGTGGGCACCCGTACCGTGTCCACTGTATGCACGTATCGTGTACTGTGCTATATCGAGTACATTGCACATTCTGATTCTTGAAAACTTTCTTTCTCTCTTCTCATCTCATGCTTCACCCCAGGCCCTGACTAACTGGTCAAAAGTGATATATCTTGCCGACTGTTCCTCTATCATTAATTTGTCTATATATTTAAGTTATTCCGTTCCAATAATGTATTCTTTTTCATTATATTAAAATATAATTAAAATAGGCCTATCCTCAGCACAAAAGTGAGTGAAAAAAAAAGATAATAAAACAAAGTGACATTGTTTTCATTGTAGCCACTTTTAGTTTTGTTGTCATGACAAATTATTATAACCAATAATCCTATATATCTATATTGTAAGGTTATCATACTCTTGAAATTATTCATTTGGTTTTGTAAGTCTTTATATTATTGTGCAGATCTCGAGATAATTTCATCCGTTAGCTATAACAATAATTTGTCCACTTTCGGATGGAATAGCTCCTTAGTTCTTCAGTTACAGTATATGTGAACTTTTTTTTCATGGTTTTAGATATTGTTCAGAATGAAATAACATTAGTTTGTAGATTCGACCTTGTTGCAATGAATTTGACAGATTTTTGCATTCGTGATAAAAGCAGTAGTCCTATGAGAGACGACTGTATATTCCATCCGCTCCTGCCGGACTGATATACACTACCCCATCCCATTGCGTGTGTAAGAATTGAGCAAAACTAAATTAGTAGACTGTAAATATTGCAAACAATTCAATGCTTACATAATTGATTCTTAAATATTCTGTCTCTTCAATATATTGATATTAGTTTAAGGACGTTTCTGGTGTTTTAGCCATTGAATTTCGATAAATAAGGAATTTTGGAGGAAATGTGACATGACCACCTTATCAAACTAATGATGGTAGTGTTAATTCGTGTTAGTTTGGAAAGTCATGACGGTGGGATGACTTATATTTTGCTCTAAAACCTTATTTGGAGGGATTCAGATTAAAACAAAAATCATATTAAAATCAATATAGATTCAACACAGAATAAGTCTTCTTAAGACATGACCACCTTGTCAAACTAATGATGGTAGTGTTAATTCGTGTTAGTTGGGAAAGTCATGACGGTGGCATGACTTATATTTTGCTCTAAAACCTTATTTGGAGGGATTCAGATTAAAACAAAAATCATAAATTTATTAAAATCAATATAGATTCAACACAGAATAAGTCTTCTTAAGAATGAAGCCACTTTCAATTTACGTGGAATTTTAAGCATTATATCTCCCAATGTCAATGGGCAAATTAAACGCTTCACCAACAACCAACGGGCCGCACCGTTCCCGGCCCCTCGGTGAGAGATGAGCAAGGCAATTCGTGCTTTTACCATGATTGCAAACTCTTCAAAAATCTATCGCAGCAAGTTCAAATCTACAAAATAATCACAATCGTTAACAATATCTCAAAACACGATATTCTAAGGATATAAAACCCTGTATGATTTGTCCAATGTGATAAAAGAGCCATAATAATCCGAGACACAGCAACTATAGCAAGCTAGTACAGTGCGAGCAATGTGTTTACATGTATACCTATGCATGCATTGCACATGCACATAATATGCATCAAGCTGCGCACGCAAGCTCAGATCAGCTGGCTGTTGTTCGAGCTGTCTCAAGGTGTGGACGCACAAACCAGAGTTGTTCCTCCACACGCCGCGCGGCCATTGGGGGGGATTAACACCCAAAAACACTAAAAAACCATTTTACAGCTATTTCTGAAGAGTTCAAGTTCATTTTCAGCATGTCAATTCGTATTAAGAGAAAGGAAAATATATTCAGCTAACATGTCAATTTGGCCATTGATAGAGGCAAATATTGTGTATTTTCTTCCGTGTGTCTCACTTTAAGAATCTTTTATAATGCTGTCATCTGATTGGTGTTGAAGTTACAGTCATGTTTTTGAACTATGACCACCATAGTCATTTTTCCGGTTTTCACCATGACATAGTTCATTTGTTTAACAAAGTTCTTTGTTCCGACGGGCTAGCACGATTTCTTTTTTTTTCCCGTACCGTTGGCCAAAAAAGATTTGCTCTGTACCGGTTGCGTTTAACATAATTGTGCAACGGCGAATTGGTCGATGAACTGTTGGACAGCTCTGCGCGTAGGGCTTTCATCGGTAGGCCTATTTATTACTGTTGATAGAATGGATCCCTGATTTTTTCAGACGAGCGTTCAGGTTTATCCCCGATATAAGCCCCGCTGTTCGTTACAAACCGTTATTAAGCAAGGACGTCAGAGGCTACACTGACAAACCTAACCTCGTCCTTCAATGGACCTGACTAGCTTAAAGCTAGTCGGTTCAAGACGGGACTAGTTTCAAAGCTAGTCTGCACTGTTAGTCCGTCAAGACGGACTGTCATGACACATGAGATCATACATCTTCTCAACTTGACGGACGAGCTTTTAAGCCTGTCCTGCGTCCAAGCTTGATCGCCTAGTCCAGCGTCGTGACCGACTAGTAAAAAAAAGGTAGGGGGTAGGGAACGTTCACCGAATTAGAAATGACTGACTAGCTTTTGATGACAAATTTTGCCAATGTCGTTTCAATGTAACCTTCTTATTTATTCTGTTTCCGAGCATAATCCAAAGTTGATCCATCTGAAACAAAGGTTGTTTTCGGGCTGACAATCTGAAAGCTTACGAGACATAACTCTATTCATGCAAGTAATGCAAGTTCCGAGTAGGGGAGACCGGGGACAATATGTAACACGGGGCAATTGTAACAGAGGACTCCCGATCATACTAGCAGAAACACGCTTATTAAACTTAAAATTTGTAAGAGAAACATGCGGCATTTATCGCTCCACAATTGCCTGTCATTGGTGTTAGCAGATTTTACGGTTCGTGGAACTTTCTACAGCTGAAAAAAACCGTTTTTTTGAGCATAAAAGTTAATTATTTCACATACCCATTGTGCTTTTTCTTTCTGGACAAATATGTGGATGAGGCTACGGCTGTTCATTTTTTGTATATTTAGGAAATTATGTTTTAGGCCATTATTTGTGCTAAAGTTTCAACGACGGTCCGAAGCTAGGACTAGAAAAAAATCTCTTCCAAAATATGGTCACCCTCTGCCAGGGGCAATATGTAACAAGCTGTTACAATTGCCCCCCGCTGTTTCTGTTAAAGTAACTCCCTAGGAACTCTACGGTTTAAAGCAGATTTCCGCTGAACAAACAACCAAGCTATTCATAACCAATCAAGAGGGCCGCCGGAGCGTTTTTTGGAGTGGAGGGGTGCTGAGCGGCAAGTGGAGAGGGGAGTGGGGGGGGGAGGGGGGGTGGGATGAACAGACTAAAAATCAACAAATGTAATACCATTTTCTCGATTTTTGACCACGTTCCCGACTGACGAAGCCCTCCCAGGTTCGTGGCCCCTGCAAAATTACATAAAAAACATTACAAGCGCCATCAATTTGCGCTTCGCTTCCTGTAAACATAATTAAACAAATCAGAGAAAACCTCTGAACCATGGAGCTATGTATTAGAGGGACGCGTCTCCCGAGACGTCTCCACGACGTCTCCGCGACAATTATTTAAAAAAAAAATCCGTTCTCCGCAATTCAGGAGACGTCCTCCGGAGACGTCCTCTATACTTTAATCCTGTCGCGGAGACAAAGATTCCTATTCTGTCCGCGGAGACGTCTCCGCGAAGTGAGCATAGCACCCTTAGCTCACCATCCAAACTTCAGAACTTTTGAATGTATTTGTCAATTATAATGCTTTCTACAAAAAAACAAAAGGTAACAACAGTCTATAACGTCCGACATGAAAATTAGGGGTGGTATCTCACCTCTCGGCGGAGACGTCTCCCGCACACGAATAGAACATTTCGTCCCGCGATGGATATTAAATTAGCAAACGATCCGAGACGTTCTCGGGACGTCTCCTAAATCTCGGAGACGGAATTTTCTTCTTTCATAAATATGTGGCGAGACGTCTCGAGGACGTCTCGCTGATATGGGAGATGTTTTTAATACATCTGTCCGTCTGCGAAAACAACAATTTTATCTTTCTATCGCCGGAGACGTCTCCGCAAAGTGAGATCACCAGTCAGCCAAGTTTTTACTTCTTATTGTGTGTTGTTTTGTTTTTTAAATAATTTTATATCAGCTTTTGGAAAAGAAAAAAAGTAAAAATATGAAGAGGAGGTGACCATTTACGTTCTTTTTCAATGTCAGATTGTAAAAATAGGAAGTAGACTTGGATAGTAGAGGAAAAATTATCAAAGAAAAGCCTCGTTTGATAAGCTCAAGGTATCTCAGAACCTTTTACTAACTTTGAATGTATTGTCGATTATTCATGCTTTACAAAAACAAAATGGTAAAACACCCATACCGTATAATCTCAGACATGAAAATTCAATAACTTTGAACATATCTGTCTAATACGTTTTGTTAGAAATGCAATGAAATATTGATATTTTCTGTAATCAGAGCCTCAAGTTTGTTATTCTTGTTTTTTTTAAATAATTTATATCCCTTACTAGAGAACTTCAGAACTTCATAACTTTGAATGTATAATCAATTATAGTTTCTTTTTTTTTCAAGGACCAAAGGTAACCTTATCTATGAGCTCAAACATGTGGAATAAATAACTGAACATATGATTTTATTTCATTTTATTCGTCGAGTGTTCATGGTATAACACATAAAAGAAACACTGACAGGATAGCC
>CALNVZ010003430.1:13518765-13539552 GCA_940671915.1 Paracentrotus lividus | reverse complement strand
TATTAATTATTTCAATAGCCAAACCTATTTCATGTTTGGATATTACGAACCATTTTCATTTCGGATTACGAAATACAATGCTCAAGGGTGGTATTCTCACTCGCGGAGACATCTCGCTAAGAATTAAAAAATTTCGTCTCCGCGACGGATAAAAAGTATTAGAGACGTCGCGGAGACGTACTCCTGAGTTTTGGAGACGATTTTTTTTTCTTTCGCTAAATTGTGGCGGAGATGTCTCTGCGAAGTGAGATTACCAACCCTAATTGTATTAATAGGCACTCTTTCAAACAAAAACACAAGGCAATGATTAGCGAAATGCTCTTCTTAAAGGTTGCCTATATTTATTCATTGCGGAATATGTTTTATATGTCCCAAATTGACTTAAGGGGGGGGGGCGCCAAATCGGAGCAAAATGTAAAAAAAAAAAAAAACAAAAACAAAAAACAAAAAAACAAAACAAAAAAAAAACGAAAAAATACATATTAGTGCGTTGATAACCTTCTGAAACTACCCCTACAGCTGATATTTCACACCCCCAACCAACCCCCCCCCCCCCCCCCGCTTATCGCTCAAGCCATCGTGACGTAAAAAAATTTGAGTGTACCTTTTGGCTCGCCCGGTGTAACAGGGAAAAAAACATATCAATTCTAGTTGTAAAACTTAAAGGAAGAGGGGCGCTATCCACTCTACGCAAATCAAACGCTGCCATAGACATTTTGTATTTTGCACAGTTTTTTCACTTTGTTTTCTTGATTATGGCGAGCAACTAACCTTTTTCAAAGAAATGAATCTACTGAATAATTACGTTAAAGATTCCTTTTTTTTCTTTCAAAAATTAGGAATAACTAAACTGCAAAGCGGTGTGGAAAAAAAGTCCTGTCACTTGTGTCAATTCGAAATCCTAATCAGATCAAATTCCTGTACAATATGCAAATTTTGCTCTCAAAAATAGCTCATACGCCACATAATTATCTTCCTGGATAACGCATAATCTATATAACAGCTTAATGATCAAAGCCGTGTTTAAAAGCCTTGAATTCTCAACCTTCCAGACGATGGTAATTCCATCGATTGGTTAAAAAAAGTCCTGTCACTTTGAACATTGTCACAAACAATCTTTACTCGATGGGTCAATATTCCTCATATCACATGCATATCGCATGTGGACGCGTCTCTGCAGGATGTGACAAGATCACTAAATTGTATATCAATAATCGTTCAAGCGAACATCATCTATGGTGAAATAAAAGATTCTGATTACAACTAGCACAATGGTGTTATAAGGCTTGCAAAAATGTATTTTCCCCAATCTGGTCTGAAGCATCTACCTACGAAAACTATGATAAAAGTTCAATTATTTATTTCATGTCCATGAGAATATAGCTCGAACGGATCGACTGACAACCATTTTTACACAGGGATAGTTTTCTTAGGCGATTTGTACGCTAAGTAATAATTGCAGCAGTTGTCAATCGGTCGCTTCCCGCCGTTATAGCGCGGGTTTTGGTTGACATTAATTAACACCGTATAATTTTCTGCGCCGCCTCAGTTGTATTTCCACTAAACTCATGAATGTAATGTTGCGTTTCCCCTTCCTCAAATAATGGACGCGTCTTTATGTTAAGATTTAATGTCAACGTTAGGTTTACATTTCACGTGGAGTAGAATGATATGATAGGAAATGCTACCTTTCTTCAGCCACCACTGGCGCCAAATCAAATCACATCGGGCCCCCCGGGGTTGCCAAAAATCCTGGATACCCGCGCCTGTATATGGTGCACAGAAGGCTTTTTTTTTAAATACAGTATAAAATTATGGTATAAAACCGGTTACCGTTGTACGTATAACACGTGTTAATATTATACGGCGTTTTCTCTATAATGGGCGAAATTTTGGATTTTTTCGGTATATTAGCTATAGGTATTCGTAAATAGCTTTTAACAGAAAAAAGATTTTAACAAATCTTTTACACATTCACATACCAATGGCATTTTTTTCAGAAAGTGACAACTCTCAGCTCTTTTAGAAATTTTTTGAACATTAAATTAAAAGATATTAAAATATTTATAATTTGGAAAAAAAAAAAAAAAAAAGGTTTTAAGTACAAAACTGAATTTATCTAATTTCAATTCTCACTAAAAGCATTGTTTTAAAGAAAATTAATGACTCTTTCAGATGAGACCCAACTCATTGAGTTTAAAGAATTATTTCTGGTCTTTTCTTTAAAAATACTATTTTTGTAAAAAGGGCGGCTATTTTTGCCGCCGCCCCCGCCTGTAGAGACCCTCGTGTCACTTTTCATGAGAAAGACGGAGAAAGCGAGAAGGTAGAAACAAAAACAAATTGATCGAGAGAGGCATGGAGGGAAAAACTCACGAAGGGAGAGAGGGAGAGAGAGAAGAGAAGCGAAAGATAGAGGAGGAGAGAAGAGAGAGGAGAAGGAAAGAGAGAATTCGCAGACCACCGACAGACCCATGAGATGAACCATTTATCACTTTACACACCGGGTAGTCCACCCTTAGCGGTGTTGCTATGAGGGGTACAAAGAATCGATTATTACTATAGGACTACTTTTTGATCCTCGCCGATGCAGTTAACTCTAAAGAAATATGGGTTTGCCCCCCGGTAATACAGCCGTACGTCACCATTTTACATCGACAATAACAAGTGGAGGACTTTGGAATGGAGGAATTAAGTAATTTCAGTAGCATCTGCATCCAGGCTTGACATGTAGCTGATTCCAACGCAAAGAAGGAGAAGAAAGAGGGAAGTGTAAAGATGAGCATGGATAAGTCGCAAGAGATTTAGAGAGCTCGCAGCATTAACATTAGGCCTACCTCTGTATAATACAAATGGAAAGAACTTCAGAAAAAAACAATCATGATTTAAGATTATATCCAACGAAGGCAGAGAGTGCAAAATGACTGAAAGGAATCGATAAGTACCGTGGCAGTCTTGTAGCGAAACTGAAATACATTGGAAAGTACAGACTACCATCACGGATAAGGCAGGTAATATCTATTTCCTCACTTCTAAACAGCAGGTGAAAGCTTCCAAATGCCACGTAGCTCGAAAACAGAAGAGTTCAGTTCGTAATATCCTGAAGGTATAGATAGTATCACTGCCGAGAAGCTATAGAATTCACTACTCAGAACGGCGAGCGTAGACAACACTTCCCTATTCAATAATATACAAATCATCTCCATTTGCTTAGAAAAATTGCCTTGGACAGCGCCTAACTCCAAAAAGGACTGAGCATCTCTACTAGAGACTAAATAATGATATTACAATATTCGCGTCTACAAGATAGTCACCTTCATCGACGCTCCATTATAAGAGAGCTGACCGAAAAATAGAGTCAGAGGATACTCAGGTTCCCATTGTTGCAACTTTAGACAGAGGAGTATAATGAACAGCAAAAAAATAATTGAACATGATGGATACAACAGAGGATGATAGGATTAAGAAGGCAGTTTGATTTATGAAGTAAAATTCCATACAATAAATTAGCCACTCAAATAAAATTTTCTTAGACAAGAATTTAAAATCCTGTCGGCTGAAGATTTGGTAGACACTCCAATATAGATAACGCTCCTAATCCAACGATTCGTGAAAAAATTAAAATCAGTATCAACAAAATAAACCCAGAAGAAAAAGTCACTCTTTGGAGAATATTCACCAGAAAATCGCTCAAAATTAGCAAGTTATAATTGGGTGTTCAAAATCCTCTGTCCGTAATATGTTTTGAATCCCCGCTCTAGCTGATCTTTATAAAGCAACGAGAATGAAATCAGGCACTTGAAATGACGTAAGTAACGCAAGCCAATTTGGCAAAAATGAAATGCCACCTCGCCTAATCAAGCTATCCCTATGCATCATTATACCGCTCACAGGATCACACTGTATCATCAGTCCATACTACGTCCTTGCGACTTAGTCCTGACCGGTGGCTAGTCTTACGTTGTAATAACTGAGAGTAACGAAAGTATGAATATACTTCACTTTATCGATGCTGTTACGATAACTCAATTGACTATCGTCTGGGGTCGGCCAATTCCAATAAAAGTGTTCAGAAGAACAAATATCAGGGCGCCCACTACCGTCCTTAAATATTCCTAATCGAGCCGGTTGGCAAATCTGTACCTGAGAAGCGAGGTATGGAACGTTACTACAGCACACAATATTGCGCGTACTTATTAGAGCGTTCTAAGTATGATGTGTGCTTAGACGTCAGTATCATAACAGCAATGTGTAGCTCATATAATTATCTATAGTTTAAAATATAAACGTAAGTGAACAACGTTATCTCGTGGACCACGTGGTAGAGACTATACTCTGAACTGAGAGAGTACGTCACATACGAACATACGTTTCCAATTTTAATACCACGAAGAGCATAGTCATAATTACGCCTGTCACACTGAGTCTAGTCTCATCTCCCGTTCGTAAGAGTTTCTATTGGATAGAACTGACTCAATCTGTATTACACACATGGACCTGAATACGTATGATCATCCTGGATATATCTATACAGACCAGATGAACTATATCTCTGCTCTAACAGATCATCTCAGAACGACTGGCTCTCTGAATCAGGATATGAATCGTCAAACAAAAATCCAAACCTTGCTGGCGATTCACTTACATTACTAAGAGCTCCTTAATATTGCAATAAAATAATTGAAATAATTAAATACCCAACACAGGAATAGTTAAGTGCTCGGATTAAGACCAGACAAGACACCTCTCTCCTCCTCCCCTTAAAGAGATCCCTCTGTCCATAAATGTAACCCTAACGACACAACTATCCCTTTGTCGATAAGACCAATAAAAAATAGAGAGAAAGAGGCAAAATATCCGACTCTTATAGTAATGTAAAATGTTCAACACGACAACAATACGTAATCCTGGCTGTCAAGTCGGTAACACATATAAAATTATGAACAAAACGTGCACTAATAAACGCAGATGATAAGCACTAATAACTTCTGTACAAGCACGATGATATCACGGTATCCTCACTCGGAAACGTTAAAGTCGTTATCCCTCAACAAATCTAATCATGAGTCTGTCTCATTAGGCACTTTAAGAACCGAGACGCGTTTGAGAATAAAACATCGCATAAGCGAAATACACGTATAGTAGATACAATAAAAGCCACACATGAGATACAGTCAATAAAAACCATATAACTAATACCAATATTATGAAACTAAATTAACATGTACACGAACTTATAGCGTAATCCCTGAGTATCCGAGAAATTTCCAATAAACGAGAACAACGCCAGAAGATCACATTGACTTTATTCTGCAATTTATCACACAATCTCGTGTGAGCTGCTGTAATATCCAGTTTGAGATATGAAACCAGAAGTTATATCTACAAGCTCAAACAAAAATAATCACCATATCTTCGCACGACGTCACACATGACTTAACTAGTAGTAGAGTCTTCGACATAATGGAACACAAAGAATAGAAGTCAAGATAATTTCCTGTAGAATTACCTTCCTCCGACCGCACAAAAAATATTTACGCGATAAACTTATGTTTTATCGAACAGCTATAATATCTACCAGATACAAGAGCGCTATACTAGCGCAAGAAAAAAATCTTTTAAGAGCTTAATTTGTACCACAAACACCTTATCATTCCGAAAAAGATTCACACCTATTAAATTATTTATTTTCCCGACTGTCACCTCTTTTTTGACACAGACTGTGAGTCAAAGTGAACGAGCAGCTTTACAATCAAGCTTAACTGAAGAACTGAAAAAAGAAGAGACATAAAACAACGTATTGCGGACCGCTGATAATAAGGACTGGGATAACCCTCTGACGTAACGAAAGCTATTTATGCACTGACCTACGAGCATCGATTATATCAAGAAATTTCTATTCTCGAAAGGTATATAAGTTCAACCGACGCACAAAAGTCCCGTTCAAGTCAGCGTCCTCGTAAAGCAACGGTCCAAAACGTGCACAAGAACGGTTATAAACGACCTCAGATATGTGACGGAGGCCGCTCCTAGATCCCTCCTCCCACAACCCGTGTGTGCCTCATATTACCCCACCATGTCCCCTCCGCTCCTCCGATTAAGGATCTAATGATTTGTATATCCTGTATTTGCAGTATGACTTGTATAAGTGATCTGTAAGTTTATGTTATAACCTTGCACTGTATTCTACCTCCTCTTGTATCCAGCATATCATTTATCCTCCGGTCACATTGTCCACCTCACCCTATAATTGTATCATCTACCTATAAGGAACTATCGCCATATAGCACTACAGCTTTACTTTCTAGTGTTCCATTCTTTTCCTTCAATGAACAACTTAATGATATGGATTTTTATATATTACACATGATGCTTATATCGTAATTTTTTTAAACGACCTCTAAATAAAGCAATTTGAATTGAAAATTGAGATCTGATCAGAAGCTTTATATTCTATTATAGGAAGAAAATCGTGCCATGACACGAGTATCTCACGCATATCTAGTACTGCGAGAATGTTTCAAAATCGTCTGTGACTGCACGGTTTTCTCGATGACTCCTTCACAAGTCTCAATTGCTATCAGTAATAAAAACAAACTAGCTACTCAATTGACAATCGGACTTGATAATGACGAGGCAAGCAAGCAATTTATGTTGATTATGAATGTGATATTCGCATAAATTTACGCATTTATAACTATCATTTTCTACCGCGCACCCACAACTCTTCAAAGTACCTTATGTTACACAGTTGGTTCCAACCTCATGTAGCTCTACCAGATGCGAACAAAAGGAGAAAAAAAATCACAATCTGGTCTAACCAATAAAGAAGTAAGAACATTTTTTATTCATGGGAGTTTTGAAAAATGCGCATTCCAAATTAGCATATTTTAATGAGTTTCACACTCTCTCTGTGAGAGAATTATTGAATCCCCACCTAGTGCTATCATATGAAGCAACAGAATTGAAAAGTCGGACTGACGAAGAAATGACGCAAGAAGTAAGATATTTATGAAATGTAGGAATCGGACCGACGAATCGACGTGACGACCACGGCTAAGCGTCGAGCTAGTGCTCTTTCGCACCGCCTCTGACGCATGCTAAAAACTATTTTCAAAAAGGGCTTGTTTTTATAATATGGCATCTTTTGCTTTTTCTTCCAGGGGGCCTTCCTATGGCGGGCGCGTCCGGAAAGGCGTGGGTGCCTGTGGGTAATTATGGTGCCCCTTTCGTGTCTCTCTCGCACGCACCGCGTGCTTTATATTATCTTTCCTGGCATTCACCATCCAATTCGACTCATTTTAATTGTTTCACCCACATGTCCTACCTATATCTACTCCCCTCTCTCTACTTCTATCTATACTGACGGTACAAAATTCATAGCTCATCTCTGCCCCTCTATGCGCACACACCTTCCGTGTGCTCGATGAGGAAGTAACTCTACCAACCATGCTACCGGCATGATTCAACTACTACCTGCTTACCGATTGTGTGAAAGTGTGGCAAACGTTCTAGACTCCCTTCTTATCGCTCGCGGGGCCACCAGAACGTCGATATCATAATTAAAATGCATAGAATCGCGTGAAATTTTGATAGAAACGAAACAATACGGAACTGAAAAACACAATACCAGTAACCAAACTGTCCAACGAATAGTGTCTTACAAAGAATTAAGAGCCAGTACCAAATGGACTATCATCATTATGTCATTCTGAGTAACCGGTAATATATGGCACCACAACGAACTCGCATAAACAGTGTACCAAGCGCAATTATAAGCGTAGAAAAATGGGGACATTAACTTGTACGATCTTAGCCAACCTATAATCTACTTAACTGTAGTTGCTATTGATGCAAAAAATATTCAAAATATTAAGGCTGAACTCAAGTCATATTGATCTAAACCGAATTGATGGATGTATACATAACAGACTGTATAGAAATATACAATAAATCCAAACAAACAGTTATTATACATTACAATCATAAAGAACATAAATAATACTATAAATAGAAAATATACTGATAAACAGTCAATTAACAAAAAGGCCATAAATAAAAGATACACCATCAACCTGTGGGTATTAAATGATGCCGCACTCCGCACAGAAGTTGTTAACTCAGTAATAGGTGAATTAAATACACTCAGAGCAATGAGATAATACGTAAGACGATTAAATAGTAATAATCGCTTCGACTATATCATAATTACATACTGGCTATAATGGAAAACACTGATTCACTTATGCATACAATATTTTATAACCATACAATGTACTTATTCATACGATCTCGTAGTAAATAGTGACAATGTGATCAAGTGGCGCCATAATTACCCAAGTTCCCACATATGTGCCAACAGTAAAGAAGAGTTATGTGTTATTACGTCCAGCCCACACAATTATAAACCCATATAAGTCTGTTTCCACAACAGTGTCAGTTGGAATTCCCAAGAACGAGCGAACTCCATGTGCTTAAAACAGCTCCCTATTAGTCATAGTGATGCCTGCCAATACATGCAGCCTGCCTATATATCTTTTACTCTTCTCCTTGCTCAACAATATTGTGATCCAAAATTATGATGTCGAACTCGAATATTATGTGATTAAAAATGGTTTAAATCATCATACTATGCTACTCGTAACTCAGAAAGAAAAGATACTGCCATGAAATACTAAATAAGTCCTTTAATAACAAGATAATGAATGTTGTAAAATAATTCCTGACACAATCACTTTTATATAATACAGACTTCAAACCATTTATCAAGATTGAACTCTCATACAGAGCCAAAGTATAATACATAATATATACACTAGGATACATGAGGTGTCTACGGTTCCCCATGCTGCTCAGTGCCATGAAGCACAGCACCTCTTGAGAGAGTAGTAGAGAGAAGAGGATACATAAGAGTTACAAGAAAAGAACGACAACACATATGATACGCCAGGAGATAGAGAGTAGAGAGTACATCCTGAGTGAGGAATCAATATCATTAGACTATATTCCTAGAAAAATGGACTATACACAGCGATTAGAGAGAGACGAAATGACGAGGCAAGGCTAATGCAGTATAGTACACTAAGTAGCTCTTAGCGTCAAAGAACATAAAACAAATAGTACACTATCTTCAGAGAGCTAAAGACCCAACGCTAAGGAAAGAAATTTTATAAAACGCACATCGAACCTCTTGTTTATGTATAAAATATGAATAATGGCTTTCAAAATATAATAGTTTATACTTAACCCAAACTATAAGAACCTATCCATAACATGTGAGCTAAAGATAAATCCACCCTATTCTCAGAGTTATCTGTGTTGAATAAAGTTACTAAATATTGGTCACACCAAAAAAAAGGTCGTACCCAATAATGTCCCACTGTCTACCAACACGTAACTCGTAATACTAACCGCCATAAAATAGCTCAGCGCCAACAAGATCTCAGAGGTATACTAATTTAGATAAAACTGATAATATGGCAGGTATTATTCAAAGAAGATTATTTGATCGACTAAGACTGACTGAATACTAAATACATAGATCATATACGAATCCCTCTTTTAAGAAAAAAATACAATTCCTATTCAATACGCACACCACGAAAACCTATGATCGTAATGCCATTTTACACTGACATCCCGCATTGTGTATAAAAAAAAGAAAGAAAGAAAGTAGAAACTGGAATCGCAAACATAGTAATACTGAGAGAAAATGTGTAAGAAAGAGATGTAACGGTATACCTAATGACTATCAAGTGATATAAAATCCAAGAGGCGAATTGTATCTAGCCAAAACCCTAATTTGATGAAGAATACTAATAATTAACTCTGTGATATCTCGTGTACATTTATAAGGACACCACACAGATGAATAAATATATCTGAGATACCTAGAGCAAGTTAGGAGACAGTAGTATCTAGGCGAATATACTAGAAGGTAGGTGGCCCACAAATATTAGAACACCAAACAAAATACACTATACCCGAATCTGATTTAGTATAATATCATTCTAGAATTTGACCCATGTATTACTAATATAACCCATATGATAAAATGTTAATAGCACTCAGTACGTCACAGATAAAGTCATTGTGAATAATGCTATAACAATAAACATAAAAGAATAACAATACTCCCATAGACCATCTCTTGAAACTTCACTCCAAACACATCGCTGCCACTCTAATCACACGTGTTACGAACCATCCAAATTGAAACAGTCAATACTAAAAATCTGCACACTTCCCAATTATACAGGTTATCAACAGTGTATACACAGTATAAAAATTAAGCCATAATCACATACCACACCAAACACATCCACACACGTTCACACACACGACCCCCGACGCACCGCCAGCACTCCACGCAAGAATGGTACCTCAATTTTGCTTAATGCTCGGATTCCTGAGAATAGTCAAATATGCAGAGTCGACCACGTACAAGTTGAACATCTAATTAGAGACCTTTAAATATTGTAGTTTGAGTGCGCCCCAATAGGTATCTGAATCTCGAAGAGTTGAGACTCTATGCCGCTCGAAGAGCAAGCCCATAAAATATTAAATAATGATTATATATTATTATTAGTTTACCCATTACTCTATCCTACACCCTATTATATTATTATTATATATAATTATGAAATTAATACAAATCTCAAAACTATATTTATTATTATTATATTTTCACATATTGCATCTTAAAATTATTCACCAATAATATAAAATCTCATGATATTCCTTTAAAAATATGCACTACTAAGTAATCAGTTATATGTACCTGACACAATAAAACAATACTTAACCTTATCTCATTGTAAATAAGTGAAAGGTTATTTGCTATCTCACTTACCAAGGAGAACTAGGGGCCAACTACATCCCTTACCCAATGGGACTCAAATTTTCTGAAACTTTGAATTTGAGATAAGGGCAATAGACTACAGAAATTCTAAGACCCTGCAAGCTCCTACAGGACGATCGTAATCATACAATATTCGCTAGCCACGCTGAATCGGCATCACCATATATAGTAAGCATACTAGGCAATTCTATCGTATTGAAGACATTTCTAGTCCAATAGTTTAAAACCACGAGACCTGGAGAGAATCACTACTAAAGTCGCAAGTAATGAGTAGCAACAACGATTTTAAAGCTACGCATTAACCTGATGGTTAAGCGTATATACAGAGTGTTAGATGGATGAATTCATGCGATGACAAGATGCAGTGACAAGTACTCCTATCTAGAATTTGTTTTCCCTCGAGATATGGATAATTGTTATAATATTTTTTCCGTTCAGGTATACTATCTATATCAATGATATCCTATAACACCAAATAATTAACAACGCGCCTCATCAAATAAATAGATATATATAATATATCTAAAAGTCAACATACCCAACCGGACGAAATGTAGCCATGAAAAGCAAGAACATCGTAAAGACATCCTAAACTCCATAACCCTTATATCTTAGTAAGTCTATGAACAAGCTGCTGGTGCATCCGAGAAAACAAAGAGTTAAATGTTCATACTCATATTTCAGGTCATAATTACTTGAGTCCTCATAGACCGTGTAGAAAGTGCTATAACTTCAGATGTGTATATATATATGTTGGACACATACCAACATGTATAAATCAAGATATTATATATCATATTGATAAAATTCAACAATAGTGAATATCCTAAAAAACCATCAACCTTAAATAAAACAAGTCTCTATTATCATGATATAGTTATACCAGATGCCGAATCAAATTTTATTCACAAACATGTCAATAATATAGTTCCAGTTTCATTGTCCACCCTGAGCATTAACGACACTGTCAAAACAGTTTTCCGTGTCTGACGGAAATGATGTCGAAATCCCATCATTTGGCAGAACTAGTGGACCCACCCCCCATATACAATCATAATAATGACATTTAAAAAAACAGTTTATTAAACAACATGGCGGATTCACTCAACAGTCCAGACAAAGAACACTTCTAAATAATTAATGGTGAATATGTTCATAACAATCAATCAATTAAAATCAACCAAAAGAACATTTATTTTCCAATAAGAAGGCAGAATCCACAAATACATGGTTGAGCACGTAATATCAAGTTGCGAACAAAAACCAAACAAGAGTTCACTATCTGACACAGAAAACCACCCTCCACCACAACAGAATAAAAACAACGCAACAAAAACCACAAGAATAACCACAAACACAACACAAGAACAAAACAAAGACGCAGAAGAGAAGTAGGAAGATTGGACGAGGTAGTGTGAGGGTGACACGAGGAAACTAATGACATACTCACCATCATAATACAGGAATATCCTAATGAGAATGGTAATACTGCAAGAGCAGCAAGAGAAAGAGTTGTAAACAAGACGAAATACTGTAGTTATGTACGCTAATAGACAACTAAAAAATAATCTCAAGATAAATCGAAGGTCCACACAATGTCAATAAGAAAAGAGCATAATCTTAAACCAAGTGATGTCATTTCTATAAGATAGACACGAAACTAAAGCTAATTGTCCTGCAACTTTGATTAATCAATTCAAGATAAATCTAGCGCTAACTTTTTACACCACATGATATTATTAACAGCTCAAAATTGAATTATCTAATAGCATTCAGTATGAGATTCTAGACAAATACTTATATGATACCATATATTTCGAATCATATATCATTGCATATAATCATAAAGTGGTGATATAAATTCCTCTAATCACAATAACCACGAATGATAATATAATAAATAATATAGATACTGTGATAAATTGATACAGTGAGTACCAGTAAAAAAATGGGACGACAGCATTAATTCTCACCCCAGGAAACCAATCAAATCGACACTGCTATGCTGAACACTTCAAAAAAATTACTCTGAATGAAAAAAAACGCAGTATGAATTGAATCTACGTCACTCAGATATGCGCACATTCATTCTGCGATCATTCACAAAATGTACAATGAAATGTCTGCAAATAAGTAATGAATAGAACATTGGGAATTCAATGAATAGACACAAAGCAAATTACTGCCCGATACATGATGTCGTATCTCGATGATCCCATGGATGACACATCTGTACTCACAGTGCATCGCCCCAAAAACTTGATGAAATGAAAATCTCTAACGGTACAGATCAACCGCAAAATTTGATACCAGCCTCAACACGGTTCCACTCCAGCCAACTGGCTAATGGCATTGCCACATTACATATCATCACATATAAAACAACATAGGAAGCATTACAATATATATACCAAACTGTTATGTCTACTCTATCCGAACGACGGATTCAAAAATACAATATTTGCACCTCAAACACTACACCATATTCTAAAATCAATATGAAGTATAATCAATAAAACAACGAAATCCGATATCATGTGTGCCTGAATAAGAGTAAAAATGCACATGCACCGAATAACCAACAACAATAACTTAACCTGACCCCAAACTAAGTAACCTCCAGCGTCTTTAGTACCATGCATAGCAGGAAACTAAATAAGTTTGGCGTACCATGGTCAGACTATATCTCTGCTGACTCGGAATGAGTCCTGCTTCCGCGCGGCCTCCCACGTAAACACAAAAAGTATGGTCGCGCATATTTACTCATCTCGTAAATAACCGATCAGTGATAAATGTAAGTGAACTGGAAAACTTAAGTGAAGAGTAAAGTAAAGGTCCACAATTAGGACAGGAGCCTATGTAGTTTCGTGTTGCCAAGTCATGTTAATCGACTTCTGAACCAAAACATCATAGAATTACGGCGTACGTCCCCACCACCTCCACTATTTTATAACCGACCCCCCTTGACTCCACACAGAATACTTCTATTAGTACCGACCTATCTAATAACTTGTAAGGACGTAATCGCGACCGAAATAATTATCGCAAGGCGGCGGGTCCAATGCGGCAAAGTGAATTAATGAGACTTTTTAGATTTTTAGCGCCCCCCTAGATCTGCATCTGTATTAAATGTCAAATTTTAGTGGAACTATACAATATTATTCACTATACAATATTCTCATTGCTAGAAGGGTTCTGAAGTAAAGAAGTAGATTTCACGTGTGTACTGTAGTTCTCTTGACAACAGATAGTGAGCTAGAGGCTAGCCTCCGACCACTCTAACTGATATTTGTGTAAGTGTCAGAATTATCTGTGCTTGCCAGACTAAGATCATTACACCATCCTGTTTTAGGCAGGTTGTGCAAATTAGTTAAGTATGCATAATTATTGAATACCTTGAATCCGGGGCCCGTATTAACCATTATACGGTGAATTGAAAACTTAAAGCTGGTGCTATAGTTTCGGGATAAAGAAAAAAAAAAAATTTGATTCACATTAGATAAAATTATGAAAAGATTGAATCCAAGAACTATAATAAAAAGCAAAATGCATCAGTACTTGAAAATCACGTTTTAGTGTCTTTATTTTCATAATATAAGGATAAAAAAGATAAGTCGGGGACCCGTCTCAGTTAGCGCTCACGTGGAAAACCAATGGGGATTCTCATGTGTGGGTGTTACACACAGCATCGTTCGCACTAATTCACGCCGTACCTCCGGCGTGCGAATCTGTCAGCAGAGTATAAACGGCAGTTAAACGCAATTTAAATAATTTTCAATGAAAAAATTCATCGGAAAATAATGAAAAGATATGTCACAAGATCTCTCACACATATCTTTTAGTGCAATATGGACACATGTAACTAATTGCGGTGTGCCAATTCCTTTTTTGTTTACCAACACTACAACACCAGGTTTAAGGCTATTGTGTTACAGTCACACAGACACTTACGATTAGTTACGTTTTTGTTGTTTATCCTTGTTGACTTCTACCAAGGCACAGTGAAGGTGGACGCAGAAGAGGACGTAAAGGACAAGCTGGAGGAGAAATGTAAAGACATGGACAGATATGACAATGCAAGAATTGCTGTCGACTAACAACTGACAGGAAGGCATGGAGGAAAAAAATGTGCTTCTTTCGCTCTCAAATCCCCCAACGACTCCGGAAGAGTCCAAGGGATTGAGTGAGTGAGACTCTATTCTAAATTTCTTTTATATATCTCTTTAATAATGCTTCATCTGATTGGTGAAAGTACAGTCATGTTGAAACGTGATGACCACCATAGTCATTTTCCCGGTTTCACCATGATGACATAGTCATTTTTTACAGTTCTTTTTCCCGGCTAGCACGATGTGTTTCTTTTTTCTTTTTTTTTTTCGTACGTGCAAAAAGTTGCTCTGTTGCGGTTGCCGGTTTCCATAATTGCAACCGAATTTGGTCGATAACTTTGGACAGCTTGCGCGTTAGGCTTTCATCGGTAGGCCTATTATTACTGTTGATAGAATGGATCCTGATTTTCAGACGAGCGTTAGTTTATCCCGATATAGCCGTGTTTCGAAAACGTAATTAAAGCAAGACGTCAGAGGCTAATCTTCTTTCTCTAATTGCGGCTGGTCACAGTCGCCGTACCTCTGACTGCAACTCTCTACGATGGATTTCGTAGAAAATTCGTGCAGCGTATGCACCATGAAGGCACGTTGCATGTACGACGTGCAGGAAGTTTTTCCAGTACCAATACCACAGAAACGCTGCAATCGCAGAAGTTGACCCAGGACCTGTGCGTGCTTTGTGCATGCAACGCAGGGTGATGGCACGTGCCCCGTAGCCTACGACGAGTTGTGACCGCCGCATTAGACAGCAAATCTGCAGTTAAAGCTAATCTAATGTTGTAGTCATAAGATTAAATTGTGGACGAAACTGTCTTAAAGTGATGGGAAAGGTTGATAACAATTTATTTAAGAATTGTTTATTGATGTGATGAATTGGAAGTAAGAAAATTCTAAGAAATTTACCAAATAATGTTAAACAAAAATGCATGTATGGGACTACGTCATGTACATGTCCTTGCCATGTTAGGGACCCGAACAGATCAGCTTTTTTGGTCATATTATCATCATGAAGGCATTTGAAGAGCAATCCTTTTCAGTGGAACTTTCTACAATAAAATCCTTCCTAAATACCTTGAAAATAATTTGAAAGCTTACAGTTATTTTCTTGACCCATGGTTCACCTTTCCCACTACACTAGATTCTCTTTAACTGTAAGTATAATGGTGGTGTCACATGCACCGGGTAAAATGAACGTGTCTTCGCCGTTCACCGAAAAACCAAAATTTGCAATACGGCAATAAAACGGCACCGGCCACTTAATATTTCTAATCATTTTCACCAGGTCTGTATCGTTCTATACCGGGTCTATACCAGGTCCTAGCCAGCCTGGTACCGGGCTGACCGTCCTCATAATTATGTAGTCCATGCTTTCCTTTTGTCCGTGCGATTACCGCTTGCCCACCGGCCTTACCGCTCTCTGACAAGAAAAAGAAAATTGTTTTCTTCGCCGGGTGACTCACCGTTTTCCACCGTTCGCGACCGTGCAAAACAGGTTGATGCGAACGGCGGGACACGGAGGATACCCGGTGATGGTATACGGTGGGTCGGTGATGACCTGTCAAAAACGTTCACGTTATTTTGTCTTCGGTTCATGCCCGGCGAATGTTTTGAGCATGCTCGAGCATGCTCAAAATTTTCGCCGGGCATGAACCGCAGGCATAGGTCGATGGAGACCCGGTGTAAGGGTGATATAATGGCGTTTTGATGACGGTATTCGGATGGTATGAGGACGGAACAAACGCTCCACACCCGTCCACAAAGCGGTCATTCACGGTGATGGATTGGACTGGCGGATCTACCCTTATGGTGTCTTCAATCGGCCTTTGTTCCAAAGCTTCTCGATCTCATCGCTCTCTTCACAAGCTCAGAGAGGAATGATTATGCAGCTTTCTAATAGATAAATATAAATCTTGAAATAATTTTATTGGTCATTGTCGGGGAGTAAGAATTAAAATCTGGTTCTTTTATGGACATTTAATCTAAAGTAATGTCAATTCTTTTTCATGTTTGTTTTGTTTTGTTTGACATTTAGTTTCAAAGTTCTTTATAACAGCTTTGCAAATAATCATTAGACGACTTTCCTAATAATCTTCCAGTATAGTTTGATTTAAAACGTTGCCCAAAATTACATGTATACTTATACCCGCGTTTCATAAAAAATGTATTAGTTTTATATATATATTATATATATATTTATTTTCTTTTCTCGCGAAAATTTCCCCATGCTTTTGAAATATTTAAATCTTGTTATATCAAATGAAATATTGTTATCATAATAAAAGTACTTTATTATATTTTTAATCATTATGTTATGAATTGTCAAATATTTTGTTATAATTATTTCATTACAATATTCTTTAGCCAAATTATAACCCTCTATAGAATCGCATCGAGAAAAATGCCTACATCATTCATAATTCTGCTTTTGGATATTTTTGTTATGATCCATGGATTAGTTTTTGTTTATTTTATTTTCATTGTTTTACACACGACCCTTTTCAGTGATTTTACTGTGATTACATACATAATCAGAACTATAAAAGACAATACCTTAATGATGATATTTTTTATTAATAAAAATACATGCAAATGACATTGAATTTTATATCGAGAACCGCTTTTAAGATTGCCCCCCCAAAAAACAATACGAATTTCGTTTGCCAAGATTGTATATAATTCATGTAATTAATTTAATTTCAGTGGGGTATGGGATAATGACATACCAAATTGAACCATTTTTCAAGGAAGCCTACAAATAATCGGAAATACAAAAAGAACTTACCCAGGCATTTCCCGACCGAAAATTTAGGTAAGAATAGTGCTTAAAATTGAGATTTAAGGGCCTTTTCCCCCCCCTTATCGCCCGCCCCTCCCCAGAATAACAGATAATAATTATTATACATGTATATGAATGGACGGAGTGACCCGTATGGTTGTTGTTTTAAAGAATGATGGGTATTTGGACGCCCAAAGACAAAAACGCAGACCCCTACACTGAAAACCTAAACGGGTAGACCGACTAGCTTTAAAGCTAGTCGTAGTGATGCCCAGACTGACTAGCTTTAAAGCTAGTCGTCACGACGGACTAGTTTTCCTTCAACACAACCCGTTATTACGGACTAGCTTTAAAACTTGTCCGTTCTCTACGGACTAGCTTGAAAGCTAGTCCGTCAAGTTAGTCCGTCAAGACGGACTAGTTTTAATGCTCGTCGTCACGACGGACTAATTTAAAGCTCGTCCGTCGTGACCGACTAGTTCGACGGGACTAGCCTAAAAGCAGTCGTAGTGATGCCCAGACTGACGAGCTTTTGAGCAGGACTAGCTTTACAGCTAGTCGGTCATGGTGTAAAAGCTAGTCCGTCGCGCTTTATCTGCCGCGATGTTCTTGCTGCTGTCTTGACAGACTAGCATGACGGACGAGGTTAATATGGCTTCACCACTGGTCAGAGACGTCAAATCTGAAATATTAGAAGACATTTTTATAAAGATACGATTAAAAAGATGCATTTTGTCACAAGAATTTGAGCAAAAAAAAAATAAAATAAATAAATCTATTATAAAGTGTAACTGATTAAACCAGAATTGACATGAAAAACAGAGGCTTAAAGTAAATGAAACGAATGCGACAAAATATGGCTCGCAAATATACAGTCTGTGTCAAATAAAATGGTACAAGTGGAAACTATTTTTTATAGTATGAAGATTGATCACAACCTGGTATTGTTTGTTTGTTTTTCCCCGACTGTACCATTTTTTTGACACAGACTGTATATCTCTCGGAAAGACTGATTCCTGACGGTCGCAATAAAGTGAAGTGATGGGATGTCAATTTTCAAAATGTGTCAAGAATACTACCTCAGGGTCCGCGGAGCCTGGGGGGGGGGGGCTTTAGCCCCCCATTTTTTTCAGCAACCGTGTACAAAAATCACTTTCAAAAACACTCCGCGGCCTCTGTACCTTCATGTCATTATAAGCCCAATTTTTCGGCTCGCGCTACGCGCTCGCAAAGTTTTCTTTAAAAAGCCCATTGCCTGATGCCTGGCGTCCCAAATAAGTAATGTTATGTAAAATTTTCCGCTCGCGCTTCGCGCTTGCAATTTATTTTTGTTAAATTGGAGGTGATCTTGACCTATGATTCGTAAGAGGGGGAAATGTGCGTAAATATTCAGCCTTTGCATCGTTATAAGTTAAAATTTTCAGCTCGCGCTTCGCGCTCGCAAATTTCTTTCTGGAAGACTGATTCCTGACGGTCGCAAAGTGAAGTGATGGGATGTCACTTTTCAAAGTGTGTCTAAAATATACTACCTTCAGGTCAATTAAAAGCCAAAAGTCATCTTTTTACAATGAGGATTGAAAGAAAAACTCTTTACGGGCGTATTTCGATTTCAATCCACATTTATACTTTTAACCAACAGGGTGCCGTAGGATATGTGACCGCAATAGCGGTAGAATGAAAAATCCTCAGGGACTTGTAAGGTCTCTAAATCCACGAAAAGCCGTAGGATTGGGAAAATCGTACGGGGACCTTTCGAACAGTGATCGTCCCATAAGGAGGATGCGCGCCAAAATCAGAGGTCGTAATTATCCAGCAAAATATAATAAAAATGAGAAAAGTTCCTTTGATGAAGTACATAACTCTATAATTTCCAAAAGAAATGAGATTTAATTCTATAATTTGGTGGAACAATGTTGCATTATAAACCGCCTTTGCAATACAGAACTAAATTTTCCTTGGCAACGGCATGATTAAAGTTATCTTCTCTGGGTGTTTATATTTTACTTTTCCATTGTTTTTGGCGATTTTTCTTTTGTTAAAAGGAATCAGAGGCGGCGGAACCACGGGGGGGGGGGGGGGGGGTGAGCACAGTTCCCCCACTTTTTCATGCACCCTAAAAGTACCCTAAAAAGGGTCCTTCACTGAAAACCTAACCTCGTCCGTCAGTGGACGGATTAGCTTTAAAGCTAGTCAGTCAAGACGGACTAGTTTTAAAGCTAGTGTGTCATGTTAGTCCGTCGAGACGGACTAGCTTACAACTGAATCCAAATCTCTCAACTTGACGGACGAGCTTTAAAGCTAGTCAGTCACACTTGATGTTAGTCCGTCGATGCGACGGACGAGCTCAATAAAATTGGAATGGTAGCCTCAGTTTACCCATTAGAATGACCGACTAGGATTTGATACACATAGCTGCAATGTCTATTACAATTGAAATGACTGACTAGCTTTTGAAATACACACAGATGCAATGTCAATTATTATCTCCATTGTAAATTTAGAGCTGCATGTTTCCGAACATAATCAAGTGAATACATTATTCTCAAACACAGGTTTTTTTGACCTGACAATTTTAAAGCTTACGATACATAACATCAATCACGATAAGAATGCAATTCACGAGTAGGTTCAAACTGTTGTTCTCCATTCTTTAATTACAGGCTAATTGAATACCTCGTTACTATAGAACCCAAGAATCTGGTCTATTCTTATAGATTACTGGTGAATGCCCGGCTAAGCAACAGCAGTGAATACAAGGTGAATAGCATTGAGTGAATAACATGCGCATTGCGAAAAGGACATCATCTATTATTTGTATTATCTGTATGTGAAATCTATTTAATGAGCAAACTGTAAGGAAGCAGATCCGATATACCCCGTAAAACTGAAGATTTTGATGATAATGGCAATCTCCTTCATGTGATATGTGTGAGTACTTTTTTTGAATTCCATATTTTTCAGTTCATAGATATCGTTATTTTTTCTCATGGATTAATACTATAATCACCAACGCGAAACAAATTCTGTCTTGCCAAATTAAT
>CALNVZ010003430.1:13469294-13485101 GCA_940671915.1 Paracentrotus lividus | reverse complement strand
GCACTAGCATCGGGAATAATGTGGCATCCTCATCCTTTCCAGCGGAGGGGTTTGAGACTGATTGGACATTCTAAAGGACGTCCTAATCCTTCTCAGTAGTGAGGCCAGGATTACGAGGTGGGGGCGGGGGGCTCAAAATTATTCTGTCGGTTTGTAAAAATGTACGGTCAATGAGTGGTTTCAAATGTATAGGGCGCGGTCCCCCCCCCCACCCCCTCGCGCGGCATCCGCCCTGCGTCGCACAGACGGCACGGGCGACGCGTCCCGCGACAATAGACAAAAAAAAAAAAAAATACAAAAATAAAAATTATAGGAGTCTCGCTCGCATATACTAGCAATGTCCACTACGTGCAGAAGGATACACGGGAGGTCGTCGTTGGTAGACAGCTTATGCCGCAAGACATCTCAACCCGCCTTCGCCGACGAATGACTGAGGATCCACCATATTCGCCCATTCGCTAGTGCCAGTATGGGCATGGGATGAATGAACCACAACGGAAAATGAATTCATTTGTATCAAGTTAGCTTACATGAAATGTTTCTCTAGGTGTATGTGAAAAAACCATTCTGAATAAAGAAAATCGATATGAAGAAGGAGGAATGCGGGCGCGTCGTGGAGAGCCGAATGACTTAGGACTCGCTGATGCGACGTGGCTGTAGGACGAACCTGTGGGACGTAGCATCGTACGGATGTGGAAGAGGAATACTCGGCCTGGACGTTTAGGACTCGTGGGACGGTATTCTCGTGGAGACGAGGACTCAGTCCTGGGAAAAATACGGTCGTCGGACGTACTCGTTGGACGTAGGCTCGTGGGTAGCGCTAAGCGAAAGTTCTCGTAGGACGGCGCGTAGGACTCGTGCGGAGCCTCACGAGGATCGTGAGGACCGACCTTCCCCCATTAAGAATAGGACGTGATATTTTAAAATCTGCATAACAGTTTCTACCAATGTACCAACTAACACTCCGATTAATCGTACAAGAAAGATTGTTGCGTCATTATTATGCCAAATGGGATTTCCGGATTTGAATCTTGTGAGTTCCAGTGCACTAGAAACTTCCAATCGCCGTTACATAGTTGTACAAGTTTGCCGAAGATTTTTTTTTAGGTTGAGAGTTTTTTCCTGTACATGCTAGTTGTCCGATCCTATGTTATATTGTCGACAACTGTAAACTCCCTAGTAGAATACAGAGCGCCGGGCTGTTTATTAAAGCCGCTCAGGAGAGTTCGTGTCCTGACTGACTCAAACGTGTTCTAAACATGTTTATTTACAATGATAATGTCCAACAAAGCTATCGTTTATGATGAGCATGGTGTACTACCGAACAAAACCGACTTCTTGCCCCCCCCCCCACCCACTCAGCGGTCACACTAACACGTATGCTGTTTCCGGATCTCAGAGATACCACGAGGGGAAGCCGTGTCAAAATTACCCGCTATTACAGTTTTTGGAAGGGAAGCTGCATCAAAATTACCCCCCCCCCCCCCTATTTCAGGCTTTTAGAGGAGAAGCCAGCCCCCCCCCCTCACAGGTTTGGACAATATTTGGGACTCGAAGAATTGAAAACTACCTGTCATTAGAAATAGGTCGGGGATGCAAAAAAACATATTTCAATATTTTTTCGGGATCCCCTCCTACATGGTCCTAAATTATACCATCTTTCCGAGAAATGGGGGAACGAGCATCCTGTGTTATGATTGACCGCTTTGAGTGGTGGGGGCGGGGGGGGGGAGGAGGACCGATTCCAGGAGTCAACCTAATAAATGCTGCCATCAGCCACGGCCAGATCATGAAAACATAGACCTACAAAAAACGGATGGTGCTGTTGCTGTATCTCTTGTCTTTCTCGTCAATGCGGACAGAAACTAAGTTTTTGCAAACATTAAAATAAGACGAACTGGGGGGGGGAAAATCTCGCCCAAACCGGATACCTATATAAAAAATATCCGATGGTTGTGCGGTTTATTAACTTTTAGTCATTTATGTTTCACATGAGGCAGTATAGGAATATAGGATTGAAAGACTGGGGGGGCAAAATTTTCCGATTTGAACATGACTGTACAGTCAACACACGTTTTCAAATTGAAAGGGGTTCGTGTCCCCTGAGCCCCCGTCTTTATCCGCTCCTGTTGTGTTGATCGATTGTCTCGTCACGAATGCGTCATGTGATATGCGATGTCGTATGGAGACGCCCCCACTCAGGCGTCAATATGCTCACTCCGATTTTTAGAGATACCCCTCGTCACAGGTTTGGAGGGGAAGCTAGCATAAATTAACCCTTTCACAGTTTTCATGATATCATATTCGGACTCCTATTTCAGGAAATTTTCTCAAAGAATTGAAAACCTTTGGGGGAAAAATGCTTGAAAGACCTCTATTTCAATATTTTTCGGGAATACCCCCTCCCATACCTATAAGCCCTAAAATATACCTTTTCCCCGAGAATCGAATAATAGCATATGCGTATTTGATCGGTGTCAGGTGGTGGTGGTTGGGGGGGGGGGTTTAGGAACGTCTAGCAGACGCAAACCTGTGAGAGACGATTAAACAAATTATAAATTTAAATAACGTGGGGCGGGAATAAAAACGTACAGAATAGAATATCACTTATCATCAATTCACATTATTTTTTGACAATTCAAGCCAGTGTGACCCGTAGCTGTCATTATATTCAGTGGCGGATCTAGGATTCATGCAGGGGGGGGGTGGGCCAAATTAGGAATTTGAGATTTGTAAACCTAAAAACCTAAAAATATTACATCGCTAGAGCAAAAGGTGCATCTTTTTTTTCTCTCACTTCTCGCTGGCCGTGCGATAATAAGCAGGCGAGCGGGGGGGGGGGAGGTGGTAAAAAAAATTTCGCGTATTCGGCCATAAGAAGTCAATATTATCGGCCATAGGAGTAGTGTCAGTTGTAAAGGGTCGGTCGTCCATCCCCCCTTTTTTTTGGGGGGGAAAGAGGGCGGCCGGGCCCGCCCACCCCCCCCCCCACCCCCCCGGATCCTCGCACTTGTTAGCGACGAAAGAACAAAGTTTAAAGCAAACTTCTGTCAATTCCTCGATAGTGGTGCTAAAATCAGTATAGTTTGTTTTTACATAATTATTTAGATTGTCTACTCCTGACGACAGGTTTAGAGAAGTTCACTGAGAGGGGCGCATCTAGATATATCGGTTACCGCCATAATTTAAACTTCGCCTGTGCACACCCATTGTGAACTTTAATAACTTTATCGACTTATTGCATACCCTAATAGTATTACCAGTTCATACGCTCATGATTGCGTTGGCTATATCATTGGTTCTAACTGTTCATTAGTGTTTTCGCCTTTATTTTTGAGACTATAGTGACACATTGATAACCGTAGATGATAACTAACCAAACATACAATCATCACTGCACATGGCATATCTCTCTCTTTTGCCCCCGTCTTTATCCGCTCCTGTGTGGTTTGATCGATTGTCGTCACGAATGCGTCATGTGGATATGCGATGTGTATGGGAGACGCCCCCCACTCAGGCGGTCAATATGCTCACTCCGGATTTTTTAGAGATACCCCCTGTCACAGGTTTTGGAGGGGAAGCTAGCAAAATTAACCCCTTTCACAGGTTTTCTGATCATATTCGGGACCCTATTTCAGGAAATTTTCTCAAAGAATTGAAAACTTTGGGGGAAAAATGCTTAAGACCTCTATTTCAATAGTTTCGGATACCCCGTCCATACCATAAAGACCCTAAAAATACCTTTCCCCAAAATCGATAAAACAATCGATATGGTGGTGGGGTGTAGGAACGTCTAGCAACGAAACCTGGAGAACGACGAATAAAATACAAATACCGGGGAAAAACAAAAAGAAACACACAACCAGTCACATATTTGACAGAACAAGCCATGGACCGGGTGCAAATCAGCCGATCAGGATCATAGAGGGGGTGCAAATGAATGAATTGGAAACCAAAACCTAAAAAATTTCAACACGCTAAGGGCAATAGAGCAATCTTTTTTCTTTCAACTCTCTCGCGCCGGCGATATAACAGGCCGGGGGGGGGGGGGGGGGGAAAAAAATTCGGGTACGCACAAGAAGCAAAATCGCATAGAGTAGTCATTGAAAGCGGGCGCGTCCACCCACCTTTTGGGAAGGGAGCCCGGGCCCCCCCACCCCCCCCCACCCCCCGACCTCAAGCAGTTAGCGACAAAGAACAAAGTGGAAACAAACATTTCGTCAATTGCCTCATTGATGCAAAATATATATGTGCTACAGATATGATGTCATCCTTAACGACAGGGGTTTAGGAGAGTGTTCAACTTGAGAGGGGGCGAAGTCTAGATGATATCGGTTACGCCTATAATTTTAAACTTCGCCTGTGCACACCATTGTGAACTTTATAGACTTTATCGACTTATTTGCATACCCAATAAGTATTTACCATTCATACGGCTCATGATTGCGTTGGCTATATGATGGGTTCTACATGTTCAATTAGTGTTTTCTGCTTTATTTTTGAGGACTATAGTGACACCATTGATTAACTCGTGATGGTATAACTAACAACATACATCATCATGCACATGGCATAATTGAGCTGGAATAACTTTCAAAGGATAAATTTCAGATTTGAACGATTAAGGGTCGAATCAAGCCCGAAATCCTTTAGATAGATATCAAAATTTTGCTACAAATCCAACATAAGCACTGAACAAATACTGTCTGGGATTGTCATAAAATTAACTACATCTGCATCATAATTGTTTGTTCCGATCTCCTCAACGAACATGACGACGACGAAGTTCCACGAAGCCGCGGAAAAGGGATATCTCGACCCGCTCCGTGAGGCCACGAAACGCGACTGCAACCGCCCCGACGAGACTGGAATGACTCCGACACTTTTTGCAGCTCGGAACGGTCACATTGATGCCCTTAGATTGATCGTCAGTCGTGGGTAGGTATGAGAAGGGGTAACAAAAACGTTAATGAAACAAACAAAAAAATATCAACATATAAAATGAAGGGAAAAAAATAATATAAGAGGATGAGGAGTACTGCGACAGGCACATTTGGGTCATACGAGCAGGGGCGCGAGAAAAACGATTAAAAAGGGAAGGGAGGGTCATTGGGTGCCTTGCGTCAAGTGTCTCAACTGTTGTTTGATTTCGTTTTTGAAAATATTCTTTTAATTGTAAAATGTTTTTTTATTGTAAAACAATAAATTGTTTAATCCAAATTATGACATAAAGTGTTTATAAGCCTATTTTTCGCTCGTCCATATGAGAAATAAAGCAGCTATATTATAAAGAGATAACTGGCCGATGTTTGCTCACATTAAAGCCACCCGACATGCCCGAAATACATTTTAAAAACGTTAGTACAGTCTGTGTCAAAAAAAAAATGGTACAGTCGGGGAAAAAAATCATTTAGGTGTGAAATCTTTCCATATAATGTGTGTTTGTGGTACCAAATTAAAGCCAAAAGATTTTTCTTGTTGATGCGCTTTGTCCTGTATAATTTGCTTTCGTAAAACAAAAGTTATGCTAAGTTTTGTGCGACGAGGAACAAATCGAAATTACGCACTTCTATTGTTCTGGAGCGCTGAATTCACGGTCATTATGCAAAATCGTACACAAAGGCATGGGACGGCGTGCGAAAAATGGATTTTTCTTGATTGTAGAAAATTAGTCATATCTAAAAAAAATACTGCATCAAATGTGATGAAAAAAATTGCAGAAGAAAGAGTGATATTCCTGCCTCATGAAAATAACAAACAATACCACATTGATATTAACCTTCACACTATAAAAAAAATGTTTTCCAACTGTTCCATTTTATTTGACACAGACTGTAGTCATAACCGCTATGGCCGGTATTCTCGAAGGGTGACTAAAGTTAGTATAGGCCTACTAACTTACTAGTCATCCTTTGAGATTACCGGTTTATGTATATATGCCTCTATGAAATGGATCCATTAAAGGATTTTACTCGTTTTTTTTTTTTTTTTTTTTTTTTTTTTTTTTTTTTTTTTTTTTTTTTTTTTTTTTTTTTTTTTCATTTGATTCTCTTCCCCTTTTCGTTTAGAAATTAATTCTAGGCTGGACTTTCCTTGATTTTTAAAGTCGTTTAGTTAAAATTTGAATATGGTCAGAAAATATTGATGAAGGAAAGTACAGTGCAGTGCGTGGTGGTGAAAATAGGAAGGCTTAGATTTTACTAAAACAAAATATTTACTTTTAACACAATATGCAGAAATGCCGTTCGGATAACAAAAGTCAAACAGCCTACATGTCCTTGGGATCGTATGGATTTCTGAAACACAAGTCGGCAAAGGGACTTGTTTTGAGCGGGTGGTTTCTTAACAAAGCCTTATAAGGCATAAATTATATGTGATTTCGGCTTTAATAAACCATGTCTGTAATGTGTGTAGAATAATAACCGACCAGGTGAACAATAAACATCAATTTCCAACAAAAATAAAACTAAACGAAACATTGTCTTGACAATTGATCACTTATGAGATTGTAAGGAAGTACGCAGTTAACTCTTTATAAACATTTTGTCCTGCATTAATAACTCTTTAGAAAACAATTATTCTACAAAGGTCGTAAAGTTCAGAACCTACACAAGTCTCCATGAAATCAAATTACTTTGATTTAAATTTCATTTTTATGAGCCTGATTATTGACTGATTATAGTATTTTTATACGTGTTTGAGGGAAACAAATCGTAACCGACAGATGCATTTTAGAAGAACTAAAACATTTCTTTTTATTCTCCAAATGTCAAAGAATTATTTCAATATTTTGGGTGTTCACATCTCACAGTAAACTTAATCACTACAGTAAACTATAAATCTATAAGGTTTATGGTATCAAAAAGGGATGGTTAATTAACAAGCATTTTTGGTAAATATTGATATGATAATTATCTGACTGTGGATAAAAACAACGGTGTGAAGCCTGGAACACTGAGATCATTGAAGCGGTGATTGGTCAGGGAGAATTTGCTGAACTCGAATGAAGTTAAGTGTAAAATAAAGATAATCTGGAATAAATATTCTGATCCCGCATTAATTGCGAAAGTAAGGTTTATATTGCTTTTCGAGTTAGGTATTAACTTCATGAGTAACGTTTCCTTGACGTACTTTATTCTGAGACTGCTTTCAGCGATATTGAGCAGAATGTATTTGCCATTCCCATTATTAATGTATCTCTTGAAAACATAAATGTAAATCGCAACTACATGTAGGCGCTAAAATATATCTAAATATAAATGTTCGTTGCACGCGAGTAAATGTATAATAATATATAAATATGTATTTTGGAAGATCTTTATGACACACGCTTCACTTTATTATGCTTTAACCATAAATTTATCGAACAAAAGACAAAAAAAAAAAAAAAAAAAAAAAAAAAAAAAAAAAAAAAAAAAAAAAAAGAAAAATGAAAAAAAAAAGAACATAGCAAAAGCAAAAAGAAAACCTAGATTGAATTAAACTTTTATAAGATAAAAACACGAAACCAAAAGTAAACGTAATTATCATAAAGCATAATATAATGGACAGGGAATAAGAGCTCTTATAAAGGGAAGAGAGTTGATAACAATTTTTGAACTATACACTTTGGACTGAATTTAAGAAATGGCGCCAATTTACATTTAGAGTTTTGATGAAATTTAACGCCCATCCAGAGCGGGCATTTGCGCATGTTCAAATGAACGCTGTTTGTATTTATATTTCAATATTGATTGTTTGTCAGGATTCAAAATACAGTTACCCAAAACGTACCTGCAGTAGAAACGATATAGTTTTTAAATCGTATTTTGACGTTTCAACTTCCTATAATCATAGAAAATAGTTTTAATCAAACTAAAATTTATATACGTTCTTATCAAATTTGATTGCTTTGAATCTATTCGAACTTCTCAATACGGCATGAAATACAGATACAATAAGACTAAAAAAAAAAAAAAAGCAAAAACGAACACAAAACAATATGCAACCCCACCCCCAAAAAAAATAACAAAAATTGAAAAAAACAAGCTACAATTAAACAAGACGGTTAAAAGACCACCCCGGACCACCTGCCGACAACATAAATAGTGGCTACGTCATAAAACCATATATAGAAAGGATAAGTAAATTAACTCATTTACTGTAACATAAACATAAAGTTAATACTCATTGACATTTTATATAACAGTCTATACAACAAAATCATATTGCATAAGAAAAAAAGGACTTTGGTCTCGATCATAATTTTATGGACCCAAACTTTGTGTAATTATTTATGTGCGTCAGAGATCCGCAATCGAATATATATCATATTTTCAAATATTATTCAAACATATTTAAACAGATAACAAGATCAGATTTAACAATCATAGAAAACGTGAACAATCCAAAAAGACAGGTTATTTTATACAAACACGCACAGTTCCACTACATGCACACAGAACCAAAAAACTTACGGAAATGTTGTACTGGTATAGACTCTCTCTACGTCGACCTCGATATCGCGATAACAATGCCTGAATAAAGACGGCTAAAAGAGAGTGCAAGCCTGTGCAGTCAGATCGAAGTATTTATCATGAATTTTTTTATGATATCAAAACCGCGGGAAAATATTGAACCAATCACAAAGAAGTTAAAATCATTTGAAAAAAATAATATATTTACTTCACTCAGCGTTAACTAGAAAATCGAGCGCTGCTGAATTTTACAGAAACTTTTAGTGACTGCGTTGACCAAAATATCATTTATCACACAAGAAAAACGAACCCCAAAAATGACTTAAAATGGAGATTAAAAAGCTCAAAACGCGAGGGTTGCGCGGTAAAAATATTCTTTCCACAGTTTATCTTGTTTTATATACATTAACACCCATAAAACTTTAGACTAATACAATGATCTCTCGATTTTTTTTTATTCCAGTAATTCAACAAAACCCCGTTCGGCATTCCTCCATGACAATCGGTGCGTGAAAATGGTTTCCTAAAAGAAGCCCCAACGTTTTCATCATGCGCTAAAAGAGGATGTTTTACACTTGGTTCTGGTAATAAAAAAACATTAAATATATACACACGTTATCTACAATAGTATAAAATTAACTTAATGAAAATGAACATTTGTATAACTTGTGTGCAGGGCCCGCTGGTATAACAGTTATCATAACTAAAGGGGCTAACCTGGTAGGCCTAAATAAATCGATATTATTATCATCATCATGTTGTTATCGTAAGGTAAATGTATCTCAGAAGCGTGATTGGGAGAAGTCACTGTGATTAAAAGTTCACATCATGCATGTACAAACTCACCAAGTTCACACATCCTTTCTCGATCGGTGTGTTCTAGGACACCTACCATGCCTACCCCTGGAAAACTCCAGGTAACCATCCCTAGTATAACCTCTTCTAGGATACGTATACCACTATAGGACTACGACCCCTATAGACACAATATTAACAAGTGGATTAGTAAATTACGCGATGCGCAATATATGTCCCCGCCGATAATGTAAAATTCCCATTATATCACGATTAGTGCTATCACATAAAGCAAACGGAATCGAAATCGGGTAAAAAATGGCGAAGAAGTAGCATTTTGTAGCCAATGTACATTATAGGTGAAAGTCAAGGTCAAAGGTCAAAGGGGTCAAAAGTCAAAATTCTGTGAAGAAGTTTCGTAGTCCTCAGCTAGTGCTATCACATAAAGCAAACGGAATCGAAATCGGATGAAAAATGGCGAAGGAGTAGGATTTGGTAGCCAATTAACAATATAAGTCAAGAATCCAGGTCAAAGGTCAAAGGTCAAAATTCTGTGAAGAAGTTTTGTAGCTATCACCTAGTGCTATTACATAAAGCAAACGGAATCGAAATCGGATGAAAAATGGCGAAGGAGTAGCATTTTTTAGCCAATTACTAATATAGGTCAAAAATCAAGGTCAAAGGTCAAAGGGGTCAAAAGTCAAAATTCCGTGAAGAAGTTTTGTAGTCCTCACCTAGTGCTATCACATAAAGCAAACAGAATCGAAATTGGATGAAAAATAGCGAAGGAGTAGCATTTTTTAGCCAATTAACAATATAGGTCAAAAATCAAGGTCAAAGGTCAAAGGGGTCAAAAGTCAAAATTTCGTGAAGAAGTTTTGTAGTCCTCACCTAGTGCTATCACATAAAGCAAGCGGAATCGAAATCGGATGAAAAATGGTGAAGGAGTAGCATTTTGTAGCCAATGTACAATATAAGTAAAAGTCAAGGTCAAAGGTCAAAGGGGTCAAAAGTCAGAATTCCGTGAAGAAATTTTGTAGTCCTCACCTAGTGCTATCATATAAAGCAAACAGAATTGAAATCGGATGAAAAATGGCGAAGGAGTAGCATTTTGTAGCCAATTAACATTATAGGTCAAAAATCAGGGTCAAAGGTCAAAGGTCAAAATTCTGTGAAGAAGTTTTGTAGCTATCACCTAGTGCTATCATATAAAGCAAACGGAATCGAAATCGGATGAAAAATGGCGAAGGAGTAGCAAATTGAAGATTTTGATCACATACGGACGCACGGACGGACGGACGGATGGACGGACACACACACACACACGTACGGAGCCCGTTTCATAGTCCCCTGCTCGAACTCGTTCGGCGGGGACAATAAGACAGATATTGAAAGGTTGCAGCGCATTCAAAATCGTACCGCCAGAATTGTCTTGAAAGCGAGGAAGTATGATAGGGCCACTCCTTTGTTGAAGGAGTTACATTGGTAGCCTGTGGAAAAAAAGAATTTCTTACAAGGTTGCATTGATTGTCTATAAGTGTATACATAAATTGGCTCCTGAATACCTCTATAGTTTACATGAAATCACCACACCGGCCACGTTATAGACTTCGTTCTAGTGAAGATACTTCAATCTTACACGTCCCAAGAGTTGTTACCAAAAAGGGGGAAGCTAGGTTTGATTTTTGCGGTCCGAAATTGTGGAACAATCTGCCAGCCCATTTACGTTCTAATACATTCTGTTGAATCATTCAAAAGACATCTTAAGACTTATTTATTTTCGTTGTAGTGTACTATTGGACAGCTCTATGTAAAGCGCATAGAGCAGTTTTTAAATTGATTATGCGCTATATAAGAACCAGTTTATTATTAGACACAGTTACCCACGGGAGTACCGCAAGGACAAGTTTATTTTCCCCAGGACTACTCTCGAGGACAATTAATCGAATGATAACTGCCCCAAGGTTGATACCCCTAGGACATTAGGGGAGGGTCCACGAGGCCGAGGGTCCACGAGTCCGAGTATTTTCCCACGAGGCCGAGCGCCCACGAGGCCGGTGGTCCACGAGTCCGAGTATTTTTCCACGAGGCCGATTTTTCTCATATTGTATTTTGCAATATACTGCTCAACCTTGTGGAACCTCGGCCTCGTGGGAAAAAATACTCGGACACGTGGACCCTCGGCCTCGTGGGCCCTCGGCCTCGTGGGAAGACCCAGGAAATTACACCCAGGGCAAACAACTACCCCCTAAACCTTATCCTGTGAGTATTTGTCATATGGGTATAGTTGTTCTTGGAAAGAGTTGATGGGATTCTTTATTGATTTCTGAAGATCATTAGAACATTAACAAACTGTTCAGAATATATCCTAATCACTTCTTCACAGTCAAGTTAAAACCTTATGTGGGGAGCTCTATTATAGATTTTTTATACATTATGTCAATTCCTTTTGAACTTATGACCGACGTTTGATACTTGACGACACTATTTTACATTAATTTTCTGTAGTTGTAGATAGTTTAAATGACCAAGCATAAATCTACCTATGTTAACCTTTTGCAAACTTTACTTTTGTGATTGATTAGTCACATTTTATGTATGCACATCTAATTATTTCCAATACTATAAGCCATCGTTAAATATTTGCATGGTGATAGCAAAGCAGTTAGTCACCAGATGGGAAAGAACCCATTATTTCCCTGAAGTCAGTCTGTAGAGTCCGTCTGATAACAGGTATATGTATATATCATATACATTTTGAACTATATGACAGATCATGCGGAAATATGATGGAGATTTAAAAACGGTGTGCTTTTTTGTATTTCTATACTTAACTGCCCCAAAACTTAGAATAAGATTTTTGATTATTTATACTGTATACTGTAGAAACTACACTGTTAGAAAAATTCTCAAACCCCCCCCCCAAAAAAAAAAAAAAAAAAAAAAAAAAAAAAAAAAAAAAAAAAAAAAAAAAAACAGAAAAAACAGAAAAGTTCTTGCATCAGGGCTTCAAGAATACCTGTTGTTTTACTGCACAATCAGCAGTAAAATTACAAAAAATTGGTATATGAGGTATGAAATTTAACAGATTTCCTGTAATAAAAGACTTTTTTCCTTTTTAAAAACATACTTATTCTGTTAAATTGCAGAAAATTTCCAGAATATACAGAATGATTCTATATTTTTTCTCCTTAAAAAAAGGAAGAAAAAGTTCTTGCTGTACCGGTAGGGCTTCAAGAACACCTGAAATCTTACTGCACAATTTTTAACACAATTTACAGTAAAATCACAGAACATTGGTATATTCTGGAAATTTTCTCCAATTTAACAGAACAGGTCTGTTTTAAAAAAGGAAGCAAGTCTGTAATTACAGGATATTTGTAAAACTTCATACCCCACATTTACTAATTTTCTGTAATTTGACTGCAAATTATGCAGTAAGATTACTGGTGTTCTTGAAGCCCTGCTGCAAGAACTTTTCTGTTTTTTTTTTTTAACAGTGTAGTAATAAAGTTTGGATTTATCAATTGTTTATAAAAAAAGTAGCGTCCTAAACCTCATGTGTGACAGACCTTAGTTTTATAAAGAGCCACCATTAGTATTTAGTATAAAGAAATCCACATTTTGTATTTTCGATACTGTACAAAACAAATGCATTATACTTTCAAGACTGTTGTGACTGCATCTTTTTCAACTTGAAACATTGGTATGTCGTTTTACTATAAAAAAAAGGGTTCGAACTAATTTTGTTACAATTATATTTATGGGAAAGTAGATTAATATTGTAGGAAGGTTTTTTGATCAAACAACAAGAGTCCAGACGAGACTATTATCAGTTTTATCATTTGCTGTTATTACCTTTGTAGTCGCTCTAAACTATGCCAGTATTATTATGATATTAACAAGAATAAAACAATGTTTTGGATAACATGAATTCTACTAACTAAAACACATACAGCTACTGAAAATTATCTTACGGTATAACATGAAGTGCATTTGAACATATGTTTCATGAAGAAGCGTTGTATTTTTTATCAGTACAATAAATTATCATTATTATAACTGTTTCAAGAACTTCCGTCGTGATGAACAATTGCTATCAGTCCCTTTAATTCAATTCTTTAGACAAATACGATCGGGGTTCTTTATTTACAGGAATATGATTGTACTTTTTATTATGTATGCACCATTTCAATGCCCATAATGTGTCTGGATATTGAAATCCGTATTACATTGCATATATTGGTGTTAAACTAGATGCCGCACAAACGTTCGTTTAGTTGAATTATTAACTGGACTTTGAGCTCTTTTCCCCCATCGGTCGTTCATGATATTACGAGGTACCCACTGGCCAAAGAAACAAAAATTGATTGTCACAAGAAAGCATCTCAATATCTAAAGTTGTGAACCAAAAGTTATAACATATTTTTACTTGAATATAATCAATATCATATGAATGGAACATCCTGCACTATTATCGTTAGAACTGTCCGAAATAAAAATTATCATAGCCACACTTTAGACTTTTCATCGCTGAGAAAAGAGAATAATCAATCAATAAAATATGAAACAAAATTGTGTATTCGTTGTTGCGCAGAACTAAAGAACAATTTCGATTTTCAATTCAATTTCGATTACTGACAATTTACAGTGTAAAAAAAAGGGGGAGTGGGGATTTTGGGTTTTGACAGACGTGTATCAATCAGAAATGATTATTTACGTCTGCAACCGACCTTTCACGTCATTATCTGAGAGACGTGACTGGCATTTGACTGAGTTTCGAACCTGGGTCCGCTTCCATGTCAGTTATATGCTGATGCAGAAAGTTGACAATATGCGTTACCGCTCGACGAACTCCTGATCATCATAAAAAAAAACAACAACCAACAAAATAACAAACAAAACAACACCAAAAAAAATGCAAAATTCAGATTAATGATTGTGCACATATAAAATTATATACAGTAACATGTATCACTTAGTAGTTCAACAATAATTCTTTCAGTCAACGAGAAGTGTTTAAATATTAATTGTAAAAGTTTAATTGCGCATAATGAGTTGGTGAGATTTAGAAGGATGCAACAACATTTGCTAAGCATTCTGTTAAGATCTCCAAATGATAGTGCTTTGATCTGCGCAATTCGATTTTTAAAATTAAGTTTAAAAATCTTTTTCGTCTGTGCATGTATCTTATGTATTGTATCATGTAACGTTATTGAACGACTGTTTGATTTGATTTTTATTGAATAATTATTATTGAAATTTTCAAAGAATTTTGATCAGCTCCAATACTAATCGCGTCTTGCTTGTAATACCGTAGTCACACCGGTGAGACCGGCTCCGAATCGACACCAGACCGACCAAAATATTACATTACCATGAATGGCAAGCTAGCGGTCGGTTTGGAGTCGGGCTCGTCGGTGTGACTACGGTATTAACATGGATTACCAGGCCGGTACACTGAAAACCTAAACGGGTAGACCGACTAGCTTTAAAGCTAGTCGTAGTGATGCCCAGACTGACTAGCTTTAAAACTAGTCGGTCACGACGGACTAGCTTTCCTTCAACACAACCCGGTTATTACGGACTAGCTTTAAATTCGTCCGTCTCTAAGGACTAGATTGAAAGCTAGTCCGTCAAGTTAGTCCGTCATGACAGACTAGCTTTAAAGCTAGTCGGTCACGACAGATTAATTTTAAAGCTCGTCCGTCGTGACCGACTAGTTTGACGGACTAGCATAAAAGCTAGTCGTAGTGATGCCCAGATTGACGAGCTTTTGAGCAGAACTAGCTTTACAGCTAGTCGGTCATGGTGTGAAAGCTAGTCCGTCGCGCTTTTCTGCCGCGATGTTCTTGCTGCTGTCTTGACGGACGAGCATGACGGACGAGGTTAATAGGACTTCACCAGCTTGTCAGAGGCGTCAAATCTGAAATATTAGAAGACAGTATAAAGATACGATTAAAAACATGCATTTTGTCACAAGAATTTGAGCAAAAAACAAAAAAACAAACCATTTTATTATGATGATATAAATCAGAAGACAGGAATTAATACAGGAACCACAATTAGTTAACATTATGGCAATTATCAAATAATGGGGGCACGGGGCCCAGGGGTCGCCGCCATTGCTTGAATCATCATGACTTTTTGTTGTAGGCCTACCTGCTTTTGCATTTTCGGCGTATACACTTGTCCTTGAGAGCCACTTCAAAAACCTTAAAGTTGTGCCTCTAATCCAATATTTTTTTCTTACAGATACAAGTAATCTAAAAGAAAAGTGGCGCCTATATTTGTTATTAGAATTAAATTTCAATTTTCATAATTTAATGTGACTGTTACTATCGTTGTAAATACACACAATTTATAAATTGATTTGGCAAGACATAATTTTTCGCGTTGGTGATTATAGCATTAATCTATGTGAAAAAATAATGTTATCTGTGAACTGAAACATAAGGGATTAAAAAAGTTAGAGTACTCACACAGTCCGATGTCACAGGAAGGAGAACGCCATTATAATCAAAATCTTAAGCTTTACGGGGTATATCAAGTGTGC
>CALNVZ010003430.1:13441350-13469269 GCA_940671915.1 Paracentrotus lividus | reverse complement strand
ACTGAAAACCTAACCCGTCCGTCAATGGACCGACTAGCTTTAAAGCTAGTCGGTCAAGATGGACTTAGTTTTAAAGCTAGTCTGTCATGTTAGTCCGTCGAGACGGACTAGCATACAACTGAATCTACATCTCTCAGTTGACGGACGAGCTTTAAGGCTCGTCCGTCTAGCTTGATGCTAGTCCGTCGACGTGACCGACTAGGTCGATAAAGTAGCTGGTGGACCCAGTTTACCCATAAAATGACTGACTAGCTTTTGATACAAATAGTTGCAATGTCGTTTCAATGTACCTTCTCTATTTATTCTGTTCCGGGCTAAGTCAAGTTGATACATTCTGAAACAAAGGTTGTTTTGGCTTGACAATCTGAAAGCTTAACATCTATCATGACAGTATGCAATTCACGAGTACCGGTGATTCCAAATATTGTTCTCCATTCTTCAATTACAGGCGCAAGGCTAATGAATACCTTGTTACTATGGAGCTCAAGAACCGGTATTTGTTTACAGATTACTGGTGAATGCCCGGCTTAGCAACAACAGTGAATAGAAGTGGATACAATCAACATTCGATCTCAAACAAAGGTTGTTTTGGCTTGACAATCTGAAGCAATACGATAGCCGAAATAACATCAATCGTGAAGTTATGCCATTTACGAGGAGGTTAGAAATATTGTTCCATTCTTTAATTACAGGCTAATTGAATACTTCGTTACTATAGAAACCCATGAATCGTATTCTTATAGATTGCTGGTGAATGCCCGGCTTAGCAACAGCAGTGAATAGAAGGTGGTACAATTGATTGAATAACATGCGCATTGCGAAAAGGACAATTAGTTGCATTATCTGTATGTGAATTCGATTTAATGAGCAAACTGACAGACGCACACTTGATATACCCCGTTAAAGCTAAGATTTTTGATATAATGGCGATCTCCTTCCTGTGACATGACTGTGTGAGTCCTCTTTTTAAATTCCTTATGTTTCAGTTCACAGATAACGTCATTTTTTCACATAGATTAATGCTATAATCACCAAACGGCGAAAAATTATGTCTTATTTATTATTTACAACGATAGTAACAATCACATTAAATTATGAAAATTGAAATTAATTCTAATACCCTGATAGCAGACTGACGTCTTAAGACGTCTTAAACTGGTCAAAACTGGTCAACTCGTCCATTACCGTCGTAAACACGACATCTTTACGATGTCTTTAACACGTCTTCCAAACGATTAATAGAATCTGAATATTTAAATATCTTTACATGTTCTATGCGATGTGATTATGTCTTCTTGGTAATGACTTTCAAAGACGTTAATTTTCTATTTTTGGAGCAAAAAATTATGACAGTAATATGAACGTCTTTATAATGTCTTTACGACGTCTATAAGACCACTTTTCTTGTCATTTTTTGCACCAAAATTACGACATCTTTAAGACGTCTTTAAAACGTCTATAAGACAACTTTTGATGTCTTTACGACGTCTATAAGACCACTTTTCTTGTCATTTTTTGACCAAATACGACATCTTTAAGACGTCTTAAACGTCTATAAGACAACTTTTTTGTCTATTTTTCTACCCAAATATGATATCTTTAAGACGTCTTTACGACGTTTATAAGATCACTTTCCTTGTCATTTTTTGACCAAAATACGACATCTTTAAGACGTCTTTAAAACGTCTATAAGACAACTTTTTGATGTCTTTACGACGTCTATAGGACCACTTTTCTTGTCATTTTTTGACCAAAATACGACATCTTTAAGACGTCTTTAAAACGTCTATAAGACAACTTTTTGCTTTCATTTGGACCAAAATACAATGTTTCTGTTGGTCATGAATATTCATAAGCAGTATTCTGAGATTTGAAAAAAGGGGGAAAATGAATAGAAATATACAATTTTAAGCCATGTAACCGGCATTCGGCTTATTGACATAATCAAAATTGTTTTAAATTATTATCATTTTATGTATAAACAATTTCAAGGTGCTTCATAATGACAATTCTTCATATTTCATTTAACAAAATTGTAATTTAATAATAAGTAACTGTCTTCTTCAAACATTTGTCTGTAGCACTTTATATAGCAGGACCGGACAAACTGCCAGTATAATAGGGCCTTTGTGTAGGACAGCATAGGTTATAATATCAGGATAGGTAGGATAGGATAGGATAGGACTGAGTATTAATGTCAACATCCCTGATAGCACAGTGACGTCTTAAAGACGTCGCGAAAAAAAAAAATTATGACGTAAATTTGCACCCTGCGTTGACGTTTTAATGACGTGTATTTTACGTCATAAAGATGTCTTTTTTAGACGTAAAATGACGTAAAAATACGATGGCTTTAAGACATCAAACGTTGGGGTGCAATTTACGTCATAAAAGATGTCTTTCCTGCCGTCTAAGACGTCTGACGTGATGTCTTTTAAGACGTCTTTAAGACGTCACTCTGCTATCAGGGTACTAAAATAGGTGCCACTTTTCTTTTAAGATTACTTGTATCTGTGAGAAAAGAATATTGATTAGAGGAACGACTTTTAAAGGTTTTTGGAAGTGGCTCTCAAGGACAAGTGTATACGCCGAAAATGCAAAAGCAGGTAGGCCTACAACAAAAAAGTCGATGATGATGCAAGCCATGGCGGACCCCTGGGCCCCGTGCCCCCATTATTTGATAATTGCCTATAATGTAACTTAATTGTGCCTCCTTTGTATTAATTCCTGTCTTCTGATTTATATCATCAATAATAAATGTTTGTTTTTTTTGTTTTTTGTTTTTATGCTCAAATTCTTGTGACAAAATGCATGTTTTTAATCGTATCTTTATAATTGACTTTTTCCAAATATTTCAGATTTGACATCTCTGACAAGCTGGGTGAAGCATATTAAGCCTCGTCCGTCATGCTAAGTCTGTCAAAACAGCCAGCTAAGAAATCGCGGCAGAAAAGCGCGACGACTAGCTTTACCACCATGACCGGAACTAGCGTTAAAAGCTAGTCTGCTTTCAAAAGCTCGTCAGTGGCATACTATGACTCAGCTTTGTATGCTAGTCGTCCAAACTAGTACGGATCACGACGAGACGAGCTTTAAATTAGTCTGTCGTGACCGACTAGCTTTTTTAAAGCTAGTCTGTCATGACGGACTACTTACGATAGTTTTCGCTAGTCCGTAGAACCGGACGAGTCTTTAAAGCTAGTCCGCTAATAACCGGTTGTGTTGAAGAAAGCTGCGTCCGTCGGTAGACCGGATCTAGTTTTTAAAGACTAAGATCAGTCTTGCGCATGCACTAGACTAGCTTTAAAGCTCGTCGGTCTACCCGTGTGGTTTTCAGTGTGGTCTGTAGGCTACAGTTTGCCTCAATGGAATTTCACATACAGAATAATGCAACTAATAGTGATGTCCTTTTCGCAATGGGCATGTTATTCAATCAATATTGATACCACTTTCTATTTTCACTGCTGTTGCTAAGCCGGGGCATTCACCAGCAACTATAAGATAGACGGTTCATGGGTTCTATAGTAACGAAGTATTCAATTAAGCCTGTTAAATAATGGAAAAATATTTCTAACCTACTAGTGAATGGCATACTATTCACGATTGATGTGTTATTTCGGCTATCGTATTGCTCTCAGATGTCAAGCCAAAACAACCTTTGTTTGAGAATGTTGAATTGTATCCAGCTTCTTGTCACTGTTGTTTGCTAAGCGGGCATTCACCTGCAATCTGTTAGAAAATACCGGGTTCTTTGAGTTCTATAGTAACAAGGTATTCAATTAGCCTTGCGCTTGTAAGTTGAAGGAATGGGAGGAGCAATATTTGAACTCTACCGGTTACTCGTGAATTGCACATTTTTCATGATTAGATGTTATGTCTCGTAAGCTTCAGATTGTCAAGCCAAAACAACCTTTGTTTCAGAATGTATCAACTTGATTATGCCCGGAAAAACAGAATAAATAGAGAAGGTACATTGAACGACATTGCAACTATTTGTATCAAAAAGCTTTCAGTTCATTTTAATGGGTAACACTGGGTCCACCCAGCTGCTTTTATCGACCTAGTCGGTCACGTCGATGGACTAGCACAAGCTAGACGGACGAGCTTTAAAGCTTTCGGTCCGGTCAAGTTGAGCAGATGTAGCATTCAGTTGTATGCTAGTCCGTCTCGACGGACTAACATGACAGGACTAGCTTTAAAAACTAGTCCATTCTTGACCGACTAGCTTTAAAGCTAGTCGGTCCATTGACGGGACGAGGTTAGGTTTTCAGTGTATACTCTATCAGCACATTGGTTAGACGTATGAATGCGTCATGGGCTTCGGGAACCGGGGGGGGGGCTTGGAATATTTAGATTATTAGATTAATTAATATTTAGATTATTAGATTAATTATTTAAAAATTTATTGGGGGGCTCAGATATCGTTGAGCCCCCCCCCCCCCAACCCCAAATATTTTTAATGCCGTACAGATATCGGCGATCCCCCTGATAATATAATCTTATTTGTCTCAGATAATATTGAAACCCCAAGATTTTTGTATCATTAATGTTTTGTTTTTATTTGTGGAGGGGACTCAGACATCATAAAAGCCCCTCCCATAATCCTACTGAGGAGATCATTGGCTCCCCACCAATCCTTTTAGATAAAAAGTTTATATTTCAGGTCTCTATTGTCAAAAATTTAGCTCGCGCTGCGCGCTCGCATATCATTTATTTTATTTTATTTTTTTAAGAACATAGAAACTACGTTTCAGATTGGAAGCTAAGCCATTGAGATGTTTGAGGGGGGGGGGGGCTTCGATATGTTTGAGGCCCCCCTTTCTGCTCATAATTTGTTTTGAAATGCTCATTATTTCGAATTTCTCTTGATAAAATTTTTTGCTCATTTCTGCTCGCTCGCCGGATCGGATCGCATATCTTTCTGTTTGATTTTTTTTTCATAATGAAAAGGGGTCCCTTATATAATTGGCTGGGGCTCAAACAATTAGCCCCCCTCCCTGCCCGAGTTGGTTTTTTTGGTGGGTCAATATCAATTGGCCCCCTCTCTGCTCCCAATTTGTTTAAAACGCTCATGTATCAGTTCTCTTTTAAATGTTTTTAAAACTCGGATGTCTTTCAGTTATTTTAACAAAAACCGCTTATAATGCACACTTTTAAAGGTTGATATATCAAAAATTTTCATCTCGCGCTTCGCGACTCGAATTGTTTAATTGAGATAAAATCTTCCAATATAAGCTATAGCGAGACCGGGTATAGACGTTACAAAAATTCACATTTTGGGCCAGATAATTCTAATGAAAGTAATCACACACTAACCATTTTTGGCGTCTGTTGTAGTTAGCCTATTATGTTGGCTAAAACCTGGGCACAAACAACTTGGAAAACATGTAAACACTAATTAACTACAACTCTAAATTAATGAATGCGCCATGTTTTTGTGTTTATTATAGTAAGCAACCTACATACCGGGTAGATTGTCACGCGGGGTGCCGTATAATAAATCTTCATTATCGGGGTATTACATTAATTTAAAATCATACGGGGGTAATTTGTTAAAAATGTGTAAATCTCTTATACCATACTATGTTCAACTTTACCCTACTGCTCGGATTTCCATTTTAAAATGGGCCCTCGCCAATAACAGTTTTGTATCGTTAACAGTAGATCAAGTAGAGCTCTAGGCATGACTAAAAGTAATAATAGAAATATCAAAATATTAACCCCTGAAAATTGAAACAAAATTACTTTACATGTGTAATGGTTATTGGGTGATATGGTTGTTCAGTCGACATGAGGGTGAGTTGTTGTAACAAACTCTACCCCAATGAGGTAATTTAGCACATAAAATCAATGTAGCAAACCATTAGCGCAGATGACGAGGGCATGGCTCAGGGTATATTAGTGACATACATTGTACTATATTTCACCATACCAAGACTATCATCAATGTGCCTTCAGTTTGTTAAGTAACATATTACAAATTTTAAATTTCTTGGCTTAAAAAATTCTACTGTTGAAGCATGTAAAAAAATGGTTTTTGTTGATTTATTTTTTCAATAAAACAAACGGAAAACCGTCACGACCAGGGCGTTCATCACAGCGTATGTGTGGGCTGTATATAGATGCCAGTTAGCACGAACTCTCTTGTTCCAACTTAGCACACTGAGAACGTCAACTGAACCCAATGTTAAACTTACCATACCCGTCTCCCTATAGTGAAAAACGCTGTAAAGAAATGTACACTTTTCAGGTTGATGTATCTTAACAATATTTTCAGCTCGCACTCCGTTTGCTATTGTTTAATAGATATATATCTCCTTTCATACCATAGCACAAAAAGCGCTTAGATGTACACTTTTCAGGTCTGTATATCAAAAATTTTTAGCCCGCCGCTTCCGAAGCTCGCATTGTTAATCGAGATAAATATACTCCTTTGTAAAGATTTAGCGAAAAAAAGCCTTAAATGCACTGTTTTCGAGTTGATCTATGTTAACAATTTTTCAAACTCTCGGCTCCGCGCTGGTATTGTATATAACGACATAAATATCTCTTTTAATAACCAAAGCACAAAGCGTTAGAATGCGACACTTTCTTCAGGTTGCTATAATTACAAAATTTTCAGCTCGCCGCTTCGCGACTCGCAATTGTTCCCAAGAGATAGATATCTTCCTGTATCATAACACTGTTAGAACGGCGGTTTAGAGATTAAACATTCGTTGTTGAATTATTCTACTATTGTTGTATAAAAACCGTGAAAGCGAAGTTTTTTTAGCCTTAAACAAGACCTGTTTAAAGACATATTACACTGTTATTAAACAGGTTTTTTGGTTTTTAAAAGCCGAGGCAAATGCAAGATTGATATCATGAGCCAATGGCATTCACTCGTTTACATGCGAGGTAAATTCATTCAATCATGGCGAAGGACTTATGCCCTCACACATTATATCAGTGTATGTACACCATGTGTTGGCTCAATGGATAGGAGCGTCTGCCTTATTTAATCAGATAGGTCTTGAGTCGGATACCCGGCCCGCAAACGTTTACCAACAAGTGGAAGCTTTTAATTCTGGAGGAAAGGCGTTTAACAAATCCTGTTGATACATATATTAAAACAACCAAATAAAACAAAACAAGGATTAATGCTCTATAAACTAATATTAAAACAAAAAATCAAAGCAAAAACTGTGTTAAAAGTTTTTAAACAACTACAGAGTTTTGTTAATTACTAAACACGCTGTCTGCGTTTCAAACCAGGTTAAAAAGCGCAGTTGTATTTAACGATTTAAACAAACGCTCTGTTAATGTTTTCTACAGTGTAGCGAAAACTACACCATAATGCACTGCTATTTCAGGTTTATATATTAAACAAATCTTTCAGCTCGGCGACTTCAGCGCTGGTATTGATAATAACGACCATAAATATATTCTAATTATAACCAAATACACACAAAAGCCGACATAATAGAAAAATGCACACTTTCAGAAGTAATTATTATCAAAATATATCAGCTCGCGCATTCGCGCTAGCATTATTCATTGAGATTAAATAAATTCTAACTTATCGTAAAATCAGCGAAAACACGCTTTAAATGCAACTGTTGTCAGGTTAGATATATCAAAATCTAATTCAGCTCGCGCCTTCGCGACTCGCCAATTAATTGTTTTATGAGAAAAATGTTCTTAGTATAAGCATAACGACAAAAAAAAAACACCGCTCAAAACATGCACTGTTTTCAGGTTTGAAAATATATAGAAAAAAATCGGGAAAGGAATAACGCGCTTCGCGCTCAGCATCGTCTAATGAGATATTGTATCTTCTCTTATGTCAGCACAAAAAAAAAATAACGCACTATTAATTAGATTTGATAAATGAATAGTATCTGTTAATTAAATTAATTAATAATATCATCGTACGATATTTTTAATTAAAAAAAAAATAATCAATAATAAAAAAAAAAATTTTAAAAAGAGACTTCGGCAGTTTTAACAAAGAACCTCCGACAACGTGTGTTGGGGGGGAGTCAACTTTAAAAAAAAGTATCCAACCAAAAAAGACTACATCGTTTAGAATTGAGCCCCCCCCCCAATCTGAAATCTTCGAAGCCTAATGATGCGTGATGTACGTTACCGTTGTCCCTTACCCCCCCCTCCCCCCGACCCCCCCAAAAGAAGCATTATCTGGAGATACAGGTTTTGTTATGAATGCAAACAAAATAAAACGACAATTTTTAAAAATACTCTTGAAAGTAATCACTACAAAATGATACTAGTCATGTGTCGTCATCCATTTTTGATTGCTATGACATTTTCGTTAGGTTTGATCTCTGGCAATATCTCTCTTCAGACCAACAATATAATTGGCTCATATGACCAATGAACCAGATAAATTGCATCCTAGAAAATACAGGTAATGAGTTGTATGTACCATTACAAGCATACAATAAAATACGTTAGGTATATACAAGCATTCGAATGACCGTATTTTTAGTTATATCACAAAAGAGCTGAGAATACCAAAATTGACATTCTAGGTGCCTTAATAATGCAAATTATTAGATATCTTATTCACCCATGCATGGAGAGAGGACCCAGACAAAGGCTGACTTACAAAGGAATCTCAGCCCAAAATTCATTTTGCTAGTCTCATATGGACATCGATGTACATACATCAGAGTATTAGTTGCCTTTTGGTATGCAACGTATGGGCTCTCGGACAACGAACATGAGACAGATGGCCGATACAACTGATGCTCAGAGATCAGGCAATGGCGAGGTAGACCAGTGATTCATAAATCCTTCCAAATTATCTTAGTTCTCTTCCTTTGTTTTTTGTTGTTTTTGTTTTTATGCTCAAATTCTTGTGACAAAATGCATGTTTTTAATCGTATCTTTATAATGACTTCCAATATTTCAGATTTGACATCTCTGACAAGCTGGTGAAGCCATATTAACCTCGTCCGTCATGCTAGTCTGTCAAAACAGCAGCAAGAACATCGCGGCAGAAAAGCGCGACGGACTAGCTTTCACACCATGACCGACTAGCTGTAAAGCTAGTCCTGCTCAAAAGCTCGTCAGTCTGGGCATCACTACGACTAGCTTTTATGCTAGTCCGTCAAACTAGTCGGTCACGACGGACGAGCTTTAAAATTAGTCTGTCGTGACCGACTAGCTTTAAAGCTAGTCTGTCATGACGGACTAACTTGACGGACTAGTTTTCAAGCTAGTCCGTAGAGACGGACGAGTTTTAAAGCTAGTCCGTAATAACCGGGTTGTGTTGAAGAAAAGCTGGTCCGTCGTGACCGACTAGTTTTAAAGCTAGTCAGTCTTGGCATCACTACGACTAGCTTTAAAGCTCGTCGGTCTACCCGTGTAGGTTTTCAGTGTGCGTCTGTAGGCTACAGTTTGCTCAATGGAATTCACATACAGATAATGCAACTAATAGTGATGTCCTTTTCGCAATGCGCATGTTATTCAATCAATATTGTACCACTTCTATCACTGCTGTTGCCAAGCCGGGCATTCACCAGCAACCTATAAGGAATAGACGGTTCATGGGTTCTATAGTAACGAAGTAGTTCAATTAGCCTGTAATATGGAAAATATTTCTAACCTACTAGTGAATGGCATACTATCACGATTGAATGTATTTCGGCTATCGTATTGCTCTCAGATTGTCAAGCCAAAACAACCTTTGTTTGAGAATGTTGATTGATCCAGCTTCTTGTCACTGTTGTTGCTAAGCGGGCATTCACCGGCAATCTGTTAAGAAAATACCGGGTTCTTGAGTTCTATAGTAACAAAGGTATTCAATTAGCCTGCGCTTGTAATTGAAGAATGGAGAGCAATATTTGGAATCTACCCGGTACTCGTGAATTGCACATTTGTCATGATAGATGTTATGTCTCGTAAGCTTTCAGATTGTCAAGCCAAAACAACCTGTTTCAGAATGTATCAACTTGATTATTCGCCGGAAACAGAATAAATAGAGAAGGTACATTGAAACGACATTGCAACTATTTGTATCAAAAGCTTTCAGTCATTTTAATGGGTAAACTGGGTCCACCCAGCTGCTTTTATCGACCTAGTCGGTCACGTCGATGGACTAGCATCAAGCTAGACGGACGAGCTTTAAAGCTCGTCCGTCCAAGTTGAGAGAAGTAGATTCGTTGTATGCTAGTCCGTCTCGACGGACTAACATGCAGCTAGCTTTAAACTAGTCCATCTTGACCGACTAGCTTTAAAAGCTAGTGTCCATGACGGACGAGGTTAGGTTTTTCAGTGTATTATCTATCAGCACATGTAGACGTATGAATGCGTCATGGGTTCGGAACCGGGGGGGGGGCTATGAATTATTTAGATTATTAGATTAATAATATTTTAGATTATTTAGATTAATTATTTAAAATTTATTGGGGGGCTCAGATATCGATGACCCCCCCCCCCCCACCCAAATATTTTTAATGCCGTAGCAGATATTTCGGCGATCCCCCTGATAATATTAATCTTATTGTCTCAGATAAATATTGAACCCCAAGATTTGTATCATTAATGTGTTTGTTTTTATTTGTGGAGGGGACTCAGAAACATCATATAAGCGCTCCCATAATCCTACTTGAAGGAGATCAATTGGGGCTTCCCACCAACTCCTTTTAGAAAAATAAAAAAAGTTTTATATTGTGCAGCAGGTCTCTCTATTGTTAACAAAAATTTATCAGCTCGCGCTTCGCCTCGATATCATTATTTATTTTATTTTTTATTTAAGGAACATAGTAGAAAACACTTTCTAGATTTGGAGCTTAAGCCATGAGTGTTTGAGGGGGATCGGGGTTGCGATATGTTTGAGGCCCCCCTTTTTTCTGACTTCATCCATATAATTTTTGAAATGCTCATTATTCGATTTCTCTGAATAAAATTTTTTGCTCATTCTGCTCGCTCGCCGGATCGGATCGCATATCTTTCTGTTTGGATTTTTTTTTCATAATGAAAAGGGTCCTCCCTTATATAATTTGCTGGGTCAAACCAATGTAGCCCCCCTCCCTGCCCGAAGTGGTTTTTTGTGGGTTCGATTATCATGAGCCCCCTCTCTGCTCCCATTTGTTTTAAACGCTCATTATTCAGTCTCTTTTTTAAATGTTTTAAATTCGGATGTCTTTCAGTTATTTTTAACAAAAAATTACGGGTATTATATTTTTTTAATAAATTTTTATATTTATTTTTATTTTTTTTATTTTTAAATTTATTTTATTATAATTTTATATTTTTTTTTTATTATTTATTTTATTTTATTTAAAATTATTATTATTATTATTTAATTTTATTATTTATATAATATTATTAATTTAATTTTTTTATTAAATATTTATATTTATATATTTAATTTAATATATTTTTATTATTATAATTTTATTATATTTTTTTTATTTTATTTTTTTTATAATTTATAATATATTTTTATTATTTTATATATTTTTATTATTATTCTATTAAATTTTTATTTTATTTTTTATTATTATTTTATTATATTATATTTATTTTTTTTATTATTATTATATTAATTTTTATTTTTTTCTTAATTTATTTTTTAATATTTATTTAATTATATTTAATTGTTTTAATTAATTATTTTTTTTATTTATTTTATAAATTATAGTTATTTATTTTTTATTAATTATATATTATTTATTATTTTTTTTTTATTATATTTTTTTATTTTTATTAATTTTTTTTATAATTATTATTTTTTTAAAATTATTGAATTAATTTTATTTTAAATATTTAATTATTTTATTTATTTATTATTTTTATATTTTTTTAATTTTAATATTTATTTTTTTAGTATTATTTTTTATTTATTTTTTGTAATTATTATTTTTATTTTTAATTTTTTTAATTTTTTTATAATATTTTTAAATAATGTTTTTTTATTTGTTATTTATTTATTTAATTTTTTTGTATTAATTTTTATTTTATTTTATTTATTATTATTTATTTTAATTTTTATATTTATATTATTTTATTATTTTATTTTTTTTATTTTATTTAATTTATATTATTATTTTATAGTTATTTATTTTTTTTTATTTAATATTTATAAATATAATTTTTTATTTTATTTATTTATTATTTTTTTATTTATATATAATTTTTTAAATTTTACAATATTTTTTTTATTATATTAATTTTTTATATTTTATTATTTTTATATTTATTTTAAAATTATATATTTATAATATTTTTAATTATTATTTTTTTTATTATATTTTAAATTTAAAATTAATTTATATAATTTATTTTAAAATATATTTTAATATATAATATATTAATTATTTTAAATATATTTTAATTTTAAATTTAATGATTTATTAATAAAAATTTTAAATAAAATATTATTAATAATTATAAAATTTAAAATTTATTTTTTTATTATTTTAAATAAATTTTATTTATTAAAATATTTTTTTTATTTTTAAAAAATTGTCATTGACAAAGCAATACCGGTCCATATCAGAATATTATTAGTACAACTTATATAAATTACGAACTGCTGTCGAAATTCGAATTGGTGGTTACCAATGAATGTGATGAGTTTCGGTGTATCTAGGAGCGGGATGATGCGACTGTAAATAACAGTGAAAATGACCACAATGTAAAGTTAATTAATGTCCCATTGGTATTGATAACACGTTTGATACAAACAAGAAATAACCTTTTTAATTATTTTAATTAATACATGTTGCCTAGAGGTTGTTTTTATGCGGTTCCGGCCACATCAGTTGCTCCGGCCTCTAAATTTCTTAGACCTTGTTTGGTCCCTGCTTTCACTTTTCGGTCCTTGCTATATTTCGACGGTATCCCCCAGCAATCGCGGGTATTGTAAATCAATGCATAATCGACCCCCCACAATACACATTTTGCCACTTTCTCAATTGGGGCCCCTTTTTTGTTTCACCCAGCTGACACAGGCCCCTCGCCTAGCCCAAGAAACTAGTGTCAACTTTAGGGTTATTATGTCTTTAGTTAATCTAGTTTTGGTCACCAGACTGAGAGTTATTGGATCTTAGGAGGGGTCAAAGTGGATTTAATGCGGTGAAAATGTATTCATACAACATGAATCGTCCCCCAAAATATATGGCAGAATCTCAGCCAACATAAATATAATAATAATAATTGAAAAAAAATAAATAAAACTATGCCGCTTATTAATGCCACCTTTTAAGGTTGATATATCAAAAATTTTCATCTCGCGCTTCGCGCTCGAATTGTTTAATGAGATTAAATATCTTCCATATAAGCATAGGGAGACCTGGGATATAGACGTTAACAAAAATTTCACATTTTGGGCCAGATAAATTCTAATGAAAGTACTCACACACTCCATTTTGGGTCTGTAGTTAGCCTATTATGTTGGCTAAAACCTGAGCACAAACAAACTTGAAAACATGTAAACACTAATTAACTACAGCTTAATTAATGAAGCCATTTTTTTTTTTGTAACAACCTACCCCGTATACGGGGTAGGTGTTACACCATACGGGTAAATTTTTACTATGTAAACATACGGGTTAAATGTTAAAATGTGTAAATCTTCTTATACCATACTATGTTTCAACTTTCCAGTTTCTTGGTATCGTTAACAGTAGATCAAGTAGAGCTCTAGCATGGGACTAAAGTAATAATAGGAAAATATTCAAAATATTAACAAAAAAATCCTGAAAATTTGAAACAAAATACTTTTAAATGTGAATGTTAATTGGGGTATAGGTTGTTACATCGACATGAGGTTAAGGTTGTTGTAACAACCTACCCCATGGGTAATTTTACACATAAAATCAACTGTAGGCAAAGCCTTTAGGCAGAAGACCAGCATGGCTCAGGGGTATATTAGTGACATACATGTACTATATTCACCATACCAGCTATCATCATGTGCCTTCAGTTGTAAGAACTATTACAAAATTTTAATTTTTGTTTAAAAATTCACTTGAAGCTGTAAAAAATGGTTTTGTGATTATTTTTAATAAAACAACGGAGAAACCTCACGACGGCAGTTCATCCAGCTATGTTGGGCTGTATATAGATGCCAGTTAGCCACGAACCTCTCTTGTTCCACTTAGCACATTTGAGAACTGCTAACAACGTGAACCCATGTAAACTTCCATACCCGGTCTCCCTATAGGAAAAAACGCTTAAAATGTACACTTTTAGGTTTGATGTAATTAACAAATTTCAAGCTCGCACTTCTCGTTTGCATTGTTTAATGAAGATTAATTATCTCCTTTTATAACCATAGCACAAAAAGCGCTTAGAATGTACACTTTTCAGGTCCTATATCAAAAAATTTTAGCCCTCGCTTTGCGCTCGCATTGTTTAATGAGATAAATATCTCCCTTTGTAAAGATAAGCGCGAAAAAAACGCTTAAAATGCACTGTTTTCAGGTTGATATGTTAACAATTTTCAACTCTCGCTCCGCTCTGTATTGTTTAAACGACATAAATATCTGCTTTTAATAACCAAAGCACAAAAAGCGTTTAGAATGCACACTTTTCAGGATTTGCTATTATTTACAAATTTTCAGCTGCGCTTTCGCGCTCGCATTGGGTCCAATGAGATAGATATCTTCTTTGTTAATATACACTGTTTAGAACGCGGTTTAAAGCTTAAACATTCTTGTTTGAATATTTAAAACATTGTTGGTTTAAACGGAAAGCGAAGTTTTAGCCTTTAAACCAGACCTGTTTAAAGACATATTACACTGCTATTAACAGGTTTTTGTTTAAAAGCGAGGCAAATGTCACGTGATAGTCATGAGCCAATGGCATCACTCGTTACATTGCGAGGTAAATCATTTCAATCATGGCGAAAGGACTTATGCCTCACACATTATATTCAGTTGTATGTACACATGTGGTTGGGCTCATGGGAAGAGCGTTCTGCCTTATAATCAGAAGGTCTTGAGTTCATACCGCCGCGTTTACCAAAGTTGTGAGCTTTTTATTTTTGGAGAGAAGCGTTAAAACAGATTAACTGTCTAGATTATTATTAACAACACATCTTAATTGATTCACTAGAGTATGTTTAACCCTCTCTGCTCCCAATTTGTTTTAAAACGCTCATGTATCAGTTCTCTTTTTAAATGTTTTTAAAACTCGGATGTCTTTCAGTTATTTTTTACAAAAACCGCTTATAATGCACACTTTTTAGGTTGATATATCAAAAAATTTCAGCTCGCGCTTCTCGCTCGAATTGTTTAATGAGATAAATATCTTCCATATAAGCATAGGCCTATAGCGAAAAAACGCTTAAAATGTACACTTTTCAGGTTGATGTATTAAAAAATTTCAGCTCGCGCTTCGCGTTTGCATTGTTTAATGAGATAATTATCTCCTTTATAACCATAGCACAAAAAGCGCTTAGAATGTACACTTTTCAGGTTCCTATGTCAAAAAAATTTTAGCTCGCGCTTCGCGCTCGCATTGTTTAATGAGATAAATATCTCCTTTGTAAAGATAGCGAAAAAGCGCTTAAAATGCAGTTTTCAGGTTGATATATTAAAATTTTCCAGCTCGCGCTTCGTGCTCGTATTGTTCGAGATAAATATCTGCTTTATAACCATAGCACAAAGAGCGCTTAGAATGCACACTTTTCAGGTTGCTATATCATAAATTTTCATCTCGACTTCGCATTCGCATTGTTTATAATGAGATGAATATCTTCTTTGTAAACATCGCGAAAAAAACGCTTAAAATGCACTGTTTTCAGGTTGATATGTTAACAATTTTCAGCTCGCGCTCCGCGCTGGTATTGTTTAACGACATAAATATCTCTTTTAATAACCAAAGCACAAAAAGCGTTTAGAATGCACACTTTTCAGGTTGCTATATATCAAAAATTTTCAGCTCGCGCTTCGCGCTCGCATTGTCCAATGAGATAGATATCTTCTTTGTAATCATGCACTATTAGAACGCGGTTTAAAAATTTCGCGGTTTAAGAAAATGTTGGTTTAGAAGTTAAACATTCTTGTTGAATATTTAAACATTGTTGTTTAAAACCGGAAAAGCGAAGTTTTTTTAGCCTTAAACAAGACCTGTTTAAAGACATATTACACTGTATTAAACAGGTTTTTGTTTAAAAGCCGAGTTAAAACGCAGTTGTTTAAGATTTTAAACAACTTGTTTAATGTTTTCTAACAGTGTAGCGAAAACTCACCTAAAATGCACTGTTTTCAGGTTTATATATTAAACATTTTCAGCTCGCGCTTCGCGCTGGCATTGTTTAACGACATAAATATTTTTTTTATAACCAAAGCACAAAAAGCGCTTAGAATGCACACTTTTCAGGTTGTTATATCAAAAAATTTCAGCTCGCGCTTCGCGCTCGCATTATTCAATGAGATAAATATCTACTTTGTAATCATTGCGAAAACACGCTTAAAATGCACTGTTGTCAGGTTGATATATCAAAAATTTTCAGCTCGCGCTTCGCGCTCGCATTAATTGTTTTTATGAGATAAAATGTTCTTTATAAGCATAACGAAAAAAACAACGCTTAAAATGCACTGTTTTCAGGTTGATATATGAAAAAATCGGGTCGCGCTTCGCGCTCGCATCGTCTAATGAGATATGTATCTTCTTTATGTTCCAGTACAAAAAAAAACGCACTATTTTTAGTTTGATAATGAATAGTTTGTTTAATTTATTTATTTAATAATAATCATCGTAGTTTTTTAATAAAAAAAAAAATAAAAAAAATAAAAAATTAAAAGAAGACTTCGGCATTTTCGTATCCCATCGAATTTTAACCATTTACAACATTTATCTCACTTTATTATTTACAAATCCCAGCTAATTTACCTCAATTACTTTAAAACAAATAATCTTTAATACATTTACATATCACCAGATATTCTTCTAAACATTTTTTTAAAATATATAACATAACTTTTAACTTTTCTTTACAAGAATATTTTCATACAAATCTACATTCAAAACTTCTAAAAAACATACTTTCACCGAGCTAAAAAAACAATTCTTAATCTCCATTCTTTACAACAATTAACACCACTATTCTAAATTCTTCTTCTTAATATTAAACTAAATTTTTTATATTTTTCCCATAACATATCATGTAAGTCAATTAACAGCTGTGTCCATGGATCTAATAAATCCCTTCTTCAATCATATTTTTTTATTTTACACTTCATATTTAAATTTTTAAATAATAACTTTAACTCTAATTTCATCTTCATCAATTATCCTTCATCTTTTTCCATAACATTTAATATATTCATCATACATTTATAACATTTGCCTCAATCATATAAAATTTCACTCTAATTTATCTTATTCTCAATTCATTTTACCAATCCATTTTGAACATCAATCCACAGACAATCACCGCTTATCTTATAAAATTAACGCATATATTTTAACACATTCTTCATAATTACATTAACATATTCTATCCAAATTTTAACACCATTTACATCATCTTAATATTAACATTCATCTATCTAATTAATCGCTCCCTCACTTACTAAACATTTCTTTCAATTTTAAAGTTACAGATTCTTTCTAAAAACATTCAAATACACTTATATCTTATATCTAAAAGTAATTTTTAACTCCAATCAATTCTTCTTTTAAAACGGTATCGTCTATTTTTTAATTTACCTGCCAATTATCTCTAGCTTTTTTTCCCTTTACTTTTTTGTTTATATATATTAACTATTTTTTCATTCTTCTAAATTATTAATTTTTATTTTATATCATATTCTTTACTGACACATTTTCTTTTCTTTCTCATCCAACAATATTTTTTCTTTCAAAATATTTTCATAATTAAATTATAAAAAACTAAATAAATTTTTTAATTAAAATCTACTTATTTTTTTTAACTTCACTTAATTACAAACTTTATTTATATTTACAAATTAAAAAAAAATATAAATAATATTTAAAAATTAAATTCAAACATTCAATTATTCATTTTTTCCATTTTTTTTCAAAATTGTTTATTATTTTATATTATTTATTATAAACGTTTCATTTTTTTCATTTAACACATTTTTTTTTTAAATCTTCTGTTATCTAATTTTTTTTTATCCTAATATATATTAAAAACAAAAACACTTTCCCACAATAAATTTTATTATTTTATAATTATCTTCTTTAAATTTATATTTTCCTGCTTTTCATACTTAATTATACTTTCAGAAATATTATTTGGTTTCAACTATCCTCTTATTACTCTTCCTTTTCAAGTGATATTATATATATTCATAAAAATTTTTCTTTAATTATTATTTTTCAATCAGTACTTAGTTATGCCCATACCTTTCCACTTTTGTTTTTTTTTTCAAAAATCGCCTCAAATAATTACTTATTTCTTTTTTTTTATATAAACATTATTATAATATGTCATATTTATCTTTTTTCTTCTTTTCTGCCAAATTTTCTAAAATTCCCTTATTTCTAGTTTTTTCTATTTTTTTCCTTAAATTTTGTTTCTTTTCATGCAACATAATAAACTCTCTTTTTTATTTTAAAGTTATCATTTACCGTAGCCCTTTATTCTCTAACCGTCAATCTCTCTTAATTCAATTTTCTTTTAAAATTTTTTTCCTTTTTCTTTCCTCTTTTCTAACAATTTACACCCGTCAGATTGTTCTTTAAACCTTTCCTTTACTCTTAAAAAATTCTTTAATACTTAAACTATAAACAACATCTTTTTTAATTTTTTTTATTCTTAAATTCTTAAATCTATTTTTTTATACTACTTTCTTTTTAATTATTTTTTTCCATTTTTTTAATTTTGTTTTAATTTTATTTATTTATTTAACTTTTTTTCACTTCTTAATTTTCTAATATTTCTCTTTTTTTTTTCCCCAGATTCTCATCAAATATTATTTTTAATATTTTTTTTTTCAAATATTTTTATAATTATTCTATTTATTTTTTAATTTATTTATTTAAATAAAATTTTTAATTTTAATTATTTTACTCAAATTTTCATAAATTCCGCCTTGATAAATTTCACTTTGTTGTTAGTTGGGTCGTACTTTAATTTTTAAATAATTTTAATCTTTATATTCTCATCACATATCTCCCCTAACATCAATATCTACTTAGTCTTAAAAAATTTTAATCGCATTCTCTCACAACTATATATTATCCTTAACAACACTTTTTTACACTAAAAATTTTTCACTTTTTAAATTCCTTTCTTTTTTTAAATTTTCAAATTCCTTTTTAATTTAAAATATTACTTTTATCCTTTTTAATCAAATAATGAATTATAATAATAATAATAATTTATAATAATATAATAATAATATAATAATAATAATATTATATACCCCTTCCTATTTTTCTTTCTTTCGCTTCTTTTATTTAATTTAATTTAATTCAACATCATACCTTTAAACAAAACCTTTAAATATTCACCTCACTTTTTATTATCTTTAACCTATATTTACATTACATTTACATTTTTTAAACCTACGCATAAAATTCCTTCCCTAAATAATATAATCATTATACAACATATAACTTACATTATTATCATATATAAACTATTCTCATTAAATTTTGTAGTGCAATTAAAATCTTAAATAATTAGAAATTAAATAACATTCTATCTATTACCCCAAACTACTAAACCACTCTTTGCATTCTTATATAATCTATTTTAATGTCTTCAAATTTTTATTTAATTTTTTTATTTCATTTACAACTATCCTTTTTAAAAAATTATTTTCTATTTTTATTATATTATTTCTTCCTTTATATCTTTCACATTTCCATCATACATTATTCTTTCATATCTTACGTTTAATTATTTTTTATAAATGAGATGATTTATTACTATTATTCTTTTTCAATCCTCCAATTTTTTTTTAATTTTTATGTTATTTTTTTTTTTTTCGATACTATTGCTTTATATATAACTCTTTTCTACTTATATATTTTTCGTTAATTTTATTTTCTTTTCATTTCTTTCATAAATGATTCAAATATAATTAACAATTTCCATAACCGCCCCCACCCTCCTTTAATCTTACCTTTCCACATTTAAAAATAACTTATTAATCCTTTCAATCTTTAATCTTTTCATTTTTTCATTTTCATTCCTATTTTCTTTTTTTCTTATCCCTTTTACTAACCAAACATTTCTCAACCATCTTCTTTCCAACTTTAAAATTCAAACCCTATCCTTTATACTACATTCTTTTTCTTTTCTTTTTTTAATTCTTTTCCTTATTTTTAAGCTATCATAATTATAACCTTACATCTATTTTACTCTAACATTTCTTAATTCACAAACTTACTTTCATCTTTTCTCTTACTTCACCTTTCATCTTCTTATATCAATTTTAAGATAAATTATACTTGACATCTACTTTATTTTACTTTTATTTTATTTATGTTAATTAATGGTTTTCTTAAAAATTTCATTATCTTAGAATTCATCTCTTTATCATACATTATTTTACATCCTTTATCTAATTTATTTCTCACTCATATAACATTCCTTTATATAATTTTAATAGTTATTACCAAAATTAAAGATTTTACATTTCTCTCTCTCTCTTCTCCTTCTCTCTCTCTCTCTCCCTCTCTGCCTTTCCTTTCTGTTCTCTCTCTCTCTCTCTTCTCTCATTCACTCTCATCTTCTCTTCTCTCTCTCATCCTTCTATTCTCTCACCCCCTTCTACTTCTTTTTTTTTGTACCTTCCCTTTTTTTAAGTTTATTTAATTATTTGTCTACCCTTCATTTGTTCGTCGTCTATATTCCCCATTCCCCCCCCCCTCTCCTTTATATATATTTTGACTCCTTCTCTTCCATATGCTTAAACTCAATCTTTAAATATATATTTTTGAAATATGAAACGGACCACCTTCGCGCCCCCCCCCCATCCTAACGCCTTTTTATGATATATTACTGACAGACGACCAGACAGCGAGGATCGTATTGTTATTTCGCATCATTTTTTTCAATTGCTATTCATGCTTCAGTTAAAATTTTTAGCAATAAGTATTTTATTCTATTAACTGAATTAACTTTACGAGATCTTTCAGGCATGCTGACAGTGGATTTTGTTATAAAAAAGTTTTTTTGGGAAAAGTTATACAATTCGGTACTTAACTGTTTTTTTTCTTCTTGGCAATTCTTGAATAATTCAGTTTACAAACAAACATGTCTTGTAATTATAAAATGATAGAGTTTATCTGATTTTATTTAGGGCTGCTCTTCACTTACTTTTTGTACTGCTCAAACGCTTTCAGTTTGCAGTAATGTTATTCCATGGTCCTTGGAATTCAATATTTTGAGTGTCAATTCGCCATAAAGTGCACTATTCTCTTCTCCAGGAAGCTACTCCAAACACCTTTCCAAATGGGGCTTCCTGCATACCGTAAATCATCATTGGGCCGCACTGCTAATATTCCTACTACAATAAGTAGGCCTACGGTCGTGCTTCCTGTGGTACCTCATTTAAGGGGAATTATCCCCTCAGAGAAATTTGTCCTTCAGTGAATGGAGACAACCAAAAAAATATTGGTAATTTTCAGAAAAATCAGGCAATGAATAAGAGAGATATGAAATTTTCTAGATTTTGAGATCACTTATGATAATGGAGATCCATCATTGGCAAACAGCGACCATGATGTTGATGAAATGCAGGGAATCTTTCCCGATAATCTATTGTAGCAATTGTACTAAAATCCCTCTTTTTTCCAAATTCTAAAGGAGAATAAGATCTTTTTTATGGGATGAATGTAATGTTGAGAAAGTCATATCAATGAAAAGAAAAAGCTATTCTTTCATTATATGAAAATAAAGAGACTTTATTGAATACGTTGTTGGCAACACCAATATGGGGAGTTCTCCTTGTGAACATCACAATGGTGACCCGCGTTGCCAATGGGAGATTTCCTATCGTCCATCAGAGATCTCAATATTATAAATCTCATAACTTTATAATTTATTCCGATTTTCACCAAATCTTCGACTAAATGTGAATATTTTCATTTTTCTGCATCCACGTAAGCTAATATCTACAAAAGGACACAATTCTCCTTTAAGCCCGCGTCAACAGTCCCGAAGTGAAGCAATGAAGGACATCAGCAAACATGGAAAATTATCAAATTTTGCTCTGATCACGAAAGCATCGGGCCACCATCGGGGGGCGCATTTTTTAGCTTGTTCAGCAGTACATTCCTTTTGCAACTTTAGATAAAAATCAAAAAAACATGACGATCGGTGGAGATTTTTCAGGAAATTCGGCAGGCAACTTTCGCGATGGCAATCGGTAAAATCTTTGGTAGCAAAAAAAAAAAAAAAGAAAGAAAAAAAAAAAAAACCGATTGACTGTGGCGAAGGTTCATTTCGTTAGAGCATCGTAGCATCGGGTATTTTTTGCCCTAAGAAGGCAATGCCAAGGCAACACGACTTCTTACGGGCCCCTCTCAGTGCGCAACGTGTAGCCTTTCGTATAAGTATTGTCAAGCCCGCATCGCCACTATCCGAAGTTGAGCAGGATGGACCCCAACGGTCATGGATATTTTAAAATTTTTAAATTTGCTCTGATCACGAAAGCAAGCGGGCCATTCGTGTGGCACTTGCGTGTGCCCTTCGCACGCGGGGCCATAAATCTGTTTAAAATGCTATTCGTCTGTGGGGAGTATTACTTAATACAAAAGCATCATCCCGCTAAAGAAATAGGAAAAGTTCGCAATTCGTGTATTACCTTACTGTAGGCATCGGCTGACCTTCGGGCGAACCCTAATATATCATCATCGATTGTTGTTCCCTCGTTACTTCAACTCGGAAAAACGTGTGACGCCAGCATTACAATCGCGTGTTGAAAGCAATGTAGATATTAAGAACATTACTATAATGTGTAAGTGCAGGATCGAATTCCAACAGTCTTTGCAGACCAACTCGACAACTCGAACTATTGCCACATTATGATTATTCCAGACAATTTTAATCCTCTAAAGATAAGCAATAAATGAAAGCTGTAAAAACTGCAATTTATTTAACATACCTAATGATCATAAAGGAGGGAATTTTTTTTTCTTTAAAAGGCAAAAACAAAATATACGCTAGGCCATTACACTACTTTCTTTCATGCTATTTATGAAACGAATTATAGTTCTAGAATTCTTAAGCAAACTGGGTAGCAAAATTTAATTGAAAGTATAATTCTCCATGTACGCCGCCGTCCATCTCTCGGACTCGCGAGCATCGGTTAAAAGACCACGTTCCGTCATTAACAGTTTAATTGTCTGACGAAGCTTGCTGCCATTTGTACTAGGCCTTACGCGAAAAACAGGAGACGATCGGTATTGGGATGAAATGTGCGCCGACCAGGCACATAACAAATCTTCCGCCTCTGATGCCAAAGACGCGCAGTATTATATACCCACTCGCCCTGGATGTTCAACGAATTAAGACAATATTGGGTGGCGTTTGTAAGGCTGTATCCTGACGTCTAAAACAATAATACCTGTAGGAATATTTTCCTCCCTTTTCAGGCAAGAATCTTTTTCTCTCTTGGCAAAATATTTCGTATTTATTTTTTTTCATATCTCATTTGTCATTTATTTTCACGACAGAGAACAGCTTGAATTCTTTCAAGTCTGTTTCCAGTATTTAAGAAAGAAATGTTCTGCGTATAGATAATATGCTTTTTTCTATGAAATAGGGAAAAAGATATTATATTTTTTCATTATTTATTCAAATAGCGGAATCACATATTGGCAACACAGGCGATGCGAAAGCTTCTTTTTCTTTTTGCGATTGCTTTTGGTTTAACTTTCTCCTGACCTCAGCGCACCTCAGGTCCACCAATGTCCTTTTCTGGTCCAAAGAACTCCAAGGCGTTCATTATCGATGTCCTCTTCGAGAAAGACAGTATATATTATCTTCGAGATCATTTACGGTGAGAAAGAGTTCAAATGGCGGAAGATGTCGCGTCCGACGTCATTCTCTAAATCGATGTCGCTTCAGCCCACAGGTCCTGATTACCGCGGGAAGACAACTAACGCTGATGAGTCACCGGGTTTAGCGCGTCCTGCGAATGGTGGCTGACGTTTTCTGGTGGTGTCCGTCTCTGACTGGCTTCTGGTTGTGATCACCAGTGGCTTCAAAGATACTGCTATCCCAAGGGTGGCGAGAGCGTCATCGATATCCCAGTGTCGCCTTCTCCGGCGGAAGTGACGGTCGATCTGCAGTGGAGTTTGCGACTTTGGCAGCCAGAATCTCGATTCCTGATAAGTGGTTGACATCTCTCCATCTTCCTGGTTCTCATTACTTGCCTGACTCTGAGGCAGGCACACACAACGCCTTGAAAGACGTTCCATCTCCAATCTCCCCTCTTCGCTCTAAGGGTAGTTCTTCCTCTGAAGGTAATGTTGAATGTCTTTGGCGCATTCTGGAGTTAAGGCACGTCAGAGAAAACTTGACTCGGCTTCTGTCGTTGGTTTAGGAGCTTTGACAGTTCCACGACTACTACCTTGGATCTTGCTCTCTGTTTGCGGCTTCCTTTGCATCTGTTTTCTTCCGCGTTCCTTTCTCACGATCTTGTTTAAGTTTCTTGATATTCTCGTCGCATCTTAAATGGCTTTCTGCTTGGCTTTTGAAACGGATTTTTACTGGTGAAAGACTGTCTTCTGCAACTTCATCCACGGATATCACATCTGTTATAACCCGAAATAGGAAAAGGAATTTTTTAAGGAGACGAATTTCAACGGTCTCCATTTCATACATGCTCTTTAATCAATCTCATTACCATATAGTAATAAGAAATAACAAATGGAAATGCTTCTTATTGCCTTTTTCTCAAAACTTTAATAACTCCATTTGAGTTCGGCAATATTCAATAAATCTTGTCATTACCAAAAATCCAGTCACCAACCAGGACCACATTATCAAGCCAACCAACTATCGCATTGTAAAAATTAATGTTAAACTCATCAATCCTGTATTAACAAGAATAAACGACAATCTGAAACAAGTTGAAAAAACTAAAATAAGTTAAAATGTGATCGAACAAGGCGCAATAATATATATGTCCTATTACCAAGCGCCAACGCAACCAATCCATGAGACAATAGCAAGCATTTAGTTAAACCGTATTAATTTCAAAAGGGGACTATAATAAAACTTACAAGGCAATATTAGGAAAATAAATCTAAAACTGGCGAAAATCTTAGTAGAAGAAAATGAGCACCTTGCTATTCAAGCAAGGAATATAGGAAATGAAGAGAAGATCCTTGCAACAGGTCACGTGATGGAAACGTAATCACTTTTGTGGGACCATAGAGTTAATTACTTTTCTTCAAAGTTAATTTTCGCAATAACCATTGTTAGAGCCAAAGTAAATTTAAAAGTACCATGGTACTAACTTTGTTTTTTGTAATAACTGAAATGTGTCTTGATCATAAAATAACATATCGATTCTCGACTGGTATAAATTATTCTAACCGTGCGAAATATAATGAACGGACATTCAAGCATAAAATTGTAGAATTGATATAAGAAATCGTACTGGCCAATTTCAACAAAACTAGAAGTTTGTAGAACAAAAGTTTTAAAAAAATATAATCTGTAGAATTGTTAAAACGTGGATTACAGTGGAAAACTCGTTACAATCGAGATCTTATATAACGAGGTATCCTGGATGTAACAAGGTTAATATTGGCTGGTCCAGCTCTTGTGTATTCTTTTATTTTATTTATTACCCTCTATAACACGAATTTCCTGTAAGATAAATAACGAAGGAAAAATTTTCTATGGTCCATGGACCTCGTTATAAAACGAGTTTTCCACTGTATAGAGTAAAAACTAAGATATTGAGGATGAATCAGGTCTTACCCGCCATTGCCTGACTCTGATGCTAAGTTGTATCGCCCTCTCATTTCTCCCTGTCGAGAGCCCATACGGTTGCAACCAAGGCAACCGTAAGACTCGATGATGACACGAAATGTCTATATGAGCAGCAAAATGAAGGGCTGAGTATCCCTGTAAGTCAGCCTTGTCTGACGGTCATCCCCTGCATGGTGAATTGAATGATACTAATAATTTGGCATTATAAGGCACATAAATGTCAACGCTACAAAAGCAGTGCATTTTTAAGCGTTTTTTCGCCATATACATGTAAAGATATTTATCTGATTTAATAATTGCGAGCGCGAAAGAGCGCGAGCTGAAATTTATTAATATATGCAACCTGAGAACAATGTATTTTATAGCGTTCGCTATGTTTTATAAAGAAGATATTTCATGTCATTTTATAACAATCCGCCGAGCGGCAAGCGCGAAGCTGAAAAATTTTAAGAATCGCAACCTGAAAAGTGTGCTGCATTCTAAGCACTTTTTTTTGTGTCTACGTGATTAAAGGAATATTTATCCTCGTTAACATATCAGCGCGCAAGCGCGAGCTTGAAAAAATTTGAATATATCAACCTTGAAAAACAGTGATTAAAAATTTTTTTTTTTTTTTTTGGGCTATTGTTACACAAGAGAAGATAATATCTCATTAAACAAATGCGAGCCGCGAAGCGCGAGCTGAAAAATCATTTTGAATTAGCAACCTGAAAAGTGTGCATTCTAAAGCGCTTCTGGTAGTATGGTTATAAAGGAGATATTTATCGTTTAAAACATACGAGCGCGAAGCGCGAGCTGAAATTTTTTAATATAATCAACCCTGAAAACGTGCTTTCTAAAACGCCATTGGGGTAAGCGCTAATTGTTTGAGCCCCAACCATATATTAGGAAACCCTTGTGCATTGAAAAAAAGGTCAAACAGAAACGGACATGCGATCGATCTGAGAGCGAGCAGCATGAGCTAAAATTTTGTTCCAAGGAGAATATTTGAAATAATGAGGAGCATTTTCAACAAACAAATTATGAGCAGAAGGCGGGGGGGGGGGAGGGGGCTCAAACATAATCGAGCCCCTCTCAGAACAATCGGGGAGGGGGCTCAATGGCTGAGCTCCGACCTAGATAGATAGTTGTATTATGTCCTATAAAAAAAAATCTATATACGAAAAAAAAATGAATATGCAAGCGCGCAGCCGAGCCTAAAAAAATTTTCAATAGAGACCTGAAATATAAACTTTTTATACTAAAAAGATTGGTGGGGAGCCCATTGATATCCCAGTAAGCATTATGGAGAGGGGCTTAATTATGTCTGAGTCCATTTCCAAATAAAAACCAAAAGAATAATGATAAAGATCATCTGAGTCAATAATATTTTAAATTACAAGGGCGATCGCCGATATTGTACGCGCATCAAAAATATTGGGGGGGGGGGGGCTTCAACGATTCTGAAGCCGCCCCAATATTTTTTTTGGGGGGCTGCGCCAAGCCCAAAGCCCCCCCTCCGGTCCCGAAGCCATGCAGCTCTTTGTAATAACTAAAATACGTCATCGAAAGCTTGTAAAATTATACCCTCGTATTTATTGTAGATTGTAAGGTACATAAAATCATACCGATCAGATAGCAAATTTATCTGGCAATGGCAGAGCCAGATTAATGATTGTTTTTGTCAAGAAGTATGTGCCAGAGATCAAACCAACGAAAATGTCCATGCAAGTCAAATGATGACGACACATGACTATTATCATTTGTATGAGACTTTCAAAGAGTATTTTTAAAAAAAAATTGTCGTTTTATTTTTTTCACCAAGAACAACAACCTTTATCTCCAATAATGCTTTCTTGTTGGGGGGGGGGGAGAGGGGGGGGTAAGTAGGACACTAATTGACAGTCACCGCACATAGGCTTCGGAAGATTGTTCAGGATGGGGGGAGGGGGGGGGGGGGGGGGGGGGGGGGGCTCAATTTCGCCAACTATTTTGGGGATTTTTTTTAAAGTACCCCCCCCCCCAACAACAATAACCGTTTCGGAGTTT
>CALNVZ010003430.1:13402945-13430395 GCA_940671915.1 Paracentrotus lividus | reverse complement strand
GAGTTTTGGTACCTGGAGGTACGGCAAGCTGGTTGGCAGAGAGGAGGATTGTTTCGCAATTGTCGATAATTGGGTAAGGAGTCCCTACGAAGAGGGAGCATAGAAACATGTCTGGATTGCAAGAGAGATTTGACAAAATTTGTGAATAACTGTTGGCGTCTATCTGCAAGGGATGGGATATCTAAAAGCTCAAGGGCATGAAGATAATCAACATAGTTATGACCTAGTATAATACGACAAGCCCTTTTCTGGACACGTTCAATTCTACTGGATTGGTTAGCTGTAAGGGATGTTGACCAAACCGGGGAGGCATATTCAACTAAAGGTCGAATATACATGATATAAATTGCAACCAGATCATCGAGTGGAGCATTATGCTTCCTAAGGACACAGAGCATAATTATTATTATTATTATTATTATTATTATGATGATTATCATGATTATTATCATTATTATTATTATTACTATTATTATTATTATCATTATTATTACAAATTTACTTTATACTAGACTTTCCATTGGGGAATGATTTTGACTCCCCCTTTTTATTTTTCTTTGCAATTCTATACTCAAGTTCCTTATTGGTCGTTATATAAATTTTATAACCGTCGAAACTTGGTGGTTTGTGTTGAAATTTACACACATAGATATAATATTTGAGTACTAGGAACAAATATGTTAGAAATTTATCTAAGTCAAGACCGAAAATCTTTTCAAAAGTGGATACATTGAGAGGTTTACCAGTTTTCTGATTATTATTATTATTATTATTATTATTATTATGATGATTATCATGATTATTATCATTATTATTATTATTACTATTATTATTATTATCATTATTATTACAAATTTACTTTATACTAGACTTTCCATTGGGGAATGATTTTGACTCCCCCTTTACTAAACAAACAAAAAAATTGATTATAATAATTAACATGATAAATGACATTATTAGGCAGTCAGGATTACACTTTAAATCACAACGACTTTAAACAAACCCAGAACGACTGCAGATAGCAGGCGCGGATCCAGGGGGCCGACGGTGCCCGCCCCCCCCCCCGCAGAAATAAAAAAAAAACGAAAAGAAAAATCGGAGAAAAAAAAGCGAAGAAGAAAAAAAAAAGCGCAGAAAATAGAGGAGCGGCACTGATATTGAGACTGTCACTTCTTTATTTGGCCTCGCCCGGTTGTAACGTGTAAACAAATTGGGAGTGTCACCTAAATGCTTGAAATTCTGATTTGTCGGCCCCCCGCACCCTCCTGTAATGAAATCCTGGATCCGCCACTGGATAGGGACCAATCGAAGTTATGTTTAAATAAATAAATGTTTAAGTCCCGAATATTTAAATTCAAGGCTTTTAAATCTATATTTCAAGTACCGTTGGTTATGATTTTTCAATCTAAATTCGAAAATCGATTGGTTCTAATTCACAGTCGTTCAGGATTTATTCTAAATTTAGAGTTCATGTTTTGTTTGCTTTTCAACGTTTTAAGTTTAAACAGTGATCGAGACACTGATATTACTTAAGATATTTCACGTCTCCGAGATGGAAAAAAATAATCTCATAGATACAAATGTTTGATTTTCCTGCAAATCTTGAGTCGTCGCGGAGACTCCAGAGACGTCTCTGATACTTCTTTGCAACTAGTCTCAAACACGTCTCATGATCATGGCACGTGAAATACCACCACAAAGATAGATTGTGAATAAACACTCTTACCATTTGAAGTTACTTATTCCAAGATCTTTCAATATTTACGGATACCCTATCATGCCTATAAACATCTTTCGAACTAATTAAGGCTGCTCTCGTATTGAACATATTCTTGTGGATAATACAAAATGCTTGTTATGTAAATCACATGCACTCACAGAACGGATAGTGTTCGTATCGTCGACTACTGGAATCTATCTCTCGAAAGGACCAGATTATACCTTCAAGCAGTTAAGGGCCTGTCCCACAGAAGGCGATCGCTGTGGCGACAACCTACGAACTACCTTTTAGTACCCATCGCCACCATGCGCAAGTCCAATCGCCTGTAAGATCGTGAATTATCGCGTTTGTCGCCAACAATACGTAGAAAAATTCTGTTCGCCGATGGTTTCTCAACAAGTTAAACAATAGCCGGCGTCAGTTTGGTTGACGTCAATGACCGTAGCCTGTCTCTCTTTGTCGCGACAATTTGCTATCGTAGATTGTCGCCAGATAGAACGTGTTTAGCAGAGCAGAACGGCGGCCAGTTGTAGGTTGCCGCGCTCCAGCGTACGTTGCACGCATCGCGAACCTCACGGCCAGTGAAATTTAAGCCGCCTACGACCTTTGTCGCCAACTACAATCACCAAAATCAGGATCGGTCTCCCATTGAGATACTGTACAGTCGCCGCTGAATTTTGAAATTTTCAAAAATCACCTACGACCCAAATTATAATGCGCGACTGAGAGGACTATCACGAACCTAAAGGCGACGGCCGCCATTAGGTAAAACACTCGATCGCCGTGTCAGTCGTAAGGATCGCCACAGTGCGCAAGTTCATATTTTGGTTGATTTTAAGCTGCGACAAAAGAAGTCGAGCCGCGACATGCGCGAAGGTCGAGGCTATTGTATTATCGGATACCAGCTATTGTTAGCCTATTGTTTGCGTGGAAGCAAGTCGTTGTCGTAGCCTCTCGTAGACAGAGTCGTAGATACGTATATGATCTTCGGTCACCTACGATTCTGACACGATTCTGGCAGGTTCTAACAGGTTTAGGCTGTCGCCACAACGATCGCCTTCTGTGGGACAGGCCCTTTACCCTTCTCCGTCGGCAGACCTGGTGGAATTGACTTTGACGAAGACCTTGAGGTGTTGTTTGGACAGATTCTAGTTCTTCCGCTGAAGCGATCAAACGGACTGGGATAGATGACTCCGTTTATACGACCGTATTGACTTCTGCTGGTACCAGTAAGTATATCATATTAAAATTTTGATTTTGTATCCCCGGCCTTCCTTCAGATCAGATTTAATAGTATTAAGGCAAGGAAGGGGTTGCGGGACCCTCTCCCCTCCCCCCCCCCCCCAAAAAAATATATAGATATGAATGGTTGAGTCACACTTAATTTAGGAACAGTTTTGATTCAGGTATCCGCCTTTATTTCTCTAAAACCCAGCAGGGATTGCAGTGGACGGAGATCAAGGCCTGATATTTTGGTCCAACACACAGAGGTTCGGCAATAGAAAATTGAAAGAGTGACTTACGAAGGGAAAGAGAGGACAGAAGTGGTCACACATTCCTCACAGTATCTCACACCCATCACATTATTTGAAAAGACAAGGTATGTGCACCAGTTTCCTTAAAAACCGTACACTTAATCAAATCCTAGGTATTGCAGATATCTAAATTACAATTAGATTATTTACATAGACCCATTTGCACATGAATAATCTAGTCATGGAAAGAAACTGAAAGCAAATTTATTCACTCGGTTTCCACAAAAACATCATCCTCTTATGGGACCCCAAATCTCATAACGACTATAAGGGTGGTATCTCACTTGGCGGAGACGTCTCGCCGACAGAATAGAAAAACTTGTCTCCGCGACGGAAAAAGTATGTTTCGGAGACGTCTCGGAGACGGATTTTGGACTACTTCAGACTTTTTTTCCGTAAAGTGTCGGAGACGTCTCTATACTTTTTATCCGTCGCGGAGACAAAATTTTCTATCTGTCGCGGAGACGTCTCCGTGAAGTGAGATACTACCCTAAGACTACACTGTTCAGGATGTGTATCATGGGTGAGTGAAACAAGCCAGATATAGTGTAGGTATGTGGTGGCATCACTTGACTGAGAAAGCAAAGGTCGTGGGTTCGGTCCCCGGCACGGCACTTACGTCCTTGAGCCAGGAGTTATGTCTATGCTTGCTTCTCCCCACTCAGGGGTGAATAAGTGACCGGTAGGATGCGAGTATTCATAGGGCAATTCTTTGAAAAGTGAACCTTTTTTGGAAAAAGTTTAAGTTTGTCCTTTTTGTTTTTAAGCTGCACATTCATATAGAGCATTGTCTGAAGTTTCATGAAATGCATTTTTTATCTTAATTTTACAAATTTTTCATGCTCATCTGCATAAATTAACATGCAAAAAATTTGATTAGAAAAATGGTACGTAAAATATCATTTGTTTGACCCTGACTTAATTGTATATGCTGGTCTCCTTACTTTGATTATTGTCATTATACCCTTTTTTAACTTCATTCCTCTAATTTTAGATGAAAAATAATGGTGTTGAATTAATTGTTTTAAGTTAATTAACTAAAGAAATTGATTGCCATCAAATGTCACACACGTGACCCCAAAACACGAAAAGTTAACGCCCCCCCCAAAAAAAACCATGGTTCTATTATTATTATTACAATTTTTTCTCCAAAGCTAGATATAATGTGCCTTGCATCTCACCAAATATGAAGCCATGATAGCTTTTAATTTAGTCATTAATTAACTTTGAAATTGGTCACACACGTGACCCACGGGTCACGTGTGTGACCAACTATGGTCATGCCTTAAAAAAAGGGACCAGGCTATTCGGGCCATTTTTTGAAAAGTGAACCTTTTGGGGACAAATAAATTTTTGCTTTTTGATTTTAAGCTGCACATTCAAATAGAGCAATGTCTGAAGTTTCATCAACTGATGTTTTTCGTGATTTTTGCAATTGTCCATGCTCATTTGCATAAATTAACATAAATGATAATTAAATGGAAAAACGGTCAATAAAATATAAAAATATTTTTTTAACCCTGACTGGAATGGATATGCTGACTTCCTTACTTTGATTACTGTCATTATATTATTATTTACCTCTATTCCTTTTAATCTAACCCCAAAAAATAATGTTGTTAAATTGATTATATTAAGATAATCAACCCTGGAAATTAATTGCCCTCAAAATGTCAAACAAAAGTAACCAGAAAACACAAAAAGTTTATGCCCCGTCTTAACCATGGCTCTGGTATTATTATAATTATTTCTTCAAAGCTAGATTTAATGTACCTTGCATCTCACTAAATATGAATCCATGACAAGTTTTAATTTGATTATTAATTAGCAAACAAACTGGTCACACACGTGACCCGCTGGGTGGGGGCGGTCATAAATTCTGATTATTTTCACTTTCATTGGCTGAAATTAATTTATTTTAGCATTATTATGCTCCAAAATGGGTCTGCAATAATTTTTGCGAAAAAAACACAAAAAGAACAAACAAACAAACAAATCAAAAGATCGAAAAAACAAGGAAATACATAAGAAATTCATAAAACAATGAAATACACAAGGAATTTAGTTCGATATCAAATTTTTTTCCAAGTACAATGGTTAGGAATCCTATAAAGATTATGCAAACACAAAATTAGCATTCCAGAGGCTGTAGTTTGTCAATTAGAACAAAAATTATGACTTCATGCAATGCGTAAATTGGCATAATTAATTCATATGAAATAAATTATTATTATTATGGGAATATTAACAGTGCTTTCTTTTAGTTACATCACACACTACCATCGTGCAAATTTTCGGCGCGCTCGCGCGATCAATAGCCAAGATCTTATAGGGGGCATCATGGCCCCCCTCCCTACCCGGCGGTACCCGCCCCTCCCCCAGTCTTGACAGCTACCAAAACACCCCATTGACTGTCTAGGGTTGAGTTCATAAAAGTTTAGCGGATATAGTAATTGCTCAAAATGTACATTTATTGCATAATACATAATATATTCATTTTTCTGTACAATTTGCCATAGGTCACACACGTGACCCACTAAAATGTCACACACGTGACCCGACATCACGATATAAAATAATAGATAAAAAAAGAAATTTCAGAGATGACTCCTATCCAGTGGTATTTTTTGGTTAACAGGTCCATAATGCATATATCACAGAAATAAGAACATTTCATCATTTTAAAACTCACAGGAATTTCAAAATGAAATTGAACTTTCAAAATCATGCCGTTCTGTGAAGTCACACACGTGACCCACTTCTTTTGACCTCTGACCTTGAACATGCATATTGTAAATATCAAAAAATATTTACAAATGATAGCCAACAAAATATATTATCATGATATAAACATTAAATCAGTATATTTAAAATTGTTAGAGTTATAGCCAATTAAAGTCAAGATTTTGCATAATTTCTGTCACACACGTGACCAAGAATGGTCCCATAGCGGTTTTATCGGCACTGTGCGCCCCCTTATTTCGATAATGGTGCCTGGCTGGCCTGGAATGCTCCTCAGATAGTGGAAAATGTTCACACATTGCGTACGGGTAATGTCTTAATGTCCGTTGGATACGTATGTATGAGGCGCTATAGCAATCCAGTGTATTAGTATTATTATCATCATTATTATTACAGGACACTTTACTGGTCTGAAGGAAGTAATCTACGAAGTTGCACATACGATGGCCGTGATAAGAAGATAATATTTACCTCTTCAGGTTATAATAAGCCTGATTTAGCACTCAATGCGTATGGTAAGTTTTTCTTTGTTGTACATATCTCTTTCAAAGAGGTGTTGGCAATCATGTAAAATTTCTCAAAATAGAAATGTTTGTGCTTCGTCGCGTTTTGCCTTATCCTGAAGGAGTCATTTTGCTTTCAACATTTACCATCCACTCAGTTAAGGGAATAAAAAACATCATGTACTTGTTTTTCTATTTTCTTAATATTTCTCAAATTTTATTTTATCATCATTGTTTGGTTCTGCTACAGGACTCCAATTATTCTGGTGTGAACGATCTTACGTGAAGACCTTTGATATAACTCGAAGAGCTGAGGGTTCGAGCACGGTTGAAGACCTTTCATCAACATGCACCGGCGTGACATGGTTTGAAGATGATTTATACTGGACCAATGGGGACCGTTATCTTAGTGTTAGAGGACTAGAGACCAACATCGTGAGGAAGATTCCTGTCAGTTCAACTTCCCTTGCAACCAAGGACATTTTTGTCGGCAGGAGAAAAGTACCAGGTATCTTTAAATATTTTCATGAAGTTGATTGTCTTTAATCATGTTAATATAGAATAATCTATTATCTATTATGTTTGTGAAAACTTAAATAACATTCACCGATTATCTTACGAAACACCATAAAATTCTTCAAATGACACATTCCGCTAAACATCTACTCTTCAGCCTATGAGTTAGTGTATTATTTTTTACTCTCTATTTTCATTATAAAAATACGTCAGCTATAGATAGTTTAGATTCACTTTCTACATTTCCCTCTTGGGCCTGCGAGCGATCAAAATACCGTGATCTTAATATGCGAAAGATGGGAAAGGGAGGGAGGCGCCCGGTTTGCCCACACATGGGGTTGATCAATCTATGCCACTGTAGACTGCCCTCTATCTTGTTTTTCTGTTTGTTTTGTTTGTTTGTTTGTTTGTTTGGTTTTTTTTAAGTGGGGGTGTGTGTGTGTGTGTGTGTGTGTGTGTGTGTGTGTGTGGAGGTGTGTGAATGTGTTTGGATGTGAGGGGGGGGGGGTGCATAATACATTCACTCATTCAAGTTTATATAATTGCCTTTTTTGCAAAATCTTTTTTTTTATGCTTACATTTGGTAGATCTGTTGCAATATTTTATAGACTCTTGCAGAGTCGTTTAATAATTACTTTTTTGTGATCTTGACTATGTTAAAGCTCAGAGGCAGTTAATTTGTTATGTTATTTTCTCAGATTATGCATGTTTGTTTATGATTTGAATGAACAATAAAGAATACTACAAAACAAAAAAAAATATGGTTAGTTTTGGTTCCAACATGGTGTTAATGGGATAAATTCTTGGTCTTGTCTTTTACAGGCCTTGATGGTGGGGACTGTGACTTTGAGCGATTTAAATGTAAGTGGGCATTCAGAAACTCGACGTCGAACAACTTGAATTGGACCAGATGGACTGGACAGCAATCTTCAAGAAGCTCTTTAGCAGTAGGACCACTAGTTGACCATACCGATGAGACACCAAGTAAGTAAATAAGTGCCTTATCATGCTTATGGAGAGGTTATTGCCAAGTAGCAGCATAGAACCTGATATTTGTTTCTGTAGAGTCAAGTGACTCTCACAATTTTCATTTTCCCGATTCGCAAGCGCTTGGATGGCAACTCCTTGAAAGCTGATAAAGAAACTTATTTACTTAAACCCTACTAATCATGCTAATTCTAATCACATTTTGTGAAGCTCTTTAATTCTTTTCTTTTGTAGTCCATATACTTGGTCAACAATTCCTTCGTTGACTTGAGAATTGAATTTTGATAATTTCTTTTCTTAGTTAAAACAAACAACAAACAAAACAAAACAAGCAACAAAAAAATAACAGAAAAATAAACAATTACTTAAAAATAAACCATTAAACATCGTATTGGAGGTTTTATACATGACACAAACTTTTTATATGAGCAGATATGCATACTGCAAGGATTATAAATGATATGCATGTAAGCAGGTATCAAGGACATATTTGTCATTCATATTTGTTTTTCTTGACAACTATAGTATGTTCATTGAATTATTTATGTATTACCTATCAGCTGGGCACTTCATGTTTCTCAACACAAGCAGTCGTACAAATTTCCCTGGAAACATTGCAACACTCGTAAGCCCATTAGTCAACGCGTCCGGGTCAGGGACAAAGTGCTTCCGGTTCTGGTACTATATGCACGACGTGACCAATGGCTCTCTGACAGTCTTCTTCCAAATTGACCTTAACCAGACCTGGTCCTCGGCAAATGGTCCTAGTAAGACCAAACTGAGCCCGTTGTGGTCTACGTATGGTAGCCAGCCTGATGAGTGGATCGGTGCAGAGATGGACATGACAGGATCAGGAGTAGGACGTATTCTCATCAAGGCTATCATAGGGGATCCAAGATTAAACGCCATTGCTATCGATGACGTCCATTTTGGAGAATGTCGCCAAGGTGAATTTAGATTTTATATATATTTCCACTGGGCGATTTTACTGATGTCACTTGGTTCAACATTATTGTTAAACTTATAATTATGTGAAATAGATTTTAATGTATACGTCGAAATTGTTCCAATTGAGCCTAGACAACTGGGTTCTAATTTGGACTTAACTTTAGAACAAAGCTTCTACACAACAGCAAATGAGTATTGCTTCCCCATTATTCTGACATCGGTTAAGTGTCCTCATGGAGGATGGGGCATCCAACCACTTTATGCTACAGTCACACAGACACTTACGTATAGATACGTCTGTGTTGTTTTAATCTTGTTTCATCTTCTTTTCTATCATTTCTTTTATGTATTTCTTTGTTTTGCTGTATGAACTAAATTATCAATATTTCCACTGCTGACTATGACGGGTAGGCATCCGTGAGGATCCGCAGAAAAGAAAAATTTTTGGACGCAACCGGACGTAACTCAATGTAAGTGTCTGTGTGACTGTAGTATAAGAATGGCATGATTTATTGTATTATTTCAATAACGATTTGATTTCTTGATAACATTTCCTAGGCTCCGTAACACAAAGTTTTGCAATCGCAAAATGGCAATGGCCAATCAAGATTGTTGTTGCATGCACTTTTCGTTTAAAAGACTGACGTGTAACCAATTGGAATTGTTCTTTTAAATTTGCAATTTATTGGAAAACTGTGTGATACGGGGTCAAGTGGATTTAATATGTGCGACTCTTCATGATTTCAGATTCCAGATTGGTATGTGAGGACACTTCAATGACTGTATACCTTGATAAGGCAAGACTTGGACTCTCTAGTCAGGATGGTGTGTCATTCAAGAACTCCCTCTGTCAAGGTTCGGAGTATGACTCAGACACAATAGCTATAAGAACACCATATAACGGATGTGGTACTGCAGTGACTGTGAGCATAGTAGCACATATCGATTATAAATAAATAGGCCTATATTTTGATGTAGGCTCGCCTTACTCAAACACGTGTATATCGAGTTATAGTATATTTTGTGATCTTTATGGGGAGCAATACACGAAAGATGGTGAAGGATATTTTGGTTGGAATGGGAGTCTACGTAATACGTATTAGGTCAATGCAATATCACAAGAATTTTCTTGTAAAGCATTACAGTTTGACAAATAACACCTCTTATATTAGCAAGGACTTAGACAATGTAAATTAGGCCTATCTTATGGAAGGTTTCGTTCGTTATACATTATGCATTATTTATGTTTTAAATTTCTAATTAAAAACATTAATTCTCTGAATTTTATGTTGTTTCTATGTATACTATTTTGTTAAGTTGTTTATAGTTGTTTATATAGGTTTCATCTGTCTCTTTCTCTCTTTAGGAAAGTGACGCCGCCATTGTATTCTCCAACCAAGTCAATGTAATGATTCATTCGGATATCCGGACCTCGGATGTCTCTATCCGAGTAAATTGTTCTCTGAGTCGGACCTATCACGTGGCAATGACGTACTTGGCGCATTCGTGGATCAGATATATAAGGAAAGATGGATATGGAAACTTCTCGGTTGGTATTCGTCAGTATACCAACGTCAAGTTTGAGGAAGCCTACCCAAGTGAAACTTTTCCGCAACAGGTGGGCATGGAATCATATGCCTACATATTTTTATTTAGTCTGAAATACAATTTGAGATTCGAAACAGATTAAGTCCGCATTTGAAATTATAAACACAAGCATGGACGTCGTGAATCTAACCACGTGTATATGAGGGTCATCTTTTTCTTGTATCATGTGTGTATAAAGTCTGTGCTTCGACTGTAATGTGCCTTTTGATGTTATCAAATGGGCGGTAAAAGCAATTTTCGCCGTTATATAATGTCTAATGATACAATTAGGTTTCCACGTCAACTAAAAATGTCATGGGTAACAATGATTGCATCTCTGAATAGGTTGAGATCGACGATAAAATCTACATGGCAACTGAAATGGTGACCATAAAGAACATAGTGGATACTATCCAGAATGCAAGATGTTGGGCTACACCATCACAAGACCCCTCCGATCCGGTGAGCCGAGATATCATAAGGAATGGGTAAGTACGTCATCGTCAGTTGATAAATTTCATTTTTCTTGATTTGAAATAAACATTGTGACCTCTAGACCCCAATTCTAGCAAGCCCTGTGATTACAACTTTCTCTTGGTCCTACTTGGGAAAGAGAACGGCCTTAAAAATGAAATGTTACAACTTTTGGTTTAAACCCCATAATCTGATGCAACGAATTCATTCGTGTTCTAATGCTCTTCCGGAAATTCATATAATCGAAAAACAGCGCAGTTTATGTTGGCTTAACCTGCATTAATGCAATTATTTAGTCGCTTTGATGTATACATGTACTATTTGAAGAAACATATGCGATGAGTGACATCACTTTAGCATATTTAACGAAGTTTATGGCATTATATTCTAAGTCTGTTCTATTCATGCGACAAAATATCCAATGCAATGGGTCGGGATAGTGAGAAAAGGATCCAGTGCCACCCCCCCCCCTCAAAAAAAAGGGGAAAAAAGAGATAATGGGTATGTGTGTGTGTGGGTGTGTGTGTGTGTGTGCGCGCGTGCATGTGTGAGTGTTTATGTGTGCGAAAGAGTTCACCAGGTCCTATCATCAATTATTGGACACTAATATTTGTTTTCTCTCCAGATGCCCTGTTGGTGATAGCACTAAGGTTTACACTTTGTTGACTCGTGGACTCCAGGCCTTTTCATTCAAAGCATTTTCCTTCTCACACGACAGGAATCTGGTAAGACCCGAACGCTTTTGACAAGCAAGATTAGCACAATGTCCAAAATTGTCATTAATTTTTATTTTAATTCCGTTACACACACATACAGACACACACACACACCCACACCCACACCAACACACACGCAAGACACTCACAGAAGACACACAAATCTGCAGTATTAGCTATCACTCCAGTACAGTTATAATTACAATGATGTGATAAAGGCAACTTCGTAAAATTAATTGAGTAGGCTATCATTGGCATGTGAATAAGATAACGAAGATTCTACTATATTGAAAGCTCAGGCTCTTTTTGACTCAAAGATAAAACGCTGGTACATACTATGTTGTAATCATCGATATTTTATCAATTATTAAAACTTGGTTACCTTTTTAATTAACACTCTGTAGATCTACGTCCATTGCGACCTCGTTGTTTGTCACGAATCTTCGGAATCAGCGTGCAGTTCAAACTGTAGTCGTTCTCGTGCTGTGCGAGAAACTCGCCATACACGAGATGAAACAACTGGCCCATACACAGTCTCACAAGGACCATTCACCTACAAGATGAATTCTGCACGGCGAGAAGGTAATACCATTATTCGTCCTTTCCTCTTCCCCAGTATTAGCTCGAAAACTTGCAAATTTTGAAAGTATTACAAACGTTTGCAATAAAACATCGTTATTTTACCAACTATCTTTGAATCCGTATCAGGACAACAAACCCTGGACAATTCTCCCCAGGATAACTACCCCCACAAATAGAGTTAGGGCCCCAGTCTTAGGTGTAGGGTTAGGTTGTAGATTTTTGGCGGGGTGAGTTGTCTGGGAGGTAATTGTCTAGGGAAGAGTTGTCCTTGAATTGCCATGAATTGCCGACTCCACCCTACTGAACCGGTAGATAATGTTTTATGTAAATGTTTTTTTTGTGTGTGTTTTTGTTTTTGTTTTTTAATTAATATGTATTTAATTTTCTCTATTCCAATGCCTCTATAACAGTATAGAGAAAATAAAACCCAATATTAATTAAGTAAATAATAAATAGGAACTGAAAGGCACTTATTCATAAAGCTTTACAAGTTTCTTATGGCATCGTGACGTCATTTTGTCATATTGTGTATTATACTATTCTAAGGTTTTATTAGTTCCTCTTCTTTTGCGTCCGCAATCTATACAGAGGTTAAGACATTCGGCAACTGGTCCATTGTCTTTTCCTGTTAATCAATGTTAGTTTGTTTAAACAATGAAAAGCGACATTTTGTTTTAGCTTTATGCAAAAAGATGTTTATAAATACACAAATTTATTGAACTATTAAATTTCGTAGTAAAAAGGAAACCACTATTTGTTTATTTATTTTCATTTTCTTTGTCGAATTTGCGATGCAGATGGTTCTCCGGTGAACATCATTCTTTTGTCAGCCCTAGTGTGTACGATTGCTCTCTTATTGGCAACCATCTTTGTCGCTGTCTACATCTATAAGCGATTCCGGGATGGAGGGACACGACATGACTAATTACAAGAGGAGTGGTGAATTTTTTGGTTCTCCTTGTCCTACACTCTTCGAGAAATTTGAGAGATTTGAGAGATTTGGTTGTCCGTCAGGGGAACCGAGGACCAGGTTTCCCAATTGAAATACTGTATTGGGTCTTTAGAACCATTTTTTTTATTTTATAAAAACATGTAGGAAATCAACAGAGGAATGCATGGTCTCTCAATGGGTTCTTAATACGTGGCAAGAGTATTCCAGAATGAGCTTTTTGGAGAACCTATTCGGGGTTATAAATAATATTTGGATTCGATCCAACATACATTCAGAATAATATCAAACATGCCAAAACTCCAGTCAACCACCCTTTTTTAATTGTAGTATTTTGTAGATGCAAAGATTGATATGAGCTCCTCCTGATAAGGATTGAATAAGAAAATGATGCGAAATCTGAGATCGATTTGATATTCAATATGCATGTTAAGTCTTTAATTATTTGTTCAGCATTTACTGTGCATTAGCCTATACAATGTGTTCCTAAAAAAAGGTAATCGAAGTTCAAAGGTCAGTCATTTCAAAAGTATACAGTTTATTTTTGTGATTTGTTTACTAAAATATTAAGTAACCCATCAGCTTTAATTTGAGATATTGCTTACGTCCAAACTGTAATTGGTCACAGAGTAAGGATCCTTTGAACATGTTGAAGGTGATAGGTACAAAACCCATTTTTTCCAAGTTTTTCGTTTTTAGGGTATGAAACCGACTTTTCATAGATTTTTGATTTCATAGTCTTTGGGGGTTTTGTCACACAAAGTTTAAATAAAAATCAATCTCATTTGTCAAAGGACCTATCTCAATGGCAATGAGAGGGACGTCTCCTGAGATTTCAGGGTGTCGAGGGAAAATGGAACAACAGTCAAACATGTTCAATCTTTTAGTAGATTTCTTTAAGACGCCAGCAAGTAACAATTATTAGCCCGTTCGATTTCTTTTAATCGTTAGCAAGTTCCGACAACGTCTCTGCGACGTCGTGGATACTTAAGGGACGTCGCGGCAACCCCGCAAAGACGTCACAGAGACTTATTTGCGTATTACATAAGTCTACTAAAAGATTGGACATGTTTGACATTGGTTGGATTTTTCTCGCGACTTCTTGCAGAATCAAGAGATGTCGCGGCGACCTCTCCGAGACTCCAGGGACTCATGCATAATCGACAACCCATGTCATTGCCAGTGAGATATGTCCTTTGACAAATGAGATTGCAATTCATTGAAACTTTGTTTGACAAAAGCCCCATAACTATGAAACCAAAATTTTATAAAAGTTGGTTTCATACCCTACAAACGAAAAACTTGGAAAAAATGGGTTTTGTACCTATTGCCTTCAAAGGACCCTAACTCTATGACCAATTACAGTAAGCAATGTCTCAAATTAAAGCTGATGAGTTACCTAATATTTTAGTAAACAAATCACAAAAATAAACCGTATACTTTTGAAATGAATGACCTTTGAACTTCGATTACCTTTTTTTAGGAACACACTGTATATGTTTGTTCATTAAACCCATGCTACCCATGTACACATAACACTGAACACTGCGGAGTTTAGTTTACGTTCCTGGATATATATATATATATATATATATATATATATATATATATATATATATATATATATACCTATTTTCGTCCTTAAGGCGAATTTCTTTGTTTCCTCCTTTTATATCGCCCCACCGAACCCTATCCCTAACCCTATTGAATTGGCGTTAAGGGGAGTTTTTCGCCTATAGAAAGTCGCTAAGGGGAATCGTGACTGAATAGAGCTATTCTTCTCAGTTCCCCTTAAGGCCCGTTTTAGTAAGATATATATATATATATATATATATATAGGTATGAAGAGTTTCATTCCAAAAAATGATTAAATCCACTTTTATAACTTCAGAAAAAATGGCATTTGTTTACCAGATTTTGTATAGACGTCTACGGAAAAGGGGACTTCCAAAATGCATTTTCTCACACACTGTCACAGTTCCAATCAGTAAATTCAAAACGTCCTTTTGTTCCAAGACGGGTAGGTACCTGAACAATGTCCTGATATCAGTAACTCAATTTTCTTCAAAAGTGGATTTAGTCCCTTTTTATTGTGCATTGTTTAGTGTGTGTGGGTGCGAGTGTGATGACGGGCGTGTGTGTGAGGGAGGATGGTTGTTTGTATGTGTATGTCTGTGCGTGTGCGTGTGTGCTGAGAGGAGGTGTGTGTATGTGTATACACATATTCTGTCAACGTCTTTTTTAATCTTCACCCATCTACTTGGCATAATTGAGATTCTGCAGTCTTCTGAAGGCTGTTACTCAGGCATGCATACGCCATTAATACGCAAGGGGATACGGTATTTCCACTAATATACAAATTCTACCAGATTTTGTGATAATAATTCTATTTTTGGTCAAAACGTATTTACATTTTAATATAATTTATTCAACGTCATCAAGCAAAAGAACAATTTATTTTGTCAGATTAAAATAAAATAATTAAGAAGTGTATATAAAAGATATGTACATACAATACATTCATCAAATAGACCAGTTTACTAACATATTCAAATTTTATGCATACTTTTTAAACAAAGGTTGTTCTTGACAACCTGAAAGCTTGGCAGAGGCTTGCTTGCCCGACATAGCAACAACTAAGGTATGGAAACGGGATTCCATGTATTGTAGTTCATTCTTTTATTATAGGTTGTTTGAATATCTTGTTACTTTGTCGCCAGGAAAAAGTATGCATAAAATTTGAATGTTAGTAAAATGGTCTATTACATTTACTTTTCAAAAGCAATGATCGGCAGTATACTTGTAATTGTTAAATATATTACCTACGTTTCGTCAAACAAAATTTCGAAGTATATACGATTGTGTTTTATCAATACCATGGTTCAAGTTGAAATCATTTTTTGTTTGTTTTTAATGGAAGGTTTCGAACTAAATACGTATTATCTTCCATACACAAACGAAAAACAATCTTTCCATTCGATTGGTAAAAACTTCATCACGTTATATTTATTAAGTTGTCCCGTCATAAATCCGACCAGGAAAGAGCGTTGCACAGTATAAATAGTTTTTTTTTACGTTTTAACTTCTATGTTCTATGCATCACGAATTATGGGAAATTAGTTACAATTTGGGTAAAATTAAATACAATACACACTACAAACCTTTATTATAGACTTGGCTAACATGATAAAGGAGGCAAACCGAATTAGTCATTCAGAAATAAGTCCCTTTTTAGTTCTTCTTTGAATTCTATGAGAAAGAGAAGAAAAAGAGGAGCAAATAAGAAAACAAAATCAAAATCAAATTAACTATGACAATCTGAAAATTTTTGTTTAGAAGAAAATTATCTAAGCTATAGGCCGACGAGAGAGACGCAAATTGAATGTGACAAGCATTCCCTCCTAGACCAAGAACAGTAATGATACCGCTTACTCCATAGTTGACGTTTCAATATTCATCGACACCTACACTAAAGAGTGCAGTTTTTACAATATTGCACTGTCGGAATAGGAGTAGGCCTATTTTAAAGGGATTAAGTAGCTTTCAAAACAAGAGCAATTATATCAAGATTAATAAAATTATATTGATCCAACAGTAAAAACAAACTACTGAAAGTTTCAGATCAAATGGAAGTCATTTACTTCCTTAAACAGTGTAACAAACAATGCCAAGCATACAGCTGAACACCAGTACCCTCTTCTGATAGGCGCACCAGGCCGCTAGAGACGGGGGACTTTACAACAGGAAATGGGTGTGTGGAAAAGCACATGGTTTTATAAACCATCCGGTGTCGTTTATAAATTTTGAGTATGAAATCATTGATATCTGGAAGGTAAAGCAAGCAATTAGCTTGCAATTTTGAAGAGATACGAGACTGACCTAAGTGTTTATAATTATGTTAGCAAAATAAGCTAAATCGAATAAATGTGATTTGAATATCATTCAATGTTACTGCATCCCTTTAATATACAATGCACTTTAATCAGACAATCTTCACGCACCAATTATGTCAAGTGCAAGAAGTATGTAAATGGCAAAATTGATGAACAAATGGTGGGAATGCTAATTTTATTATTTCTGCTTTAACCATAAAAGGACCGGGTTTTTTGCAAAATTTGCGCGAATATTATTTCTTTGTTGTTGTTGTTGTTGTTGTTTGTATGTTTTTTTAATGTTATTTTACTGCTGCTTATAGTTTTTTCTTGAAATACTTTGTTTATTGATTTTTGAATATTACACTATAATATCTACTAATTTGATGGCGAATAACCACATTTTGAATACTTAAATGTGATTTTAGCATCAAAGCCATTCCAACTTGTGCCTGCCCTGACTTTATTAGAATGTTGCGCATCTTCCGAACCGTAAGCTCAATTTTCTACAAAATAGTGCTAAAAGTTGCTTATGATGTACACAAAAGGTCATTAATCCGCGAATCGAGAAAATTTTTTCAGCGTCATGACCGCGCGAAATGTCGAGGTAGGGAAGTTAGTTAGACTCCAGGCCCTCTTAGGGTTGAGTGTCTAGAACCTTCCAAAACCCAGACTTCCCAAGGGAGTGTGAATTCCAAACCCTTTCCCAACCGTAAAGCCAAACCCGGCTGCCTTGCCTTAAATTGACCATCTGTAACCCCAATTCCAGTATTGACATTGGGCTCTAGCCTGCACCAACACCCAGTCCTACCTGAGCCTCAACCTGCCCAGAGATGCTCAGCACCGGCGTAGAATTCAGAACTGTCAACTCCAGCAGAAGGTCCTTCAGCCTCAGCAGCCAAAATATCAAGCTGAAACCCAGCCTTTCCTGTTGACGCTCTTGCTGGTAAATCCATCCTGGTCGACTTCATGACTGCCAGGGCCATCAGCCCATTTATTGAATCCAGACAACGGTAGCCCCATCTTGCACGATCCACCCACTAGGTAATGGATCAACGCTGAAAACCTAACCTCGTCCGTCAATGGACCGACTAGCTTTAAAGCTAGTCGGTCAAGACGACTAGTTTTAAAGCTAGTGTGCCATGTTAGTCCGTCAAGACGACTAGCATACAACTGAATCTACATCTCTCAACTTGACGACGAGCTTTAAAGCTCGTCCGTCAAGCTTGATGCTAGTCCATCGACGTGACCGACTAGGTCAAAAAAAAGTAGGGGTAGGACAGTTCACCCATTAGAATGACTGACTAGCTTTTGATACAAATAGTTGCAATGTCGTTTCAATGTACCTTCTCTATTTTCTGTTTCCGAGCATAATCAAGTTGATACATTCTGAACAAAGGTTGTTTCGCTTGACAATCTGAAAGCTTACGAGACATAACATTTATCATGACAAGTATGCAATTCATGAGTACCGGTAGATTCCAAAATTTGTTCTCCATTCTTCAATTACAGGCTAATTGAATACCTTGTTACTATAGAACTCCAGAACCCGGTATTTCCTTACAGATTGCTGGTGAATTCCCGGCTTAGCAACAACAGTGAATAGAAGTTGGATACAATCAACATTCTCAACAAAGGTTGTTTTTGCTTGACAATCTGAGAGCATTACGATAGCCGAAATAACATAAATCGTGACAAGTATGCCATTCACGAGTAGGTTAGAAATATTGTTCCATTCTTTTTAATTACAGGCTAATTGAATACTTCGTTCTATAGAACCCATGAACCGTCTATTCTTATAGATTGCTGGTGAATGCCTGGCTTAGCAACAGCAGTGAATAGAAAGTGGTACAATTGATTGAATAACATGCGCATTGCGAAAAGGACATCACTATTACATGTATTAGTTGCATTATCCATATGTGAATTCCATTTAATGAGCAAACTGTACAGACGCACACTGGATATACCCCGTAAAGCTTAAGATTTTGATTATAATGCGATCTCCTTCCTGTGACATGAATGTGTGAGTACTCTTTTTAATTCCTTAAAGTTGAATTAAGAAGGGATGAATTTCCATTAAATTGGGTTCTACAGATAATATATAGCATTTATAAGTTGTTCAAACAGATAGCATATCACAAAAATCCTCTGGCTTCTCAATATTCTGGTTTGATAGTTCATGAAATTAGCCTCCTGCCTGGGCGTGAAAGACTAGTGTACTCTAGTACACTCTGAGGGTGACGTCACGGCCGGGTATTGCGTATAAGTGCTGGATGTTGAATACAGAATGATGCGCAGATAGAGTTAGATAATTTTACCAATTTTTTTCAAGGAAGTCAATTCAAATAATTAAGGATCATATGTTCAAATCTTTACTATCCCTATATAAGCAATAGTATGAATAACGATTTCCAAGTCTTAAATTGTGAAGTATTATTGCAAACAATGAGTTATTCATTGATATTTTCACTATTTTATATATTTTTTAACTCCGAGTATACGATCGAGTTCTGTGAGGTGACGTACATTGTAGATCCGGTCGCTCACACAGTGCACACGCAGCTTGAGCAGCTTGTTCCGTATGCGTGTGTATTGTGTAGTTTTATTTGTGTGTGTTGCTTCGCTGTACACAGTATACTGTGCATTTCTGTGGCTTGCTTATGATGATTTCGTTATTCCTTGTTGACAAGTATTCAAGATCAAATGGGTGAAGTTTGGATCAAAATGACCTTTCTATGAATTTCGAAGACATATAATGAAAGATGATGAAGCAAACTCACAAAGAAATTGATAAACAATTCTACTTACTTACTTCGAGTCCTATACCGACTGATTTTTGTATAAATTGTAAGGCAAAACCGAATTCATGAGACGGTATTATTTGCAAAGTGCAGCGCAAAAGCGAACACTTAGCACATATACATGAAGCTAGCTTGCCAGGCCAACCGCGCCGGCGGCAAGCGCAGACCGATTCCGCTAGCGACTTGGTTTTTCAAGAGCCGGTCGCATCACACGCGGAAGAATATCTTACAATAACACGAACGATTAGCGTCCGCTACGCGATTGACCGGTGAGCATATCTCGATCAAATTTCATATTATTTCTCTTGAAATTAGTCTATAGGTCTATCGTATCGTTTAGAGAGCAGTTACATATTTTGGAGAATGAGTATGTTCATAAATCTACTTTTATAATCATTTACGTTTCCCTAATTGATCAACTGCACACCACAACTAGCTGATTTCCATACCGTAACATTATATAAACAGTCAGTATTCATTGACTTGTTTCGCCACGGCCCTCGTCTTAAAATGTTATAAATAAGAATATTCTAGCAATTTAGAGGCATATTATTGACTGTATGACATAGCTTCATTTTTATTTCTGTTTTAAAATCATTCACATAAACTTAATAACGATAAAATAAAAGTTCTGACATGCAAGTAGATTCATATAAATGTGTCAGTGTGTACACACGGAATGCCTTGTATTTACTTCGCCAAGACCGAATTCCCGTTTGTGACGTCGACGGAGAGAACACTAGTATTAGTACGCATCCCCGGGGAGCGAACTCGGAAAATGTGGGTAGGGGTACATCGTTAAAATTCACTATTCTTAACTTATTTTGGGGGTTGAAACGCCACTCAGTATTTTTGGGGGTTGTACGGATGCTATTAATATAAATATCTCAATATTTTGGATCGTCTTCTTAATTCAACTTTAAAAAGGCCCAGTCCCAGTGGCGTTTAGGACGATTTACGGATGAATTGCGCACAAAATTGGTTTGCATTCGCTAAATATCCGCAGTATTCGTAAAACATGCTTGTTTCAGTTGGCCGACATCCGCACGAGTCCGCGATTATCCGCAAAGGCACATTTTCCGTTCCCAGGATTTTTGAGCAGCTCAAAAATCCTGGGAACGGAAAATCGTGCCATTTATACGCAATTCATCCACAATATATACTTAATCCATGCGCTGAATATCCGGTGTTATCCGCTGATATCCGCAACTGACGGGATATTGCGGCTTGGCGGCGGAGTTGGATAGTGCGTAAAACGGACATACAGCGTTCCTATCACGTCTACATCCCGAACTAAAATAACCTGTAACGAATGCGTACAGATTTGCCACAAATAGTGCGTTTGTATAACGTCTGCTTTGCATCTTATTTGCGAACAATATGCGAGTGCTCAAAGACTCATCATATCAAAATCAGACACAAGTCACCAGAAAAGAGTAAAAGATTTCAACAAAGCAATCCATTTTTAAAAGCCTTTCCCTAATAATTTCTACTCATTTTTTTTTTACAGAACATAAAGAAACATTGAAATTCAGAAAATCAAAAAAATATTTCCTGCAAATTAGACAATTTTTAATATTTTGCCGATTTCCTCGACCCTATTCTGAATTTGTTCGGCGACTTGTGTCTGATTTCGATGTGATGCAGAGGCGCAGATCCAAGAAAACGGAATTGAATGCATTTCTCGGGCCCAATTGTCTGGGGACAAAAGCGGCTCTATTATGTTTACTCATGGGCCCGATAAATTCATTGTATAACATCGGTCTGCGTCCGCTACTGATGCATCACATTATGATGTGACAGAAATAGACACGTGCCAGTCATTGCCAGTGCAGCTGCATGTGGAGAAGTACAGAATTTTGATGCAGTCATGGATCCCCACAGACGTGGAATAGTTGCTGCCATCCAACAACATAACAATCAACTTTTCCAAGTCCAGCAATTGCTCCAGAGGCGGAGAAGGAGGCGAAGAAGAAATCAAAGAGCTATTCATGTGAGAGATTGGATTGGTAGAAGACTGGACCTGGGCATGTACAATAAGCTGATAGTCGAGCTGCGTCATGAAGATCCTCGTGCCTTTCACAACTATATAAGAATGCCCCCAGCCATGTTTGACGAATTGGTGGACCGGCTCACTCCCAGACTGACCAAGAAACAGATCAACTTCAGACCTAACTTGGAACCTGGTCTCAAGGTGGCACTAACAATGCGCCACCTTTCCTCTGGTACAAAATACAGGGAAATGCAGTATGCCTGGAGGGTGCCACACAACACCATAAGCAAAGTTGTCAGAGAAGTATGTAAGGCCATACAGGGGGAGTACCTCGATGAGCAGATGACTTGCCCCACCACTGAAGAAGAATGGCGGAGAATTGCTGATGACTGGCTGCAGAACTGAAAATTTCCTCACACCGTATGTGCCATTGATGGCAAACATGTGGCATGCAAGGTGACCCGACATTTGCTCCTGCGACAATTGCTCCGGGCTTTATTTCGTCTAAGATATAGGGTTAGGGTTAGGGTTGTAATAGGGATTTATATTAGGTTTAGGGTTAGGTTTAGGGTAGGGTATAGTGTAAAGTCCCTGGTTGAAGTTAGTCATTCGATTAGTGTATGGAATTTATAGCGGAGCAATTGTCGCGGGAGCAAATGTCATGGATTCGGCATGCAAAGCTCCCCCCCCCCCCCAACTCAGGATCGGAATACTACAATTACAAGGGTTTCTTTAGTATAATACTGTTTGCTATGGTCAGTTCCGACTACAAGTTCATTTGGGCTGACGTATCAGGAAAGGGCTCTGCATATTAAACCATATTAACCTCGTCCGTCATGCTAGTCTGTCAGGACAGCAGCAAGAACATCGCGGCAGAAAAGCTCGACGGACTAGCTTTTACACCATGACCGACTCCCAGCAAACACAGAACGTTTTCAGAACGTTTTCAAAACGTTTTTTCTAGGTCCTGTACGTCTTCGTCCTAAATGAACGTTTTTAAAACGTTTATAAAACGTTAAAGTTTGGACCTCTCATTTATGTCAAAGTTTAGGTTTTTTGAGAACGTTTAAAAAACGTTTTTTGGACGTTACAAAATTGAACGTTTTGTATAGGACGTTTACAAAACGTTTGTTAAACGTTTTATGAACGTTTTTTATACGTCCAAATGAGACCTCATGCAAATGAGAAGGTGATTAGCATATAATACGTTAGACATATCGAAATAAACGTGTTTATTGAAATTATTTCCATTTACCAGTCTGTTATAAATTCATTCTTTGGTGTTTCATTTTATTGTAATATTGTTCTGAAACACACATAAATATAAAAAAAATAATAATTCAGTATTGGAATGTACTAACATAACAAATAAATTAATTTACTAACCATCACAAACGATACTTTCAATAAACTATAAATTTTCTGGAGCATCATACAGTGTTAAATCCTAATGATACCCTGTAAAGTCTGCTTTTAAGCATGATTTAGATTGGAGACACCTCACTCTAAAGTGCCATTCAACAAATGGTGGCCAAGGGTTTGAGGTGCATGAAACATATTTGTATTTATTATAATGTTTTCACAAGTTTTTAAGAGGTTTCCAAAGGTTTTCTAGACGTTCTTAAAACGTTTTGTATTACATTTCAAGGTTTTAAAAACGTTTTAAGAACGTTCCAAACGTTTTTTAAAGGTTTTCTGCACGTTCTAACAACATCCACAATATATTTAAAACGTTTTCAAAAGGTTTTTTTTACGTCTCGAGCTTCCGAAAGCTTTTTAAAGGTTTTTTTATTGGTTCTTGTAACGTTTCTAAAACGTTTTTAAAACGTCCACTAAAACGTTTTTAAAACGTCTAAAACCTACCACATTTTGACGTCCATACAACGTTTTCACAAAACGTCCAAAAAACCAACTTGGAACGTTTATAAAACGTTTTTAAAACGTCCGTTTGTTAGTTGGGCTAGCTGTAAAGCTAGTCTTGATCAAAAGCTCGTCAGTCTGGGCATCACTACGACTAGCTTTTATGCTAGTCCGTCAAACTAGTCGGTCACGACGGACGAGCTTTAAAATTAGTCTGTCTTGACCGACGAGCATTGAAACTAGTCCGTCTTGACGGACTAACTTGACGGACTTGACGGAGTTTTAAAGCTAGTCCGTAATAACCGGGTTGTGTTGAAGGAAAGCTCGTCCGTCGTGACCGACTAGTTTTAAAGCTAGTCAGTCTGGGCATCACTACGACTAGCTTTAAAGCTAGTCGGTCTACCCGTTTAGGTTTTCAGTGAAGTCCAATGCGTATTTCTGGCAGTTTTCAAAGATAAGATTATATGTTGGGTTCTCATGCATCCAATTTCTATTGAAGTTCAGGATCTCCCCGTCTGTCTTGTTGGTGGCTCCAGCACAAGTCAAAGTACCGGTTATTCTTGTTTCTCTATCCCAGTCGGGGCGCGGACGGCCATTATAAGACGCACCATTAATTGCGTTTCTTTTCGCACCAATGCTGCTGATACTCTTGCTACTAGAACTTCCGTCTTCACCGACTTCGTACCAGTCATCATCAACCTTCACAGCATAGTGAAAAAGACCGACAGCGCCTGCAACATCCACCCAGCTTTTCTCAAGGAAAACACCTCTCTCCATGATTGGTAAGAGTCAAACACTAGCCTGAAGTTGATTCTTTGTTTCTGTAAGACAAAAACAAAACGAAACACAAACGAGACTCTTATTTTAATCTTCAGGCACAATATGTTAGGAACGAAAAAACAAAAAAACGTTATTTTTGTCTGACAACAAAGCACTAGGAAACGAATAGTATTTGACATACCTCATGTCTTGGCTTCGATGAAATGGAGCGGGGTTTTATCTTTTTATTTATTTTAATTTATTTTCTTATTTTTTTGGGGAGCAATTCCACTGTTCGTAATGGACTTGTCAGACTCCTATCACACAATGACTGGATGGTTCAATAAGTAGCCGGGTGGAGGTGGATGTTAGTTCAATGGATGACGTTATCTTTTCGAGATGGAACATTTATCAAATTTCAACCTTAGTTACGGGCCTGTTGTTTATCCGTCAAGCTGTTTTCACTTTTGAAGAGTGTATGCCGATTTTGTTTTATTTTTATTTTTTACATCAGTAATGTATCGTTAAAACGGCAGATCATTTTTATCCCGTCTTCTTCTTTTTGTTTTCTCTTTCTTCATTTCCTTTTTTAAAAGGTGGACTAACAGGTTTTGTCCGTCAAAGTGATTAGGAAAATGTGAAAACCAAAGTTTTCTGGTCTCTATCAACGGAGGCTAAAAAGTGACGTCCATTAATAATTGTGAAAGAATAGAACCATCTGTGTCTACGTTTTTTCTTCTTTCAATCCAGCTAAGTGTGGCAAATCCATTAGTAAAAAATTAGTAAAAAAAAAAAAAAGAAAATAGGTAATATCAAATTTTAACACCAAAGGTGAAATTACTGCAACACCAAGAGTATATGAGTTGTCTAGTTCCAGATCCTGGTGTTAGATAAAACCAGCTGGTGTTTTGCGATGTAGATATCGGGAAAGTGTTAACCTAAATCTAAATGAACTAAATCTAAATGAACTGTCGTGACAGACTAGCTTTAAAGCTAGTCAGTCATGACCGACTAGATTTCTGGAAAGCTACCCAGCAAACACGGAACGTTTTCAGAACGTTTTCAAAACGTTTTTTTGTAGGTCCTCTACGTCTTCGTCCTAAATGAACGTTTTTAAAACGTTTATATAACGTTAAAGTTTGGACTTCTAATTTATGTCAAAGTTTAGGATTTTTGAGAGCGTTTAAAAAACGTTTTTTGGACGTAACAAATTTAAACCTTTTGTATAGGACGTTTACAAAACGTTTGGTATAGGACGTTTACAGAACGTTTGATATAGAACCTTTACAAAACGTTTGTGGACATTTTGTCCATAACGTTTACAGAACGTTTTATATACGTCCAGTTCAACAAATCGATCAACTTAGAATTTTTTAAAACAAATACCAGAAGTGATCATTATGTTTTGTATACGTGCAACTAAATAAAAACAAATAAAAACACAGATCACTAAAATATAAAAATTTTTAAAAAACATAACAATTAACATATTTTTAATGATTTTACGTACTCAATTTTATTACCGGTAATTTCAAATCATTTCATATACGATGATATTCACACATCAACGAACGAGGCCGCGCGCCGAGGATTGATCGATGACGTCATCCCAGCAAACACAGAACATTTCGTTACAAAATGTAACGATTTAATCAAAACGTTCACAAAGCGATTTAATTGAACCTTATAATGAGACTTATTTTATTAAACGTTTTATAAACGTTTTTTATACGTCCAAATGGGACCTTATGCAAATGAGAAGGTGATAAGCATATAATACGTTAGACATATCAAAATAAACGTGTTTATTGAAATTATTTCCATTTAACAGTCTGTTATAAATTCATTCTTTGGTGTTTCATTTTATTGTAATATTGTTCTGAAACACACATAAATATAAAGAAAACTAATTCAGTATTGGAATGTACTAACATAACAAATCAAGTAATTAGTTTTTTAAAGGTTTTCTGCATGTACTAACAACGTCCACAATATATTTATTTTTATTTCATTTATATGTTCAAAAGGTTTTTTTACGTCTCGAGTTTCCGAAAGTTTTTTAAAGGTTTTTGGGGGGTTCTTTTAACGTTTATAAAACGTTTTTAAAACGTGCAATAAAACGTTTTTAAAACGTCTAAAACCTACCACATTTTGACGTCCATAAAATTTTTTCACAAAACGTCCAAAAAAACCAACTTGGAACGTTTTAAGTTGGGTAGTCCGTCGTGACCGACGAGCATTAAAACTAGTCCGTCTTGACAGACTTACTTGACGGACTAGCTTTGAAGCTAGTCTGTAGAGACGGACGAGTTTGAAAGCTAGTCTGTAATAACAGGGTTGTGTTGAAGGAAAGCTATAGTCCGTCGTGACCGACTAGTTTTAAAGCTAGTCAGTCTGGGCATCACTACGACTAGCTTTAAAGCTAGTCGGTCTACCCGTTTAGGTTTTCAGTGAGTGGTTATTATACCACGTGATTATAAGGGCACACCGTTTTCCGCCTGAACGCTGAGTTGGTGTCGGGTCCCCGACTTTAAACGTATATAAATAAAGACACTTAACAGATGATTTCAAGTAATATAATTTTCTTTATTAAAGTTATAGGATTCAATCTCTCATATTATCTAAATGTGAATTAAAATTAAATTTTTCCTTGTCCTAAACTATAAACCAGCTTTAAAGTTGCTCAAGTAAAAGGTGACTACACTGAAAACCTAAACGGGTAGACCGACTAGCTTTAAAGCTAGTCGTAGTGATGCCCAGACTGACTAGCTTTAAAGCTAGTCGGTCAAGACGGTCTAGTTTTCCTTCAACATAACCCGGTTATTACGGACTAGCTTTAAAACTCGTCCGTCTCTACGGACTAGCTTGAAAGCTAGTCCGTCAACTTAGTCCGTCAAGACGGA
>CALNVZ010003430.1:13380733-13399174 GCA_940671915.1 Paracentrotus lividus | reverse complement strand
ACGACCAATGTACTTGTATACCTCAACTATAGTACTACGGCTAGTGTAGGGTCTTATTCCGGACAATTTCCTCACAATGACGAATATCTCAGAAAGTTAAAAATGAATTTTTGAAATGCCTTCAGGAGTATTATTTACCTTTAAATACAACAAGTCATTCTTCCATCTTCCAATGTCAAGGAACATAACAATAATATTAGTCAAGAAATATAACCTCATGCTTAGACTGGTACGCCCATGTATGTCTAGGCCTAAAAATAAATAAATTAGAAAACAAATAAAAAACAGCTTTCTGGGAACTATTCGTATAAATTAAGTAGGTCCATTATTATAGATTTTGGGCTATGTAATATTAATGTTTGTTATGGTTCTAGGACAATTACCCCCTGGGCAATTACCCCCCGGACAATTACCCCCGGACAATTACCCCCAGAGGACAATTATTTTCTACTTGATTATCATAATGAATCTCTCTTTCTCTTTCATATTTCTTTTTCTCCTTTGCTCTCTCTCTCTCTCACTTTCTTCTTTTTCCTTGTTTTTCTCTCCCCCCCCTCTCACATTCTGCGCCATGAAAAAAATGGGGGGGGGCTGAGCCCCAAGCCCCCCCCCCTTTGGATACTCATATATGCATTCAGAAAAATGTAAACGGACCCTCATATTACCTTGTATTTTTCATAGAACAACAATTTGAAAAATTCATGAAAGGACACAAATACACATAATAATCACACATGTTGAATATCTCTGATTCATCTCTGATTCCAACTGATATGGATTTTTAATTATTTTTTGTTTAATTTCACGGAAAATGGATAAAACCTTGGTCTGAACCCAGGTTTCTAAGGGCGGCAATAAAGGTCAATATTAATAACTCCAAAATTAACAAATTAACTGGAAAATATAAACTAAAGCTTAATGTCAATTTATGCAAAAATAAGGTTAATCGTAAAATTAAATATCATACATAAGTTATTCGTTATGGCCCAGATGACCGCCAATAGAAACCATGGTTTCGGACCACGTATTTTCCAGAATCTACCGTTGGGAATATGAGGGCCAGTTTACATATTTTCTGATGCATATAATGTGTATCTAAACAGGGGGCTTGGGGTGCAAGCGCCTCCCTCCCCATGTTTTCATGGCGCAGAAGGCGCCGCTAAACAAAACAAAAAAGGGGAAGGAGGGGGTGGAGGTGGTGTGGTCGAATGGCTAAGTCGGCGGACTGATGATCACAAGGTACTTGGTTCGACTCCCGTCCATTCCACTAATGTCCTTTGGCAAGATATTAATCTGCAATTTGCCAGACTTGACCCAAGTAAGGTAAATGGGTACCGGTAGGAAGAAATTCCGCGAATGGGCTAAAGCGCCCTTTATAAGGGCAGCTATGGCTATAGCCGGGTAATAATATTAGCTGCGCCACTGAATAGTTTACTAGATTAGTCGGCGCATTATAAATGCTTAATATCGATATTATTATTAAAATTATTATTAAAGGAAAGGAAGATAAAAGGAAAAAAATGAAAAATAAGAAAGTGTGTGTGTGTGAGAGAGAGAGAGAGAGAGAGAGAGAGAGAGGGGCAGAGATAGAGAAAAGGAGAAAGATAAATATAAAAGAGAATGGGAAAGAGAAAGCCATTAAGATAAGATCAAGTAGAAAATAATTCGAAAAACTTGCGACACCAGGCGAGACTCACAATGGGCGCCGCTTGATTCCAACATCAATTGCCGGTGGAAGGGGGGGGGGGAGGGTAACTGTCCGCGGTAAATGTCCTCGGGGGAAATTGTCCAGGGGTACACTGAAAACCTAACCTCGTCCGTCAATCGACGGACTAGCTTTAAAGCTCGTCGGTCAAGACGGACTAGTTTTAAAGAGAGTCCGTAATGTTGTTAGTCCGTCAAGACGGACTAACATACAACTGAATCTCTGTCTCTCAACTTGACGGACGAGCTTTAAAGCTAGTCCGTCAAGCTTGATGCTCGTCCGTCGTCTTGACGGACTAGGTCAATAAAAATAGCTAGGTGAATTGAGTTTACCTATTAGAATGACCGACTAGCTTTTGATACACATAGATGCAATGTCGTTTTAATGCACCTTCTCTATTTATTCTGTTTCCGAGCATAATCAAGTGGATACATTCTCAAACCAGGAACTACCTGTTCAAACAAAGGTGTTTTGGCTTGGCAATTTTCAATCTTCAATTACATGCTAATTGAATACCCTGTTACTAGAGAACCCAAGAACCCGGTCTATTCTTACAGATTGCTGATGAATGCCCGGCTTAGCAACATCAGTGGATAGAAAGTGGATAGGAGTACAATCGACACTCTCAAACAATTGTTTTGGCTTGACAATCTGAAACCTTACGATAGGTACATAACATCAATCACTACAAGTATGCAATTCACAAGTTGTCCATTCATTAATTGCAGGCTAATTGAATACCTCGTTACTATAGAACCCAAGAACCGTCTACTCTTACAGATTGCTGGTGAATGCCCGGCTTAGCAACAGCAGTGAATAGAAGGTGGACAATCGATTAATTACAGGTTATTGAATACCTCGTTACTATAGAACCCAAGAACCGTCTATTATTACAGATTGATAATGAATGCCCGGCTTAGCAACAGCAGTGAATAGAAGGTGGACAATCGACATGCGCATTGCGAAAAGGACATTACTATTAGTTGCATTATCTGTATGTAAATTCCGTTTAATGAGCAAACTGTACAGACGCAGTCTCGATACACACCCCGTAAAGCTTTAGATTTATAATGGCGATCTCCTTCGTGTGTGACATGATTGTGTGAGTACTATTTTTGAATTCTTATATTTCAGTTCACAGATAGCGTTATTTTTTCACATAGATTAATGCTATAATCACCAACGCGAAAAATTATGTCTTGCTTAATCAATTTATAAATTTTGTGAATTTTACAGCGATAACAACAATCACATTAAATTATGAAAATTAAATTTTGATTCTAATAATAAATATAGGTGCCACTTTTTTTAGATTTCTTGTATCTGAAAGAAAAGAATATTGGATTAGAGGCACGACTTTGGGATTTCTGAAGTGGCTCTGAAGAAGGATAAGCTTATCTATTAGGTAGAAAATGCAGGTAGGCCCTCAACAAAAAGTAATGATGATGCAAGCCATTGGCGGCGACCCCTGGGCCCCTGCCCCCATTATTTGATAATTGCCATAATGATAATGTAAACTGATTGTGCCTCCTGTATTTATTCCTGTCTTCTGACTTATATCATCATAATAATTTTTTTTTTGCTCGAATTCTTGTGACAAAATACATGTTTTTTAATCGTTATCTTTAAAATGTCTTCTAATATTTCAGATTTGACGTCTCAGACAAGCTGGTGAAGCCATATTGAGCTAGCCGTCATGCTAGTCGGTCAAGACAGAAGCAAGAACATCGCGGCAGAAAATCGCGACGGACTAGCTTTTATACCATGACCGACTAGCTGTAAAGCTAGTCTTGCTCAAAAGCTCGTCAGTCTGGTCATCACTACGACTAGCTTTTAAGCTAGTCTGTCAAACTAGTCGGTCACGACGGACTCGCTTTAAAATTAGTCCGTCATGACCGACTAGCATTAAAACTAGTCCGTCTTGACGGACTAACTTGATGGACTAACCATCAAGCTTGTCCGTAGAGACGGACGAGCTTTAAAGCTAGTCCGTAATAAACGGGTTGTGTTGAAGGAAAGCTAGTCCGTCGTGACCGACTAGCTTTAAAGCTAGTCGGTCAGCGTAATTGTCCGGTTGTAATGTCCTCGGGGGGCAATTTTCCTTGGGGTAATTGCTCGGGGGTAATTGTCGGGGGTAATTGTTCGGGTAATTATCCTTCGGAGGTAATTGTCCTGGGGTATGTTTCCTGATACGAAATATAAAAGAGAAGAGAGAAAGAGAAATTCATTAAGATAAGATCGAGTAGAAAATAATTCGAAAACCTGCGAGAGAGACTCACAATGGCGCGCCACTGGATTTCCAACATCGAATGCCTGTATGGGGGTGATTGTCTGGAGTAAGTCGGGGTAATTGTCCTCGGGGAGGTAATTGTCCTCGGGGGGGGTAATTGCCTCGGGGGGTAATTGTCCTCAAGGGTAATTGTCTGGGGTAATTGTCCGAGGGTAATTGCCCGGGGGGTAATTGCCCGGGGTAATTGTCCTCGGGGGCTAATTGTCCGGGGTAATTGTCCGGGGGGTAATTGTCCTCGGGGGGTAATTGTCCTCAGGGTAATTGTCCGGGGGTAATTGTCCTCGGGGTAATTGTCCGGGTAGTTTTCCGGGGGTAATTGTCCGGGGGTAATTGTCCTGATGCGGTTTTTATGTGTGAGTGTACTCTGAATTCCCTTTTAAAGAAAGGTGGTTATAGATACAAGAGAAACATCAGAGTCAGAACGAGACAGAGACATAATAGGCAGATATACATGTACATTCCTAAATATACTGTCGGGCCAACCCAGTCTCTGCCCCCCCCCCCCCACGGAAGAAAGAACTGACATTTTGTGGCATATGAATAGCTAAGGCAATGCTCTTTAACATAAATTAGTCGGTTTTGCCCCCCCCCCCCCCCCAAAAAAAAAAAAAAAAAAAAAAAAAAAAAAAAAAAAATGGAAAGTGACAAAAAATGAATTTTCCACTTTTGCAAAAAGAAGTAACTACATACTGCCGAGCTGCTCGTCATAAAATTTGCCAGTTTCCCCACGGAAAAGAAAGCAGTAACTACAAACCATGGAAAAAAGCAGTAACTACCAAGCTAGTCTAATCATTTCAGACTCTGTAAGTCCTTCCCGTGTAGTGTATTTTTTCTACAGCTTGAATTTTGTTAGAACTATGAAGAGCGATCATTCCCATAATTAAGTGGAACATATAAACAGAGTGTTTAACTGTAAACTTGACTTTGCCCTCAGCTGCGTATGAAAGGAGTGGTAGTAAAAGTCTCATTCTTGAGACTAGGTAAGCTGGCAGACTGCATTTACTATGATTGTGCACAAAGCGGTACAGGGTATGCACAGGAATGCGACAGGGCATAGACCTAGACCAAACAGTTATATACCAATTGGTTGTAGATCAAACGGTAGTAGATCAAACGGTAGAAGACTAAATGATGGTATGGTATAGTAGACCAAATGGCCAAATATATCATGAGATTAGTAGACCAATTGCTATAGTAGACTAAATAGCTGGTAGACCAATTGCTTGTAGACCAAATGGCTAGTAGACCAATTGATTGTAGACCAAATGGCTAGTAGACCAATTGCTTGTAGACTAAATGGCTGGTAGACCAATTGCTTGTAGACTAAATGGCTAGCAATTCAATTGCTTGTAGACCAAATGGCTAGTAGACCAATTGCTTGTAGACCAAATGGCTAGTAGACCAATTGGTAGTAGACCAAATGGCAAGTAGACGTAATGGTTAGTAGATCAAACAGATAGTAGACCAAATGGTTGTAGACCAAATGGAAGTAGACCAACTAGTTGTAGACCAATAGGGCATAAACCATGGAAACTGGCGGCCAAACTGTACGTTTGGCCTTCTTTACTTCTTTACCTTCTTTACTTCTGAGCTCAAAAAATGTCATGGGAAAATATATTTCACACAACATATGTTGAGCTTAGAAGGAGGTAAGATATATTTCGAAAGAAAATGGGGAAAATCTGAAAATTTGTGTACAAAACGAATGGAGAGTTGTCCATAAGATCAGCCATTTTGAAGCCGATGATGCCAATTTGAGGATCCCCATAGAAGGAACAACTAGACTTTTCAAACTTCCATAACTCTCTTTTTTTATAACCGATTTTGATGAAACTTTTTTCAGATTGCTCATCTCATTTTCCTCTTTCCTGTAAGGTTGATTCTCTGCTTGTGTTGGATTCCCCTTTAATAACACGTGAAAAATAATAGATTTCGAATGTTATAGTAGATAACGAGGTATGTTGCATAATAATACCACAAAATTATTTTTGAATGTTTCTGTTTTTAAGGGCTCTGCAAAAAAAAAAAAAAAAAAAAAAAAAAAAAACACAAAAAGTGATTTTACACAGCTCAGCACATATGTAGTTACTTCTTTCTTCCGTGGGGGCAGATATAGGGCCTTTAGATAGAGAGAAAAAGAGAGAGAGAGAGAGTGAGAGAGAGAGAGAGAGAGAGAGAGAGAAAGAGAGAGTAAGGGGAGGGAAAGATAGAAAGGGAAACAGAAAAAAGAAAGCGAGAAAAGAGAGAGGGAGAAAGAAAGAAAGATAGAGAGTGAGTGGAAAAAAAAAGAGAGTGAGAAGCAGACAGACATACAGTGTCAAGTACAGTATCTGAAAGGGTACATTATGCTATGAATCAGTGTGCGGCGCGTTTCGGTCTCGTGTCACGTATAAACAAAAACTGAGGATTCCCAATATGTTCCCCGCTCCTTGCTTCTGCAGGTTGGATTGTACTATACCGTTCAAATATTTAGCGTACATGCAAATCGTACTAATAATAATCTTGTAATCGGATTTAAATTGTGCGATATTGTGTGAGAACTGGACTCGCACCGATATATTTAATAATATTCTTAACGATGTTTTTCGCCGGACTGGTCATAGTATTTGCTCTTGTGATCCCGAGGACTGAATCAAGCTCAAGTAAAGGGCCTGTCCCACAGAAGGCGATCGATGTGGCGACAATCAACTACCTGTAGCCACCATTCGCAGGTCCAATTGCCTTTAAAATCGTGAATTATCGCGTTTATCGCCTAAAGAGAGGGAACAAAATTCAATTCGTCGTTGGATTTTCAACAAGTTTAACAATAGCCGGTGTCAGTTAGGTCGACATCAATGACCGTAGCCTGTCTTCTCTTGTCGCGACAAGGTTTTCGTAGATTGTCGCCAGATAGAACATGTTTAGCAGAGCGGAACGGCGGCCTGTTGTAGGTTGCCGCGCTACAGCGTACGTTGCACGCACCGCTGAACCAAACGGCCAGTTGAATTTAAGCCGCTACGGCCTTTGTCGCCACCTACATTCACCAAAATCAGGATCGGCCTCCCATTCAGATACTATACAGTCGCAGCAAATTTTTGAAATTTTCGAAAATCACTCACGACCAAAATTATAATGCGCGACTGAGATGACTATCACGAACCTAAAGGCGACTGGCCGCCATCAGGTAGAGAACACTAGTTCGCCTGTGTCAGTCGCAAGGATCACAGTGCATTTAAAGAAGTTCATATTTGTGTTGATTTTAAGCTGCGAAAAGAGAAGTCGATCCGCTAGATGCGCGAAGGTCGAGGCTATTGTTTTCGCGGAAACGAGCTTCTGTTAGTCTATTGTTTTGTGGAAGCAAGCCTTTGTCGTAGCCTACCGTAGACAGAGTCGCAGGTACGTATATGACCTACGGTCACCTACACTTCTGACACGATTCTGGCAGGTTCTAACAGGCGTAGGTTGTCGCCACAACGATCGCCTATTATTGCAATTAAGGAGTGTCAGGTATTATGGGACGCCAAGAAGAGTGTCTGTGATTTTTTTTTTTTTTTTTTGTGGGGGGGGGGGGGTTGTTTGATCGCATGTGTTGGGTACATTGTTTTTAATAAACTAATATATTTTTATTTTAAGAAACGGGTAGGTGTACATTTTTTAATTACCATGATCGCATAAATATTGTTAAAAAAAAAAAAAAAAAAAAAAAATGATTTTTTTTTTTTTTTTTTTTTTTTTTTTTTTAATATAAGGTCTTGTGTTATAAAGTGTCGCATTGTGAAACTGATTATTGGGAATTCCCAATATCGTCATTAGAAAAAGAATATTGTGGAGGGAACTGTATCAAAAAAGAAGAACTATATTCGAAGACTGTTAAAAAAAATTTTTAAAAAATGGGGCAATATCGGGGTTAAATTTAAGTCTTGGTCTTTTGCTCCTATCAACTATCATGACAATTATCTTATTTAATGAATTTTCATACTTTTGATTGCCTATAGATCATGTAGACAGATCTGTACAACTATATTACAGGTATTTTTCATGTGTGTGTTTTAAAATTTGCATATAATTTTCCTGTTACCAACAAAAGTCCATGATTTAAATGATGATTCAGAAATTATGTGCACATACACCACTAACGCTCTCCGAGGAGCATTTAGACCTGTCGCCATGTTTATATTTTAATATGCGAAGACCATGGCCCGAATTCACAAAGGAGGATTCTGCAAAACCCACGGATATATGGATCCGTGGGTTTTGGAATCGACGGCTCCACGAATCCACCAGTTTATGATTCACCAACAGTTGACCCAAATTATGACGTATTATGACGCTGTGGATCTGTGGATTCAGTCGAGTTCACCTTTGTGAATACCAAATTGAAAATCCTAGGTCCAACCCTAGGTTAAACCCAGGGTTGAAACCATGGATTTTGCAGAATCCACCTTTGTGAATTCGGGCCCATGGGTTTGTGCCTGCAAACTGAATATGCCTGTGTATTAAATGAAATCGCTTCAGGTTAAAGTTCAGTTTATCATTACTTACAATCATAATTGAATATTTTTATAATAGAAGTCTATACTTATATTTATATGACCTATAGTCATGTATATTGAGCCATCATTATTTTATGCTTGGAAAAAAAAACTATCAAAGAAAGAAATTATCTTTTCCTGCTTCTGTAAGATATAGAATATATTTATATAGGGCTTAATATCATTTATTATTTAGTTAAAATAGCATTATGTTGTAATTCAAGTTATTCCAAAAGAAAGGTTACAGGAAACGGAAAACGGAATCAGAGATAGGGATGACTAATGGGGAGAGAGTGTTTATGGAAGACCAAAGAAGATCGGAATTATGTATAGGCCTACCCTGAAAACCTAAACGGGTAGACCGACTAGCTTTAAAGCTAGTCGTAGTGATGCCCAGACTGACTAGCTTTAAAGCTAGTCGGTCACGACGGACTAGCTTTCCTTCAACACAAACCGGTTTATACGGACTTGCTTTAAAACTCGTCCGTCTCTACGGACTAGCTTGAAAGCTAGTCCGTCAAGTTAGTCCGTCAAGATAGTCCGTCAAGACGGACTAGCTTTAATGCTCGTCGGTCACGATGGACTAGCTTTCCAGAAAGCTAGTCTGCTATGACAGACTAGCTTTATGGCTAGTCGGTCACGACAGACTAACTTTAAAGCTCGTCCGTCGTGACCGAGTTGACGGACTAGCATAAAAGCTAGTCGTAGTGCTGCCCAGACTGACGAGCTTTTGAGCAGGACTAGCTTTTTAGCTATATAGTCGGTCATGGTGTAAAAGCTAGTCCGTCGCGCTTTTCTGCCGCGATGTTCTTGCTGCTGTCTTGACCGACTAGCATGAAGGACGAGGTTAATATGGCTTCACCAGCTTGTCAGAGACGTCAAATCTGAAATATTAGAAGACATTTTAAAGATACGATTAAAAAACATGTATTTTGTCACAATAATTTGAGCAAAAAACATTTTACTATGATGACATAAATCAGAACACAGGATGACATACTTTTAATGATTGATGTTATGTCGGCTATCGTAAGCTCTCAGATTGTCAAGTCAAAGCAACCTTTGTTTGAGAATGTTTTTTTGTATCCACCTTCTATTCACTGTTGTTGCTAAGCCGGGCATTCACCTGCAATATGTAGGAATAGACCGGGTTCTTGAGTTCTATAGTGACAAGGTATTCAATTTGCCTGTAATTGAAGAATGGAAAATAATATTTGGAACATACCGGTAGTCGTGAATTGCATACTTGTCATGATTGATGTTATGTCTCGTAAGCTTTCAGATTGTCAAGGCAAAACAACCTTTGTTTGAGAATGTATCCACTTGATTAAGCTATGATAATAATTCATAATTATATGAATAAATAGAGAAGGTGCATTGAAACGACAACTATTGTATCAAAAGCTAGTTGGTCATTCTAATGGTTAAACTGAGTATTCCTACCTACTTTTATTGACCTCGTCCGTCGTGCCGACGGACTAGCATCAAGCTTGAAGTTTCATGGAAAGAGTTTTTAAGAAAGCAACAATGATTACTGATTTCCCAATTGTTTTAGTTCGGATGCTCAATTTGCAGAATGATAAAAATCGGGGTTAAAATAAATGAAGCCACCATAGTGCATAACAAAACTAGATATAGAATATAAAAGATAAATTGATATCAGGTTCACTGTTATTTAGAAATGCATTCAAATCTTAATTATGGTACATGTAAAATGAAAGAGAAACTATATAGCTTTTATTAGTCACTCAATTATCATACAGACTTTGAACTTTACACGGGAAGGTTCATTGTTTCCGTAGGCCTATAGGTTATCATTGTTCGTGATCTTGCACATAGTTTTATCCATTATGCCTATATCCTTACACCAGTAAAAGTAAAATAAGTCAGTATTAAATATCTTGTGGCCACAGTTGTCACGATCTGATATCAGCAATATGTTTTGCTATCAAACAATATTGAACCAATACCGTTATTGTCTGTAATGACATATCACTTAATATCATACATATTTTCGCCTCGGTCTTTCGCAATTATAGGCTAAGACGAACGACATGGTTTATCGGGATTATGTCGGGGTTTCCCAAATGATATTTGCGAGTGAGCATGGTGATGTAGGATTGTGCGTTTTGAAAATATTGCCAAACGGTAGGAGACCAGTAACAATATTACTTTTATTCTAAATCTCCGAAATATGTTTGTTTTCCCCTTAATAATATCATTTGATTGACAATCAACTCCTTCACCTCACACTGAAAACCTAAACGGGTAGACCTACTAGCTTTAGAGCTAGTCGTAGTGATACCCAGACTGACTAGCTTTAAAACTAGTCAGTCCCGACGGACTAGTTTTCCTTTAACACAACCCGGTTATTACGGACTAGCTTTAAAGTTCGTCCGTCTATACGGACTAGCTTGAAAGGTAGTCCGTCAAGTTAGTTGGTCACGACGGACTAGTTTTAAAGTTAGTCCGTCTTGACCGACTAGTTTGACGGACTAGCATAAAAGCTAGTCGCAGTGATGCCCAGACTGACGAGCTTTTGAGCAGGACTAGCTTTACATTTAGTTTGTCGCGATGTTTTTCCATCTGAGTGACCGACTAGCATTACGGACTAGCTTAATATGGCTTCATCAGCTTGTCAGAGACGTCAAATCTGAAATATTAGAAGAAATTTTAAAGATACTATTAAAAACATGCATTTTTTCACAAGAATTCAAGCTAAAAACATTTTATTATGATAATATAAATCAGGAGACAGGAATTAATACAGGAGACACAATTAGTTAACATTATGGCAATTATCAAATAATGTGATGTTGAGATTTAATTTGGAAAATCAAATATGAAAGGATTACAGGCCCGGCCAAACAAACAAGTAAGTTAGATGCAATCCAATGAGCTAACAATATGCGTTTTGAATTAATATTTATGCTTGCTTCAAGGGCGGCGATTTAATGTCACGACTGGGGGGACCGAAAACACCGCCAATTTTGCCTTAAAATGACATTTAGCATTTAACATACAATTTGCTTCTTTATTAGCTTCACTAGCTGATCACTTTAAAATTCGAGGGGGAGGATCCCCCCAGAAAAAAAAAATCGAGGGTCACAGGTCCCCCTGTCCCCCGGGGGTCGCCGCCAATGGCTTACATCATCATTACTTTTTTGTTGTTGTAGGCCTGTCTGTTCTTGCATTTTCTTTCTACTTTTATCTTTCTTGAGAGCCACCTCAGAAATGCCAAAGTCGTGCCTCTAATCGAATCCAATATTCTGTTCTTTCAGATACAAGTAATCTAAAAGAAATAGTGGCACATATATTTATTATTAGAATTAGAATTAAGTTTTCATTATTTAATAAATTTATAAATTAATTTGGCAAGACAGAATTTGTTTCGCGTTGGTGTTTATAGCATTAATCTATGTGGAAAAAATAACGCTATCTATGAACTGAAAAATAAGGAATTCAAAAAGAGTTCTCACACATGTCACATGAAGGAGATCGCCATTATGATCAAAATCTTCCGTTTTATATCGGATCTGCTTCCTTACAGTTTGCTCATTAAATATAATTCACATACAGATAGGCCTAATACAATTAATAGATGATGTTTTTTTCGCAATGCGCATGTTATTCACTCGATGCTATCCACCTTGTATTCACTGCTGTTGCTAAGCCGGGCATTCACCAGCAATCTATAAAAATAGACCAGATTCTTGGGTTCTATAGTAACGAGGCATTCAATTAGCCTGTAATTAAATCATTTAAATAATAAACAACAATATTTAGACCCTACTCGTGAATTTCATTCTTGTCGTGATTGATATTATGTATCGTAAGCTTTCAGATTGTCAAGCCCAAACATCCTTTGTCTGAGAATAATGTATCCACTTGATTATGTTCGGAAACAGAATAAATAGAGTAAGTGCATGTGAATTTACAATGGAGACGATGATTGACATTGCAACTGTCATGACTGTGTGTATATCAAAAGCTAGTCAGTCATTTTAATTGTAAACGACATTGCATCTATGTGTATCAAATGCTAGTCGGTCATTCTAATGGGTAAACTGAGTTCGCCTAGTACCTACTTTTATTCAGCTCGCCCGTCGAGTCGACAGACGAGCACCAAGTGTGACGGACTGGCTTTAAAGCTGGCGGTCCGTCAAGTTGAGAGATTTAGATTCAGTTGTATGCTAGTCCGTCTCAACGGACTAACATGATGGACTATCTTTAAAACTAGTCCGTCTTGACCGACTAGCTTTAAAGCCAGTCCGTCCACTGACGGACGAGGTTAGGTTTTCAGTGCATATTCGTCAATAATGAACATTGAGAATTAATTTATTCCCAATGATCATTGTTATTACTATCATTACAATTTCAATTACTGTTCTTTAAGTTTGTGTTTCATTGCTGAAATAATATGTGGTTATTGACCTCTCTCCGGGTCCATCTTTGGGCGCACCTGATGGAATTGACATGATATATGTGCATGGAATCGGGGGATTCTGCCCCATGCATATTTTTTTTATTTTTATTTTTTTTTTGGTTGCAGGCGTTAAAATTCCTCAATATTTGTTTTAGGACAAGACCATTTTTTCACAGTGCACCCTTTCTTAAGTACAGCACGAATGCAAATATCTAAAAAGGGCATCAAAATCTCCAAGGCCAACAGGAAATTTTGGAAGGGGCGCTAAGGCCAGTAAGGGGGCAACCATGGACATGGGTCCTGTGGCCTTCGATTAATTTAAGCCATGTTACTGTTTTCGTTGTTTTCATTGTTTGTTTTCGAGTGTAATGACTTTAATTGCAATAAGGAACAGGGGGTGACGAGTAAAAACTATGAGATGCGAGTTGTAAAGAAGGAAATATCTTTGGTTATTATCAATCTTGCTATAATCCCGGAAGCGATGTTATATAATGTCACTTTCTTTAGAGTCTTCGGTCACACCATCATTACAAAAACTAATGTCTGTGGTATAGCCAATGATAGTTGAAATATTTATATATGAACACTATTTACACCCCTCTTCGCTATATCATTGTTGTTTGGTATTCCCTCTATCAACATTAATTAAAATTCTACCTTCAACGTTTGAGAACAAATTATCCCAATGTTACTGCTTAATAATGCATTGTTCACACAGAGCCGAGTTGGAAGTGCGGGTTTGCGAAAGTAGTCGAGAGTTGGTTCTTGGGGCAATTCGGGACAACTCTTCATTTAACTCTTGATAACTCTCCATTACTCGCAGCAACTCGGCACAACGCTTTAACAAATCTTGGCAACTCGAGGCAAGTCGCTTGACGTCGTATTAAGCTTGCGCAATGTTTAAAATTTTCAAAAATTTGTCAAGCTCTTGAGAACTCCTGAACGACTTGGTCTAACTCGGAACAACTCGAAGTATACTCGCAAAACTCGTGAAAGACTCGTCATGGGCTCTTCGCAACTCGTGAAAAATCAGGTCAATTTGCATAAATTGCCATAAATTTTTTATATACAAGTCTTGTAGAGAACTCGTATGAAGATCTTGACAACTCGCAATAACTCGACTTCGGCCCGTAAAGCACTCTGCTAAACTTGTGACAAGATTCGAATCACTCGGACAGCACTCGGTACTACTCGCTAATAACTCTTTGCTACTCGCACTAGACTCGAATTAAACTCTGTAAAAACTTGAGTTTCCACGAGTTGGAGCTCGCGGAAACTCTTAAGCAAGGTTCACACTTAGCCGAGTTGTAGTAGCGAGTTGTGGCGAGTTATCGCGAGTTGCCAAAATGAGACACTTCGCGATAATCTCGTAAGCTCTTCATGTAACTCGGGATCGACTCGCGGACACTCTGCACGGCTCGGCGGAACTCGTTCAACTCTCCAAGAAGTCGCCAGCCGTTCCAAAATTTTGAACACGTTCAAAAATTTCACTAACTCGTTGTAGATCGTGTGTGAATTCGCTTTAAACTCGTTAGATACTCGCAAAACCCAACCTCGTCAAACAAAACTCGCAGTACTCAGTAAGAAGTTCGAGAATATACTCGTAATTACTCGCCACTTGCATGTATACCGCGATGATGTTCGAGTTTACAAGAGCGAGATACGAGCACTGCGAGTGTGTGCGAGTCAAGCAGAGGTGCCCGCGAGATAAGCGCGAGTTAAGATCGAGCATGACGAGTTACAACGAGTTTGGTATTGAGCTTATATTCAGAGTACATTGCAAGCGCATCGTGACATACCAGCGTGGTTTATAAATATGTAGTGATTTACATTTTTCCATAAATATCTGAATGTGAGAACAGTGCATTTATTCCCCACGCACATGATACATAAAATAGGCCATCGCCATTGATAGCCATTGCATTACCAAAACATAAGCAAGAAAGATGCCTCGACCCAAGAATCAAAGAGTGGTGGACATTTAGGAGGAACAGACCCGAAGAAGATTACTATCGTTCAGCAAGGGCTGAAGTAGAAGGTGATGTGCAAGAGAGACGATGGAAATGGTGGAGAGACACATTGATGATGCAGGAGCCAGTTCGAAGGACAAGACCCATGCAAGTCCAGGTCCAAACTGAAACTAAACAACAGGGCCTTCGTGACGAGCCGGTTCGAGGAGAATGAATTCGTCCCTCTTTCATTTCTCCAGGTTTCTACCTCAGCTAGCACCCCGCGGAGAGGAAGGAAACAACAAAGAAGACGTCACCCCCAAGAGGAGAAAAAAGAAAACAAGTTATCGCGTACACATTCACTGAAGAGCAGGAAGTAGAAATAGCAGAATGGTACAGGGATCATGAATGCCTTTATAACAGAAGAGCGAAATCCTACAAGGACGCTGTGAAGAAGACGAGGCTGATCGAAGAGAAGGCCAAGGAGTACGATCCGGTGTGCTCCGGTGAGTAAATTAAGATGAATATTAATCTTCTAGTAGGCTATTGAGGGGGGGACGAGCTTTGGTGGGAAAATATCAGCACTTCACGTAATTGTTTCAGATGCATTCATTACTATTTCTGCGATATTTTAATCATTATCGAATATCCTATGAAACAACTGCAGCCACTTGCAACCACAGGACATGCATTATGCCTTTATGTTTTGGTACACAAAAAATCTGATTTCTTCTTTTCATTTCCTGTTACCGATCTATACATTTTGCTATTTTCCTTCATAAGTATCATGTAGTAAATACATTTTTTTTTCCTTTTCATTAAATCAAGTTCAACAGCTGACAAATTTCCTCAAGTCTATGAGGACACAATATAGCCGCCTGACTAACCCAAAGTCTGGAAAGGGGACCAGAGACACGCTAGGAAACCCTTCACTTGCTCTCGTGGTTGTGGATAAGTTGGGCGGGACAGACGCTACGGCGAAAGCAGACTTTCCGTAGTTCTGCTGACTCACTGCTCGCTGGAGGAGCTATAACATAATGAAGAATACAGTCAGAAACAAACAGACTCAGTTTTATTTCACCATGTAGATGAAAACAGTTTACCAAGTAATCACGGTATGAAGGCTGCCACAATTTTCTTTTTTAAAGAATACTGGAACAAAGATTGTCACTATACTAAATATTTCCAGCACAAATAATATACTATGAGAGTTTCACTTTACACTATAACAATTTCTGTTATATTTACCTTAAAATGTTTTAAATGTTTAATTCATTAAACAATGCCCATCCTAGATTAAATACAGAACTAAACAGAATAATTTTTAGAAGTTTGTGGGATGTATAACCGTATCAACGTTTATGTGATTATCTTTTTTAAATTCTTTTCACAGAGACATAATGCTTTTTTTTTTAAAGATTGGTAATGACATCTACTTGCAGGACTATTCATCCGAACATTTGCCATTATATAATCCCAACATGATATAGGTGATATACAAATCTCTGCAATCAACAACCATTGTGAATCTTTGATGATATGAATTGATTGCGAATATTTTATTGCGGAAACTGGTGCAAATGGTGATTGCCAAGCCGCATCAAATTTCACAACGAATTTCTTTGTTGCAGTATTGAAGGAATATCATCTAAGATATATCAATTGAAAAGCACATGGAAATAACTTTAAGATAACTTACAAAAATTAGTTCGCGTACCCCACAACTTGATTAAATTCTCCCTTGTTCAGAGATTGTAATGATATCTGGGACGGCACTGTATATTACGTGCCTATTTTAAGTCGATCGTTATTCAGACTATTTACTATTTTTGTATTAATATGACCTAACGATTTGAGAGGGGTGGCAAATAGAGACATCAAAACTAAATCTCATGCAACGACAATGTCATGAGTTTCTGTTGGTGAAAAAGAATTAGGATTTAGAAAAAATAGTAGAATTTGTAAAATCTATCATGTGTAAGAGATATTCCTTGAAAGCATGGATAATTCATCACCTTTGCAATTATCTGAATATGACCTTTAGGATGAAACAAAATTTGAAAAATAAGAAAATATTTAGTAAGCATAAAAATATGATTTGCTTTCTTACAAGTTACTGAAAGTAGAATTACATGTTTTCCTGCAAATCGAGGTAAATTTTAAGTTTGCAATTACGTGTGGTAAACCTATGTTTTGATGTTTAATGGGGTAAAAGTAAACAAACAAAAGGTTTCCCCTCAATGGTAAGCGATATATGACGTTATCATGACAGACATCGTGGACATAAGATCAGAATTTAAACTAAGGTTATCATTGCTATACATGTATACTTTTGGTAAATAATTAAATGCAAGCATCAAACACTTCTCGAATTGTCGCTGTCTTTATTAACGTAACCATATTCACCTTTTCAGGAGTTCCCTTTCTTAGCATCTTCAGAGGACACATTAGCAGGGTTTAATGTTTTCTCTTCCATATCTGGCCTTGCCCTTTGCCAACAGAAATGATAACTTGATGTTCGAAGGAATCATTTCATGCTCTCCTGGGGAGTATCAGCTTCTTGGATTGGTCCTCGTCGTAAATCATGCTCATCAGAGTCACTGTCTGGTCAGGGGAAGAGTTTTTTCGTCTTCTCTGGGCGCGGGAAGCTCCTTGTTCTTTTTTTGTCTGCAAAAATTAATGACTTCTTTTTCAAAAATAAATACAAAAAAGTAAAAAAATAGGGCAATTTGTTGAATGTTTGGTATAATTGTTTTAATATTACGAAATTTACAGATCAATAAACGAACATCAAATGCATATATTACGCCTTCCCAATGTTCTCCATCTTTCATTCTCACAATAGTGTCCGCTCGAGGAAGGCGGAATGTAATTGAGAGCCACTGATCCCTGTCACTGTAGGGTGGTGTCTCTGGTCCCCTTTCCAGACTTTGGGTTAGTCAGGCGGCTATATTGTGTCCTCATAGACTTGAAGGAAATTTGTCAGCTGTTGAACTGCAAAAATAAATGTAATCAATTGATTTAATGAAAAGGAAAAAAAAAGTATTTACTACATGATACTATGAAGGAAAATAGCAAAATGTATAGATCGGTAACAGGAAATGAAAAGAAGAAATCAGATTTTTTGTGTACCAAACATAAAGGATAATGCATGTCCTGTGGTTTGCAAGTGGCTGCAGTTGTTTCATAGGATATTCGATAATGAATTAAAATATCGCAGAAATAGTGAATGAATGCATCTGAAACAATTACGTGAAGTGCTGATATTTTCCCACCAAAGCTCATCCCCCCCTCAATAGCCTACTAGAAAGATTAATATTCATCTTAATTTACTCACCGCGGAGCACGACCGGATCGTACTCCTTGGCCTTCTTTCGATCAGCCTCGTTTTCTTCACAGTGTCCTTGTAGGATTCCTCTTCTGTTATAAAGGCATTCATGATGCCCTGTACCATTCTGCTATTTCTACTTCCTGCTCTTCAGTGAATGTGTACGCGATAACTTGTTTCTTTTTTCTCTCTTTGGGGGTGACGTGCCTTCTTTGTTGTTTCCTTCCTCCTC
>CALNVZ010003430.1:13322205-13378986 GCA_940671915.1 Paracentrotus lividus | reverse complement strand
GGTGATTAATGTTTAATATTACGAATTATCAGATCTAGTAGAACCAACCGCTTGACCTAGGCTAATGCTATTTTAACCGCCCTCCTGTCTCTCCAATTCGTTAACTTCCGCTCTTGTCATCACAGAGTCATCGTTCTCCACTCTCTCGCAGTAAAGCGAATTTGGAGAAGCCACTGATCCCTGTCACTGTAGGTGCTAGCATACTTGACTACACAGGTGCGGCAGATCTCACAGGAACAGTGGCTCAACTTCACCGTGGACACAATGAAGATGGTACAAAGCTACGTTAATCGGGGAGGTCATCACCCTCTACTCCGATTGGTCAACCACCTCTTCAGTCACAACATGATGACACCTTCTATTCTGCGCATCAGCCGTCCCAGGGGGCGTTTTCTACGTACGGCAGGATGCCTCCACCACCCTTCCCTCCGCCGACATTCCCTTCACGCTAACAGCTGCCACCACCCCGGATGACAAGTCCACCCGGAGTCTTTCACGAATACCATACACCAAGCCATACACCGTCACCGCCGCCATCGTTGATGCAGCAGCAGAATCCCGGGCCTTCGGGGTTCCAGAGGTCTTCGAGTGGGTTTTTCCAGCAGGACTATACCAGCACTCTTGCAACTCTACAAGCACCCTCGATGTCTTCGAACCAGATGGACGTTCGTGATGATTTGGTGAATAGTTCACTGGAAAGTGCCGCATCAGCAGCAGCTCAGCCAACCGCGACAATGAGCACCTAGAGTTAGTCCCTATGGGCATCTTGCGCGATATGTTTTGTCAGTTGTTAAATGTGTTTTATCAGTTTCTAAAGATTTGACAAGTACCTTTATTTTGTTGCTTTGAAAAACAGTGAAACGGTTATTTCCTCGGTCCATGATGTTGAGTTAAGTTTCTAATTATTGAGGAGAATCTGACATACCATTCTAGACCATTCATATTCTGAAAAGGAAGTGAATATGCAATACTGACTTTGTTTAGTGTCTAGAACTGACCCATATTTGTAAGTCGTATGCAACAATTTTAAGACTCACTCGCCGTTGCTCCAACGTCGACAATACAAGAGCGATACTCTGCGGTCAACAAGGGCAAGCATTAACCACGGAATGATAGCCCTTGTATGATAGTGATGGATCCTGATTCAGCCGGGCACTTATGGCATATGTCTTCCCATCTAATGCCCCGATGGATTGTGGAAGTTCGCAACGTTCGAAAACCCTTTGCTTACGGACATGCCACTCGGACTGGAGTAGAAGGGCAGCAACACACCTCGGAGTAATTCTGCTATGATAGCTTCCATGTTTCTGGAACAATGTGACAGATGCTATTTTTGGGCGGACTCTAAAGTTGTACTCCAAGCTTTTGTTAAGAATCCCCTGTCGCTAAGAATCTCAGAGTGATGGCCAGACGAAGTCCGGCACTCAAAGCTTTCGCATGGAAACGTGTTCCTGCTTCTCGAGCGAGGTCCAACGCGGTTAAGAGTTCTTGAAGATCTATGATCATACTTTGAAATTGCGGAAGCCTTCCTGGTCTTTCGCTAGCTAACTCCGCATTACTCTATAGTGACCGATTCGCCTCCCAACAACCATGACTTGTCAAACCTCCTTGCTTCACTTTGTCTCTTCCTGGTAATCTTCTTTTTTTCTGCGGCGCCTCCTTGACGAAAGGGAGTTCGCACCAATTGTGCAAAGGATCACAGGTCCTTCATTCTCAATGCAGAGCGAAAATGCTTCTTGGCTCCATTCTTAAAGCGCCTAAAATATGATTTACCAACACTTTGAATTGGAGAGATTTAAATAAATCTAGGTGGACTGTATATGGACCAAGAGCATTTAGTTTAATTCTAAAGATTATTTTTTAAATCTCGAGGGATACTGGATTTAGTTTTAATCTAAAGATTATTGTTTAAATCTCGAGATTTGAATTTAATACAATTTAGGATTTAAAAAATAAACTTACCGGTTAAAACTAAATCCCAGATGCGATTGCGTCGCCGCTGAATTAATTTAAACCCTATTTTGAAGCTCAGAGATTTGATAACATCGTGGAGAGATCGGTTAACACTATACAGCTTGCTGCTACTCTAACTAGCTCGCTATGACTCGTGTGCTGCTCGTTCACTCGTGCAGCTATCGTAATAAACTCGACGTTAAATTTCAGAAAAAATGTAAATTTCGTGCGAGTTCGAGCGAGTTAAGGCGAGATCGAACTCGCACAGCTCGCGCTTTGCTCGCGACTCCAACTCGGCTAAGTGTGAACCCTGCATTAGGGACTCGTACTTTCAACTCGCCTCAGTGTGAACACCCACTTTTTAAGGTCGTAGAGAGGTCGGAACTACTCGTCTGAAGCTCATGACAAACATGATTGACTCACCTTCACTCGTCATACACTTTTTGAAACTCTTGACGTACTCGAGCAGTACTCGTTACTACTCGTTGCTCACTCTTTGCTACTCGTACTGTGCTCTGTTTAACTCGCATTTGATTCGGTGCAAGCTTGAAAAAAATGTACCATTTTTACCCCGATTTTCTGCGAATTTGAGCTCGCGGAAGCTCGCAGAGACTCGTACATCCAACTCGCCTCTGTGTGAACAATGAAAGGCGCCTTCTCCATTCAAAAAGTGTCAGTTTCCCGCATCCTTTGGTCCAGACGCCGTTTTTATTAGCTTTTAAATAGAATCCCGAAATTTCCCAAGGTGGAACAGTGGTAGCAGGGGGTATTTTTTGTACCCCTCAGGTATTGGACGCACCTGCCCTTTTGCGAGCCCCAGCTGGTAGAACCTGGTAAGGTCCCTGCTCAGGGTTACGAGAAGTGGCCAACGGTGGATTCTATCTCAAGATGACAGCGGAAGAGCTGCGACCTCAGTGTAGTCAACGGCTGTTTCTACAGGCGGAGGACCTTCTGAGAAGGGAAATGGTAATATTCCTCAATTTACCCTGCAGTAGGCAATGGCGAACCACTGCAGTACTCTAGCCTAGTCAAACCATCTACATGCCAATCACAAGAAAGAACCCGAACGACGTGAAGGAGCTTACGCCGGGATGGCAGTAATCTCTCGTCCGGTAGGTGCCCTTATGCGCAACAGGTGAGGCCCGACCGTCATCCGTCTACTGCGCAGACGAAGAACATCAACATGAGGAAGGAGAACATAAGAGTGGGTACATGGAATGTGAGAACACTGCTTCAAGCAGGATAAATGGAAAACCTACAACAAGAAATGGACAGATTGAGAATAAATATTCTTGGAATCAGTGGGATGAGATGGAAAGATACAGGAGTTTTCAATTCAGATTCAAAGACCATAATATACTCTGGAGGACAGAAGAATGAGCGAGGAGTAGGGATTATCTTGGATACAAAAATGGCAAAATGTTTGATAGGATATTGGTGCATTTCAGATAGGGTTATGCTCGTCGAACTCAATGCTAGGCCTTTTAACTTAGCACTTATACAGGTATACGCACCCACATCAGAATGTGAAGAATCCCAATTGGACAGATTCTATGAAGATATGGAGAATGCAACAAAACAGTGTAAGTCCAACGAAATGACTATAGTAATGGGAGATCTTAACGCAAACGTAGGCGATGAAAGAGTGGATGACACAGTTGTTCCCCATGGACTAGGTGATCAGAATGAGAGAGGAGAAAGATGGATAGGATGGTGTAGTGCACATGAACTCATGATAGCTAATACTTGGTTTCAACAGCCACCAAGAAGGAAGTACCTATGGAAAAGTCCTGGGGACAGAATAAGAAACCAGATAGATTACATTGCAATCAAGGAAAGATATAGAAATGCAGTAAAACAAGCTAAGACTTATCGAGGTGCAGATATCAACAGCGATCATATCCCAGTAGTATCAACAATCAGGATGCAGATGAAATCAGTCAAAAAGCAAAGACAAACTGCAAAATTAGACTATGCTGTAATGATTAATGACAGTACTATGAGGACTAAATATGCGGTGAAGGTTAAAAATAGATTTGAAATTCTAGAAGATGAGGAAAAAAAGAACGATTGGGAGATTTTCCAAGAAGCAATTGTCACAACTGCAAAAGAACTGATACCACCATTGGAAAAGCAAAAACACAAAAAGTGGATGACAAAGAGCATTCTTCAGTTAATGGAAAGCAGGGGAGGATGTAAAAACAAAAATGAAAAGAAATACAAAGACCTAGACTGTGAAATAAGGAAAAGGTGTGTAGAAGCAAAAGAATCCTGGCTAAACGAAAAATGTGCTGCCATTGAAGCTCTAAAAACAACTAATCCAAAAGAAATGCACAGGAACGTAAAGGAAATCACTGGTAAAAAAGCTGTACAGCTAATGGGTGTCTCAAGGCAAAAGACGGACAAATCATTATGGAAAAGGAAGCAATTCTAGAAAGATGGACTGAATACATTTCAGAACTTTTCAACGACGACAGAGGAGATATGTCAACCATCAGGAATAACATGGAAGGTCCAAAGATCCTCAAATCAGAAGTGCAATCAGCAATCAATAAAATGAAGACAAATAAAGCACTAGGTCCTGATGAAGTAGCAGTAGAACTAATCAAAACTCTTGACGATTATGGAGCAGAAAAGCTATGTCAAGTATGAAATTAAAGATATTCCCCTAGAACTTACACGTTCAATATTCATTGCATTGCCAAAGAAGCCAGGGGCAATAAAATGTGAGCTACATAGAACTATCAGCATTATGAGCCATGCAGTGAAAATCTTGTTGAAAGTATTGATGATGAGAGCAAGAAATAAGATAAGATCAGAAATTGCAAAGGGTCAATGCGGATATGTTCAAGACAGTGGAATTCTCAATGCCATATTTATGATCAGAATGTTGTCAGAAAGAGCTATAGAAATGAAAAACAACCTTTACTTGTGTTTCATAGACTACAGTATTAAGCCTTTGACAATGTACAGCACAAAGCACTAATAGACATAATGCAGGATATCAACATAGATGGTAAAGATCTAAGAGTCATAAGGAATTTGTACTGGGGACAATCAGCAGCTATCAAAGTAGAAGGTGAAGTTGGCGACTTTGTTCAGATAAGAAAAGGAGTAAGACAAGGTTGCGTACTGTCACCGGATCTTTTTAATTTGTACAGTGAAATAATCCTCAGAGAGATAGAAGGTATGCCTGGACTGGTGGTTGGAGGAACTAACATCAATAATATACGTTATGCCGATGACACGGTAATAGTAGCATCTTCAAAGATTCAACTTCAAGAAACCCTCAACAAAGTAATTTCAGAAAGTGAGAAAAAAAGGTCTATATGTAAACTGCAAAAAGACTGAATGCATGGTAGTGACAAAAGAGAAAGAAATCCCAAATTGTGACATTTGGGTACATGAAACAAAAATCAAACAAGTGGAACAGTTTAACTACCTGGGAAGCTACATAACCTCAGATGGAAGATGCGAGAAGGAAATCACTAGAAGAATTGCTATGGCGAAAGACACATTTTCTAAGATGAGAGGTGTCTTGTGCAACCCAAAGATCACTATGGCAACAAGAACAAGAGTATTACAATGTTATGTACTGCCAATATTGAAATATGCATGTGAAAGCTGGACAATTTCGAAAGAAATGGAAAAACGCATCAATGCATCAGAGATGTGGTTTTTCAGAAGGATGCTAAGAATAAGTTGGACAAGCCACACATCAAATGAGGATATTTTAATCAGAGCCAATACTGAAAGGAAACTCCTTCCAACGATCAGAACTCATCAGCTCAAGTTTCTTGGCCACTGTCTCCGGAAAGCAGGAATTGAAAGATTGACTTTGACAGGGAAGATAGCAGGAAAGAGAGCAAGAGGAAGACAGAGAATGACATATTTTAGAAGAATAGCAAAATGGAGTGGGAAGTCAACTTTAGAACTCATAAAATACTCACAAAACAGAGAGGATTGGCATAGAATGGTCGCCTATGTCATATTTAGATAACAGCACTAGAAGAAGAAGAAGGAACAGGATCCCGCGTGAGCATGTGAAACTGACGCCTTTTGAATGGAGAAGGCGCCAACGTTTGTGTGGGGTGTAATAGAATGCGGTCAGTCAGCATTTGCTTCTGCTGAATTAATGTAAAGTCTAGGAATAAATCCTTTGACGCAAATACCTTAGTATTTATTTTCCTTCTATTCTGTATAGTTCTTGAGGTTACAACCGAGCCCGATGTTACAGCTTACAAGGGTGGAAACATCACTTTACCGTGCGAGTTTGTCGGGGATCCAGATGTAGTGTGGTGGTTCAAACACAACAAGACAGGTGCCACACATGACCAATCTAGCGGCGCTGTGGTGCAATACTTCAATGGTAGGAGATTCTCTTCTGCAGATGGCAGGTCTACCATCAACACCAACTATTCCATGGTCATATCGAATGTTACCATAGGAGATGAGACTACCTATTCCTGCAAGGTGGCCTTGGTCGATGGTAACATTGGAACCAACTTCACAAATTTGACGGTTATTGGTGAGCACCAAGTATTTTGATGAAAATGAAACGTTGTGTTTGTCGACTCACAAATTTTTCGTCATAAAGGTGGAATATTTTTTGTGTGGCTCAAGCGACATTAGGCCTATGTTGCTCCGGCTTTAATTTCTTGAATGTTTTTGTCACAGCTTTCACTTTCCGGGATCATAGCTATATCTTGAACGTTCCCACCACCCTTCCCAGGGATTTTTCTTCCAAAAAGTTTGGCACCCCACTGAAGATGGCCGTTTTGGTCATTTTTTCTTATTTTGGGGGCCCCTTTTTGTTTACGTGAACCACCGAGGCCCCCTCAGTCCTACCCCAAGGAAACACGTCTGAGGTGTAGAGTTGTTATTATTCTTTAAGTTAAATCTAGTTTCATGGTTACAGGCTCGACTCTTTTGTCTAGGGGAGGGGTCAAAATTTATTTTGATTGGGGATCAAAATTGATTTATTCATTTTTACACGATGGAAATTTCTATCTTCCCTAAATTGTATTGTAAAATCTCATCCAAACATAAATCAAAATAAAATATTATTTGTAGTTACCATTTACAACCTTGTCATCAAGGCGAAAAAAATTAAGGGGAAAATGATGATAACTAGGGTTAAAGGTTGTTTTTTAATTCTCTTGTTTTCAGAATAAAGGTGGAATAAAATATTTCGAATTTTCACCAATAACACATTTTACTTCAACTCCTCCCCTAGACAAGAGACCGAAGCCTGTCCCCATAAATCCAGATTTAACTTAAAGAACAATATAAGCAATACACCTCAGGCGCGTTTCCTGGGGGTAGGACTGAGGGGGCTTGATCGGGCGGGTAAATAAAAAGGGGCCCCAAAATAAGAAAAAATGACAAAAATGGGCATCATAGGGGTTGAAAAAACTCTTTTGGGAAAAAAATCCACGTGAAGGGTTGGGACAATGTCCAAGATATAGCCAGGGTCCCGAAAAATAAAAGCAGGGACAAACATATCCAGCAAATAAAAGCTGGAGCAAAATTATGTCGCTAGAGTGGCAAAAAAATATTCCACCTTTATGACGGACATTGTATATAGTGAGATAATGAGGATATACATGTATATTATATAAATAGTGCATGCTCTACCATGCAACATACTAGATTATGTGCACGACAAATACTAAATTATCCCGAGGGCACATTTATTTCACCGAGGCCGTAGGCCAAGTTGAAACAGATGTGCACGAGGGATAATTTAGTATTTGGAGTTCACATAGTCAGTAATGTTGCATTAAAAGAGCATGCACTATTTATTATAGTAAATAGACCCCTAAATCTTTGACCTTGCCTAATCTGGTTTTATCTTTGCCAATGTTTGCCAAACTTTTTGGTGCTAATTAAGCTATTGTGACGTATATTGTTGCTCCGCGTATCTATTGTTGTGCGCACCATTTTACTGTTATTACGCGCTAGCGCAACAAGGCAGTCGATTTCACCATTCATTTTAACACAGGTAAAAACCGTTCAATATAACAAAAAAAACCGTTCAATATAACAAAAACCGTTCACTATAACAAAAACGTGAATGACACGTGACATCATTTCAACCAATAACAACTCGTAAAATACTACCACTATTTACTATATAAATATATTGCAACAAAATAGGTGTTCATTTCGTTGTAGTTATAATGTTTTTAATGTAAGATGGTGGTATTGCAGTTACATGTTATTTCCGCCGCAGTCGTATTGTATGATCGTTATTTTGTTAATCGATTATAAGTTTAAGGGCAGTTCCAAGGTAACGGAGTGACATTCACAAGCAACATTTCAGCATTCAAATAAGTTTATCATCCATACTTTAATCTTTATGTACACAGAAATGATTCATGACAAAAGAAGATGGTACCCTCTTTTCAAAATGATAATTTTTTTTTTAAAGTGATGCTCTTAATTAATGAGATATGAATATTCATAATCATGGTTACGGAGTAACACAAAATGGACATGCATTTTGAGCAGAAAACATTTTGCTTAAACTCTGTGAAATTTAAATGGCTATTTCTATTTCGAGTTATTGATTGGATTCTATGTATAATATGCCACCTTGCATAAAAAAAAATTGGTTGAATATTTTGTTAATTATGACTTAAAACTTGAACCCATGTCTGGTTACGGAGTGACGGTTACGGAGTGACATCTGGTTTCCGAGTCTTTTTCGTGAGGAGAAATGCATTATAAAGAAATGTTAATACTGGTTTGTTGGACCAGTCCATGATAATTACATTAAGCCCCAAAAATTGGTAAAAAGTGACTAGATATAAGAATAAGAGGCATTTAAAGCCCCATAGTCCCATATGTGCAAATTTGGGTTTGATCAATTATTCACCGCAAGAATACTGAATCGCAAATTTTTTAAACCTAAATGATTGGTTGTATTGTAAAGAAGCCTTTGTGGTAATTTCAGATCCTAATTTGCATTTTCAAAGGCACAGCGCCACATTAAAATTTCAGCTCCATGTCCTGTTTTGCTTGGAATTGCCCTTAAGCAACTTTTTGTCACTTTTAATTAGAGTTATTGGGATAACTAATTAACAAGCGAGATTGCTTTTTCGGTTTCTAATGATTATTGTTCATCTTAGTAAGATGAGTTATTCGGTGTATCATTTGTTTAGATCGGATAACATAAACTGTAGTTATCGATTTATTAGTAGCCAAATGGTGGTAAATCACTAACTGTTACTGATTAATCATTATTAATGCATATTTAAGTACGACTTGTTTGTAAATATTTTTGGATTCAGGCGGAGTCTAAAGAAAATACAGAGCCTAACGGCTCGTTGCACTGTAAAGTATTCAGACCAATAAAGCTGGGTGTTGACTAAATGATATACACTCACTTAGCACTGGTATTGCAACATAGTTAAATGCGTGCATTTTTTTCATATTTTCAAGTCTTTTATATATTGTCATATTTCATTCATGGCCAGAGATTTTCCGAAAATTTTTGTATATTCTGAAAGAGGACACTTGTCTCTTTTTATTCCTGAGATAAGTAAATACTCAGACAGGGGCACTTTTTTAAGCAAAGGGGCGACAAATGAACAAAGACGCCTAAAAATGACATTTTAAGAGGTGGAGATTATTAGTGAATAAGATTATTAAGGAGTCGTCATATTTCTCCGAAAACTGTTTACATGTTTTCATTATGCTTGTGGCAAATTAAAAATGACCAAAGAGGTAGCACTACAATGAAAGACAAAAGAAGGAACACCCGGAGAATATAAAAAAAAATTCTATCGTTGCCAAGGAAAATTTTAGTCCCTTGTTACAGAAACGATTTGATGCAAGTTTATTCCAACGAATTCCCAAATTACTGTTGAATTCTTGAAGTAAATATAATGTCGTTTACAATAAAAAATCAAAATTGTCACACTTCTATGATATTTTGCTGGATATTCATGACATCTGATTTTGCCACGCATCCTGAATGGACTTAATGAGGACGCCGCACCCGTTTCATGCCCGTTTGCAGGACTGAGATGGACCGTGGTGAGGTCGGGCCACATTAATCGATCACCCCCCCTTTTTTTTTCCGCATCAACTACGCCCCCTTGTGGCTAAACTTGCCAACTCCTGGTACATGAAAACTATACGTGAAAACTACGTTTTTAAATCGGTTGTCCCCTTGATTGTTTACCAACAAAATCAATCAATAACTGAAGGAATTTGAGTTAAAAACTAATACCCAGAGTAATATTTTATACAACAAAAGTATTATAATTATACCATCAGGAATAAATCAAATGACATAAACAGCTAGGGAGATGATCATCAACTTTATCTGGGGGCTGGTTTACTCGGAAATTATAGTTTTATAGGGGGCCCATATTATGTCGCATTTGTTTCATTTACTTTAAGCCTCTGTTTTTTTGTATTCATATCAATTCAGTTTTGGTTTAATTATTTACACTTTATAATAGGTTTTGTACAATATCGAATTGGTCGTACTTATTAAATTGTTCTAACTTAGACTTCTGAAAAGGTGGGAAAACCCCAAAGGTTTCTTTTCCCCAACAAAGTTTCTTCATTTTGAAATAATATTATTTTGTATGTCTTGATTATAATTATTGATAGGGGGTCTGCGTTTTGGTCCTTGGGCGTCCAATATCCCATCATTATTCAAACAACAACCATGGGGTAGGAGTCATTCCACACGGGTCACTCCATCCATTCATATACATGTATATTATAGGTTTTCCCGGTCAAGTTTAAACTATCTCCGATCAATTTGACTTTTCTTTCGAGCGCTTTCGTCCGGAATGTGATCGCGATTACAAATCTGCAATGAAATTCGTTTATGTGTAGCCATAATCAAACACCGTTCAATCCAATTGCAAATTGCGCCGACGAATTTGCTGTTGTGAGCAGTCGCATTTGTCAATGTTCGCTCAAATTCGTCCATTCGTAAAATTCCCGTATTCTGGTGAATTCAAATTCGTTTTGGGGCATCCACTTTAGAAATAACTGTATACAAATTAGGAATGTTAGGTTCGGGTAGGAAAATAAAATTTGGGAGGGGGCCGTGAAGTGTTTTTGTCAGAAAAGAGGCTAATCATGGCGGAAGGGGGAGCCTGAGCTTGAAAAACACACACGCACACAAAACAAAACAAAACAAAAACAAAAAACACAAGCTGATTATAATGTTTGCGTTTTTATCAGAGTGAATTATAAAATTATATGTCTGCTCTAAAAAGAAATGTTTACAAAAAAAAAATACAATAAAAACAAAACTAATGTGTATAAAACCGAATAGGGGCTGCAGGAAAAAAAAAAGAGAAAAGATGAAAGATCGACAATATTGACCAATAAACCGTACCCCTGTGACCGTTACATGATGACGTTCTGGATGACCGAATGCCGCAAAAAAAAAAAAAAAAAAAAAAAAAAAAAAAAAAAAAAAAAAAAAAAAACTTTTAGACTTCTTGAAAGGCCCACGGACAACTTTTTTTGTAAAAAAGGGCACTCTTGTTACTAAAAAAGAAAAATGTTCCGCTCGGTCGCTATGCGACCTCGCATAAAAAGGGAATGCCAAGCAATACGCATGAGACCAATTACCCTGCTGCCGGAGGCAACGATTGTAAAAGAGTGTTGTCAAAAGCACATTGGCCTATTTACATCCTTCTAAACATATTTTTAAAGCCCCTTTTTTTTTAGCACTTATGTTTTTAAAAATCATTTAAAACATATAAATCCATTTGCAATTGGTATTTAACATTATCATGGGGGCAATAATTTTACACTTTGCTTAAAGTGTGTAATGAAACTGTAATGTTGCTTAAACTCTAAAATGTACATTTTCTTTTAAAAGGGGGCACTTTTAATCGCTCAAAAATCAATATATTGAACAGCATAATAAATTACAATACTACTTTTATACCCAGCCCTCCTATCCCATAAATTTTGCTCATTATGCCACTGAGGTAAAGGGGCCCCTTTTCAGAAACAAAGTGCCCCCCCCACTTTCAAATTCGTTCCGCAGCCTCTGAATACAAATTATTGCTTATATAAATTTATTTTGTGTTTACCATGGGCGCCACCGTGACCCCTTGCTTTGTGTGCTACACGGATAGGCCTAAAACGTTTTAAATTGGCATGCCTTAAAACGAATTTGACTGCTGGAAGCTCACCTCCACTTCCTTTTACAGCTGGGAATTTTTTAATTTGATCGCACGAATTTGATTTCATGCACATTGACGAAGTTCACTGCACATAAACACTTTTGATCGCACATAAACGAATACGAATGATCATTAACGATTAGAAAGAACATAAACGAAATCGATTGCTCTAAATGTTACTTAAATTACCGATAGCCCCGCTCCGGGAAGGTATCGTTTAAATTGACTGAACATTAACGAATTCGATTGAAAAGGGTTTAAAATCGACCGGGAAAACCTATATTATAAATTTATTCTGGGGAGGGCGGGCGATAAGGGGGGGGGGGGTGGGCAAAGGCCCCTTGAATTATCAATTCTAGGCACTATTTTTACCTAAATTTTTGGTCGGGAAATGCCCAATGTAAGTCTCTTTTTGTAAATAAGGCCGAATCTTTGTAGGCTTCCTTGAAAAGTGGTTCAATTTTGGTATGTCATTACCATAACTATATACCTTACTGAAAATAAATTAATTACATGAATTATATGCAATCTATGGCAAACAAAATTCGTATTTTTTTTGCAATCCTAAAAGCGGTTTCTCAGAATATAAAATGCAATGTCATTTGCATGTTTCTTTATCAATAAAAATATTATACGGTATTAAGGTACTGTCTTGTATAGTACTGATTAATTTATTTAATCACAATGTGACAGAAAAATCACTAAAAGGGATCGTGTGTAAAACAATGAAAATAGAAATAAACAAAAAAATAATACATGGATCATACAAAAATATGCAAAAAGCAGAATTATGAATGATGTAGACAGTTTTCTTGATGCGATTCCATAAAGGGATATAATTTGGCTAAAAGAATATTGCAATGAAATGATTATGACAAAATTTTAGACAATTCATAATATAATGATTAAAAAATAATGATAAAGTACTTTTATTATGATAACAATGTTACATTTTGATATAACAAGATTTAAATATTTCAAAAGCATGGGGAAATTTTCGAGGGAAATTCAAATAATATTCGATAAAACTAATACAACTTTTTTTTTTTTTTAATGAAACGCGGGTATAAAGTATACATGTAATTTGGGCAAACGTTTTAGACCAAACTATATTGGAGCTCATTAGGAAAGTAGTCTAATGTTGCAAAGCTGTTATAATGAAACTTTAGAAACTAATGTCAAACAAAACAAAACAAAAAAGAATGTGACATTACTTTAGATTAAATGTCCATAAAAGGACCAAATTTTAAATTCTTCTCCCCACTAATGAAAATAAAAGTATTTCAGATTACAATGTATCTTTTGAAAGCTGCAATATCATTCCTCCCTGAGCTTCTTGTGAAGAGAGCGATGAGATCGAGAGCTTCGAAAACAAAGGGCGGATTGAAGACGCCATAGACGTGATTTGAAGACACCATAAGGGTAGCTCCACCAGTCCAGTCCAACACCGTGCATGACCGCTTTGTGGACGGGTGTGGAGCATTTGTTCCGTCCTCACACCATCCGCATACCGTCATCACAACGCCATTATACCGCCCTTACACCGGGTCTCCATCGACCGGTGCCTGCAGTTCATGCCCGGCGAAAATTTTGAGCATGCTCGAGCATGCTCAAAACATTCGCCGGGCATGTTTTTGACGGGTCATCACCGACCCACCGTGTACCATCACCGGGTGTCCTCCGTGTCCCGCCGTTCGCATCAACCTGTTTTGCACGGTCGCGAACGGTGGAAAACGGTGAGTAACCCGGCGAAGAAAAAAAATTCTTTTTCTTGTCAGAGAGCGGTAAGGCCGGTGGGCAAGCGGTAATCGCACGTACAAAAGGAAACCATGGACTACATTATGAGAACGGTCAGCCCGGTACCAGGCTGGCTAGGACCTGGTATAGACCCGGTATAGAACGATATAGACCCGGTGAAAATGATGAAAAATGCTGTGTGGCCGGTGCCGTTCTATTGCCGTGTTGCAAATTTCGGGTTTTCGGTGAACGGCGAAGACCCGTTCATTTTACCCGGTGCATGTGACACCACCATAAGCCTTTGTGATGGTTTCTTATGACTATTTTTATTATGCCACAAGCATAATGAAAACATGTAAACATTTTTCGGAGAAATATGACTCCTCCTTAATAATTTTATTCACTGATAATCCCCACCTCTTAAAATTTCATTTTTAGGGGCCTTTGTTCATCTGTCGCCCCTTTGTTTAAAAAAGTGCCCCTGTCTGAGCATTTTACTGATCTCAGGAATGAAAAGGGACAAGTCTCCTCATTCAGAATACATAATTTTTTTTTGAAAATCTCTGGCCATGAATGAAATATGACAATATATAAAAAACTTGTAAATATGAACGATTGCACGCATTTAGCTATTGCAATACCAGTGCTAAGTGAGTGTAGATGATGGTTTAGCGCCGTTAGTAACTGGTATCCCGAGTAACGGATTTCTCATCTCAGGCCGTAGACCAAGAATAGCTTCTCTTGAGGTCGTGTTTCTAGACACTAGGCTTGTTTGTGAAAAGAGACGAAGATACCAGTTGTAGCGGAGCTGATCTGGTAGTGGAGCTGTTCTGGTGGTGAACTAGTCTGGTAGTGAGCTGGTTTGGTGGTGAGCTGAGTCTACCAAGGGTGAGCTGGTCTAGCGGTAAGCTGACTCTACCAACGGTTAACTGAATCCACACCACAACATCAAGGAAGGGCAAGCAGTGCAGGGTGGTATCAACCGTTTGGCAGTGTACAAGCAGGCAAGGAGGCGTCTGACGGTGCATGCCATGACGGAGGTTGCGTTGTACGGACGAAGGTGGTTACCTGGATTGACGGAACAAGGGGCACCTGAGGAGCAAGCAAGATCAGATTGGAGTCGTCGTTGGTGGGGGCAAAGGCAGATCGGCGTCAGGGCCGGCGGAACGTTTTAAAAAGTGAGGGGGCCCAAGTTTTAGAAGAATTCATGCGAACATATTAGACCCAAATAATAAGGACTTTTATGGGGGGGGGGTCGAAATGTGAAAAAGTGCACATTTGTGAATGAGGAGATCATATTCAAGCGCGAAGTCAGTGGTCAGTACAACTTTTTAGAGAAATTTGCGAGCGCGTAGCGCGAGCCGAAAATTTGGCTTATAATTACCTGAATGCAGTGTATACACATTTTGATAATATTTTCATCCCATCTGAGACACATTTGCGAGCGCGTAGCGCGAGCCGAAAATTTTGGCTTATAATTACCTGAAGGTAATGTATTCTATGCACATTTTGATAATTGTCATCCCATCTGAGACACATTTGCGAGCGCGTAGCGCGAGCCGAAAATTTTGGCTCACGATGATGCAAAGGCCTTATATTTTACTCACATTTCCCCCTCTGCTCTTATGTATTTTTGTTTTCATTCTTTTACTAGATGACGATCACCTTCATTTTAATAAAAATAAATTTCGAACGCGAGCAGAAAAATTTACATAACATTACATGTTTTAGGACGCCAGGGATCAGTCAATGTACCTTTTTTTTATAGAAAACTTTGAGAGCGCGAAGGTATTGTGTATTCTAGACATAATTTGAAAATTTACATCCCATAACTTCACTTAACGATGTCAGGAGTCAGTCTTTCTGAGATAAATTTGAGCAGACCATATTCGAGCGCATAGTCAGGGGTTAGTATAATAAACTTTTTTAGAGAAATTTGCGAGCGAGAAGCGCCTGCCGAAAATTTTGGCTTATAATTACCTGATTGAAGGTAGTGTTTTTTATACACATTTTGATAATAATTGACATCCCATCTGAGACACATTTGCGAGCGCGTAGCGCGAGCCGAAAATTTTGGCTTATAATATTCCCTGAAGGTAATGTTACATTATTTTGATAATTGTCATCCAATCTGAGACACATGTGCAAGCGCGAAGCTTGTGTATTTTTGTTTGAATTCTTTTACCAGATAACGATCACCTTCATTGTGTTTAATAAAAATAAATTGCGAACGCGAGCAGAAAAATTTACATAACATTAGGCCTACATTTTTGGGACGCCTGGGATCAGTCAATGTACCTTTTTTTTGTTGAAAACTTTGAGAGCGCGAAGCGCGAGCCGAAAATTGTGGCTTATAATGACCTGAAGGTAGCGTATTCTAGATTTTGAAACTTAATTGACATCCATCACTTCACTTTGCGACGTCAGAAATCAATCTTTCTGAGAGGAATTTGCGAGTGCGTAGCGCGAGCTGAAATTTTTGGCTTATAATGACACATAATAAGACCGTATATTTTATGCACATTTCCCATCTTATCTCTTTTTATTTGAATTCTTCTATGGGTCAAGATCACCTCAATTTTAACAAAAATAAATTGAGAGGGCCAAGTGCGAGTAGAAATATTTACATAACTTTATTATTATGGGACATAAGGGATCAGTCAATGTGCCTTATTGAGAGAACCTTGCGAGCGCGATGCGCGAGCAGAAAAAAAAATGGCTTCTAATGAACCCGAAGGTAGTGTATTTTAAACACATTTTGCCTCTCCTTCCCGTTCTTCTTTTTCTTTCTTTTCCCTTTTTTCCCTTATAAAATATTAAAATTTCTGGCAAAATAGTGGGGGGGGGGCCGGCCCCCCAGGCCCCCCCCCCCCGTCTCCGCCGGCCCTGGGCGTATCTGGGGGTGCGTGATAACGGTGGTCAACATCTGAATGGCAAGCTGAGCAGAAGGGAACAAATCGTCTGAAAGGTGTTCAAGGAGCTAGGTGGCTGGTATCCAGAGAGAACACTGCAGGGTTTTGTAGCGATCGAGCTTGTGTTGCAGTGCAGGGCAGATTGGAGTCGTCGTTGGTCGGGGCACAGGCAGATCGGCGTATCTGATGTGCAAGCTAGACAACTGTGGTCATCTGAAGGTGCCATGCAGGCATGGCAGGAGCAAGCTAGAGACAAGGCGCTTGGAGGTATTCCCGCAGCTATAGGTGACAGGACGTCTAGAATGGGGTTCTGGACGGGGTGGTCGTAAGACCAAGGAAAAGGACCTGATAAAACGAAATTAGTAGTGTCTACGTCGTTTGGGGGTAGTATACGGCTACCCAAAACCGATCCACGGCGAAATCTTTTCAACCAGACTAGACCGAGGCTGCTGTCTTCATCGCGTATCTCTATATAGCTCTCTGAAGACAGCTGAGAGCTTCCATAGCGTGAGCTGTTCAAAATGCAGTGCTGTATTCCCTGTTAAATTTCCCCAAATTTCATGGGAAAAACTTACTTTTCGATTCTATCTATTCCCCTTGTTATATCAAGCCTGTATGAGCTGAGCATCCCTTGATAAAGCATGTCACAAGTTCATGTAGGCCCTATGATCAAGATGATGACCTCGTAAGATTCCGACATGTTTTCGAAAACAACTTGATCATAATCATATTAAATTCTACGATCATTGTCCCATCATAGATGTCACGTATTCATAATATTATTAACAGGGAAGGGTGAAAGGTCAAAGATAGTATGAAAGTAAGGTTTGATGGCCTTATGGGTAACAGATGTAGCTTCAATCAAGAATATACCATTTAACCCACATCTGCACATAAAGTCTCACGTTTGCATTTCAAAGTTGGGACAGGAGCTGGTGAGACTGTTGGTTATTCAGCATCCCACAAACTAGGACTACAACTGCAACCATGAAACGATTTAAGATTCTGCAAATCTTTTATATTATTTGCTACATATTACAGGGTAAGATTACATAAACAAACACTCAATGGCGCATGGTGAGATAGTCTTGCTCATACTGGTTCTTTGCATAAAATAATATATTTGTACAGGTCAGATCTGGAGTAAAACGGGGTAGTGTATGTACAGTGGCAATTATAAATATCGCAATTTTGCGACATAAAAAGGACCCATTTTTTCCCCAAGGAGGATTATAAAAGTTTGTTAATGGGGATAATATCATAGTCATTTAATGGGGATAATATCATAGTCATTTAATATACATGTATCTTCTTTCAGATTTTAACTTTTCTATAAATTTTTATTAAAATGATAATACTTATTATCATCGAATATTGTCGTTTTTCTGTAGTTAATGGTTTTGTATTTGGGGAAGTAAGGTTATAAAATGTAAATGTAATGCAACGTATAGGTAGAGCTTTAAAAAATGAGTTTGAACATTTAAAGGTTTTATTTCAGGTCTGATCTTGAACAATTTGACATTACAATGCACTGCAGCTGCAAGCACCAGCACACATGAAGGTAATATACTATTATTATTATTTCAAATTTACTTTATGATATAATAAAGTTTCCATGGGGAATGATTAGTAAAATCCAGAACGACTGCGGATAGTGTTCTATCGATTTCTATATTCAAATTTAAATCCTGAGTATAAAAAGTGTTTAAAAAAAAACGGAATCTATATATTTCAACCGTTGGTAATGATTTTTCAATATAAATTCGAAAAAAAAACCGAGTGGTCCCTACCCACATTCGTTCAGGATCTATTGATATTGAGTTTTCTTTTTCAACGTTTTAATTTTAAACAAGTCAAGATAATCAGTGATCAAGTCATTGGTATTAGGGTGTTAAAACGCTGTGTAAAACAACAAAAACAAAACAAAAACTACACAACTTGTTTAAAATTTTACACAACCGCTTTTTATTATAGGACGCATCCAAATCTTATTTAAAGTCATTAAACAACACCTGTTGTTTAAAGTTTAATTAACTGTTGTTTAAGAATCTTACAAAAATGTTGTTTAAAATAAGTTTAAACAACATACTTGTTTAAAAAGGGTTGTTTAAAATATATTAACAGTAATGTTTAAGCTTTAAAAAAAAGTACCGGTGCCGGGAATCGAACTCAAACACAACCGCTCTGTACTCTAGGAAACATCCAACTCTTGTTTAAAGTCATTAAACAAAACACCCTATGAATAAAGTTTAATTTAACCGTTATTGAAGAAACTTTTCTTAAACATCACTTTTTTTTACACAGCGTTTGAACAGTGTACCTAAGGTTTCACGTCTCCGAGACGGAAAAAAAACCTCATAGATATAAACATGTTTAATTTTCCTGCGAGTCATGGGTCGTCGCGGAGACTCCAGAGACGTCTCTGAGACATCTTTGCGACAAGTCTCAAACAATTCTCATGGCAAGTGAGATATCAACACAAAGATAGATTGTGATGAAACAATATTGGGGAGACTAGGGTAATTATGGCCCCGGGGTAATTATGGCCCCTTTGCCCTTGAGAGCTTATAATTCTTTTCTGCATTACACAATGATAATTAAATTTTACACGTGCCTAGCTAAACTCTTCCTACTATCATATGAAGAAAAAAAAAGCCATTTACTTCAAATTTTGTGCTTAGGGGAGCCTAAAATATACGGCAATCACAATTCTGTTCGTCGGAAAGTGGCAAGTCTGCTTTTTTTTTCTTTGGGGTGTGATATCATTAATTAAAATCATTTAAGATGAAATTTTGATTGAAACAGAAACAATAGGAACTAACAAACACAACATAAAAACTTCCACCTGAATATCTTCAATGGTAGACCTGTAAAGAGGGATCAAATTGAAACTATCACTCGGGTAATTATGGCCCCCAATGCATAAACAGTGTATAAGTGCAGATGGGGACATTAACTTGTATAATTATGTACATAAATACATGTATTGCTATGACTGCAATTTTTGTTTACTGCAAAAACATTTTGGCCGAACCAATTATTGATTAAGTCATTGTTGGTGGTTGATAAGTGTATTAGGAATACCCAACAACATTTATTATACATTACTATAACTAATTAGCATAATATCCTTTCATTCATACAGTCATGGCAATAGGGGCCATAAATACCCCAACCCGTGGGGTAATTATGGCCCCACAAAGTTGTTAACATAATGGTAATTAATATGAAAACGAGAAGTTACAGGTTTATACTTTCCTTTGTATATTATAGGTATATAGATTGACTGTATGTTTACATAATTAGAATATTATTGGACTTTCATTAAATGGTAGTAATAGGAATGTGTAAAAGGGGGCCATAATTACCCCAGTCTCCCCCGCACTGTCCGTCATAAAGGTGGAATATTTTGCCGCTCCTCCGACATGATTTTGCTCCGGCTTTAATTTCATGAACATGTTTGCCCCTGCTTTTACTTTGCAGACCTGGTTATCTTGGACATTCTCCCAACCCTTCACATGGATTCCCCCCCCCCAAAAAAAAAAAAAAAAAAAAAAAGAAAAGTTTGTCAACCCCATGATGCCCATTTTTTGTAATTTTTTTCTCATTTTGAGGCACCTTTTTGTTTACCCGGCCAATCAAGCCCCCCTCAGTCCTGCCGACTGGAAACACGTCTGAGGTTTAATGTTTATATTGTTCCTTAAGTTAAATCTAGATTAATGGGGACAGGCTTAGGTTTCACGTCTACGGGAGGGGTTGAAGTAAAACAGTGTGATTGGTGAAAATTCGGAATATTTTATTCCACCTTTATGCTGAAAACAAAAGAAATAATAATAATAAAAAAAACCTTTAACCCTTAATTGTCATCATTTTCGGCTTGATTTGTTTTATACTTGATAAAAAGATTGTAGATGGTAACTAGAGATAATATTTTATTTTATGTTTTGGTGATATTTTACAATACAATTTAGGAAAGATAAAAATTTCCAAGGTGTAAAAATGAATAAAATCAATGGTGAACCCAAATCAAAATAAATTTTGACCCCTCCCCTAGACAAAACATTCGAGCCTGTTTTAACTGAAAGAACAATAACAACTCTACACGTGATCAGACGTGTTTCCTTGGGTAGGACTGAGGGGGTCTTGGAGGGTCGCGTAAACATAAAGGGGCCCCCAAAACAAGAAAAAATGACAAAAATTGCCATCTTCGGAGGTGACAAACTATTTGGTAGAAAAATCCCCGGGAAGGGTTTAGGGAACGACCAAGATATAGCCAGAATCCCGGAAAGTGAAAGCTGTGACAAACACATTCCAGAAATTAAAGCTGGAGCAATATAATGTCGCTTGAGCCAGAAAAAAAATTCCACCTTTATGACGAACAGTGTACGTTAAGAAATCTCTTACCATTCAATCGTTACTTATTCCAAGAACTTTCTGTTTTTACGTATAATGCGGCGGTCACAACTCGCCGTACCCTCAACGTGCAACTCCCTACGATGGATTTCGTAGAAAATTCGTGCAGCGGAGGTACCTCGCAGGTACAATGCATGTACGACGTGCAGAAAGTTTTTACAATACCCTTACTATAGAATTGCAGGAATCGCAGAAGTTGAATTAGGACTTGTGCATGCATTGCACATGCAACGCAGGCTACGTCGATGGCACGTGCCCCGTAGCCTACGTCGAGTTGTGACCGCCGCATAACATATAATACCTATAAACATCTTTTGAATTATGGCTGCTCTCGTATATAACATACGCCTATTCTTGTGGATAATGCAAAATGCTTGTTATAAATCACATGCACTCACAGAACGGATAGTGTTCGTATCGTCGAATAATGGAATCTACCTCTCAAAAGGACCAGATTATAACTTCAGTCGGTTACCCTTCTCCGTCGGCAGCCCTGGAGGAATTGACTTTGACGGTGACCTTGGGGTGTTGTTTTGGACAGATACATCCGCTGAAGCGATTAAACGGACTGGGATAGATGACTCCGTTTATGCAACCGTACTGACTTCTGCTGGAACCAGTAAGTGCTATATCATATCAAAATTTTGATTTCATCCTCCCGGCCTTCCTTCAGATTAGATTTAATAGTATCATCAATAAAGTATTCGGTGGCGTCAGAAAGACATGAAAGAAAACAAATTAGATAAATCATTAGTAATATTAATCATATTATATAACAAACTAAAGCTTTATAATTGTAACATGTACAATTATCGGTGGTTTGTACTGAGATGTGATACGCGAAAAAAAGTCTATTATGATTAACACGTAGACGGCAATTGAGATTTTCATATCATCACTTTTCAGCTCAATTATAATGATCACAACTTATGACAAAATGAATCGCACGTACACTTATGGTGGTATCTCGCTTTTGCGGAGACGTCTCCGCGACGAATAAAAAAGTAAATATTAGAAACGTCTCCGATCCTTTTTTCCTTGGCTGAGACATCTCTGAGACGTCTCTGCGACATCTCCGCGACAATTTTCAAAGCTCTCTAAAAGCCGTATAAAAACCGTCTCAAAGTAGTCCCAAATTCGCCGGATTGTCCAGAAAATACAGAAAAAGTGGAAGAACCATCAACGGCACCGGATCTGAAGACTCACATCACCCAAAGGTTTTAATATAATTTACATGAAAAAGACATACAGCAACCCGCACGTAGATGGCGTCTATATTCGACCCGAATCGTACGCCAAAAATATTAACAACCAACCAACCAACTCCCAAATTCGCCCAAAGTTGTTTCCGCAACTCATTAAACGTCGCGGGGACTGAGGAGACGTCTCCCCAACAAGTTTTAAAACCGTCTCCAAGCCGTTTCAAAGCCGTCTCAAAGTAGTCGCGAATCAGTCTCAAAAGGAGTTTCTGCAAAGTGAGATACCACCATTAGAGAATTTTCTTGAGTACAATCAATTACCATGATTACGTACGTAGGCCTACCTAGCGAATTTCAAGCAGTCATAGGGTAGATATTGGTCAAAGAAGATCTTCCGCAAATCTGTGATGGATGTTTAGGAATAAGGAATATTACACCATTTCAGTGCCTACGGTGCTACGTAATATTACAAATCACAAAAATAACTAAGACAATTATTTCTACAAAGACCCAGAAGGAATTGCAGTGGATGGAGGTCAAGGCCTGATTTTTTGGTCCAACCATGGACTTGTAACCTCTGTAACACGAAGTCCATGGTCCACCCAAGGAGCTTATAGGAGTTACATGTACAACGCTAGAAGGATTGAAAGAATCACATACGACGGGAAAGACAGGACAGAAGTGGTCAGCGATATCTCCTCACAGTATTTCATACCCATCACATTATTTGAAAAAACAAGGTATGTGTGACACGGGGGCCGGGGGGGGGGGGAGTCAATTTGACCCTCCCTGTGTACGTACAAAATCCACGACTGCCGCGCAACCGCTGCAAATCGCGACCCGTTGTTCTATGACATTTTTCTTTTAAATGATCTCGCAACTTTTGACTCGGAGACCAAGTTTTTAAAAATCGGACACTCTGTTGTCGAGTTACACAACATTATCTTATCGCATATCAGGTCAAAATTGAACGAAAATCGTCATTTTGCATGCCTTTGTGACCAAACTTACTGCTTTTCCTAAATTGCTCTTTAACACTGATAATTGTGCCTTCTGAGCATTTTGAACGATTAATTTTGTCTTTAAACTGATCATGCTGATCAAGATACATTTCTCAAATATAATACATCACAAAAACAAAGAAATACATAATAAATAAAAACAATAGAATACATACAAATTCCCAAAACAATAAAATACACAAGAATTAATTTGACATTTCCAAATTTGTAATTTCAATATTGTTGACTATGATATTCAGCAACTTTGAACAAATTTGAGCCTCAAAACTATGTTTTTTAGTGAAATATTAAGAAATATAAACAGGCATCTATAATTTGCATTAATTACAATAGATTAAAAAATTGAGATCTTTTTCCAAAAAAAAGGAATGAATCATTTGTCCTGTTAAAGAAACCCAATTTTATTTACTCGGTTTCCACAAAAATCATCATTCTAAAGCATATGGGATCCCATAATCTCATAACGTCTTCAAGACTACACTGTTCAGAATGTTGCATTATGGGTGTCACACGCCAGATATAGTGTATGGTAGGTCTTATGTTGTGGTATCACTTGACTGAGAAAGCAAAGATCGTGAGTTCGGTCCGGCCCGGCACGGCAGTTACGTCCATGAGCCAGGCGTTTTGTCTCAAGGCTTCTCCCTACCCAGGTGTAAATGAGTACCCGGTACACTGAAAACCTAAACGGGTAGACCGACTAGCTTTAAAGCTAGTCGTAGTGATGCCCAGACTGACTACCTTTAAACCTAGTCGGTCACGACGGACTAGCTTTCCATCAACACAACCCGGTTATTACGGACTAGCTTTAAAGGAGAATGAAACCCTAGGATTCAGTTGAATTGTATGAAACAAAAAAAATCAAAGAAACAGATTAAAGAAAGTTTAAGAACAATTGAATAAATAATAAGAAAGTTATTATGTGCATTTGAATGTTGTGATCACTAACGCTATGGAGATCCTCACACTGGCAACAGGCCCAAGATGTGTGATGTCATGAATGAACAACTCTCCCATATGACATACAAAAAAAAAAAAAAAATTCTTCTTTTTCCTCATTCTAATGGTAGCACAGACTCTTCACACATGATTATATTTTATGAACTTGTATTACATGTCCTCCCATGAAAAGAATCTCAGATCTTTTAACGGAATTAATAAAAAAAAAAAACAGTTTGAGTGAAATATGTACAAAAGTAATGGGGAAGTTGTTCATGTATAACATCACACATCTTGGGCCCGTTGCCAATGTGAGGATCCCCATAGCAGTAGTGATCACAACATTCAAGTGCTCATAACTTTCTTATTATTCATTCATTTTTTTCTCAAATTTTCATCGATCAGCTTCTTTGATTTTCCTGTTTTTGTACAATTTAATGAATTCCTAGGGTTTCCTTCCCCTTTTAAAGCTCGTCCGTCTCTACGGACTAGCTGGAAAGCTAGTCCGTCAAGTTAGTCCGTCAAGACGGACTAGTTTTAATGCTCGTCGGTCACGACGGACTAGCTTTCCAGAAAGCTAGTCAGTCACGACGGACTAGCAATAAACTAGTCGTATATAGTGATGCTCAGAATGACGAGCTTTTGAGTAGGTCGATGTCGATGTGTAAAAGCTAGTCCGTCGCGCCTTTTTGTCGCGATGTACTTCCTTCTGTCTTGACCGACTAGCATGACGGACTAGGTTAAAATGGCTTCACCAGCTTGTCAGAGACGTCAAATCTGAAATATTAGAAGACATTTTAAAGATACGATTAAAAAACATGTATTTTGTCACAAGAATTCGAGCAAAAAAAAAGCCCCATTTTGCTATGATATAAATCAGAAGACAGGAATTGATACAGGAGGCACAATTAGTTAACATTATGGAAATTATCAAATAATGGGGGCAAGGGGCCCAGGGGTCGCCACCATGAGTGGATCATCATTACTTTTTGTTGTAGGCCTACCTGCTTTTGCATTTTCGGCCTATACGCTTATCCTTGAGAGCCACTTCAGAAATCCCAAAGTCCTGCTTCTAATCCAATATTCTTTTCTTTCAGATACAAGTAATCTAAAAGAAAAGTGGCTCCTATATTTATTATTAGAATTGAAATTCAATTTTCATAATTAAATGTGATTGTTATTATCGTTGTAAAATACACACAATTTATAAATTGATTTGGCAAGACATAATTTTTCGCGTTGGTGATTATAGCATTAATCTATGTGAAAAAATGACGCTATCTGTGAACTGAAACATAAGGAATTCAAAAAGACTACTCACATAGTCATGTCACACGAAGTAAATCGCCATTATAATCAAAATCTTAAGCTTTACGGGGTATATCGAGTCTGCGTCTGTACAGTTTGCTTATTAAATTGAATTCACATACAGATAATGCAACTATAATAGTGATCTCCTTTTCGCAATGCGCATGCTATTCAATCGATTGTACCACCTTCTATTCACTGCTGTTGCTAAGCCGGGCATTCACCAGCAATCTATAAGAATAGCCGGTTCATGGGTTCTAAAGTAACGAGGTATTCAATTAGCCTTTTTAAGAATGGAACAATATTTTAAACCTACTTGTGAATTGCATTCTTGTCCTGATTGATGTTATGTATCGCAAGCTCTCAGATTGTCAAGCCAAAACAACCTTTGTTTGAGAATGTTGATTATATCCAAATTTTATTCACTGCTGTTGCTAAGCCGGGCATTCACCAGCAATCTGTAAGAATAGACCGAGTTCTTGGGTTCTATAGTAACGAGGTATTCGATTAGCATGTAATTGAAGAATTGACTTCAATATTTGGAACCTACCGGTACTCGTGAATTGCATACCTGTCATGATTGATGTTATGTCTCGTAAACTTTCAAATTGTCAAGCCAAAACAACCTTTGTTTAAGAATGTATCCACTTGATTATACTCGGAAACAGAATAAAAATAGAAGGTGCATTGAAACAACATTGCAACTATGTGGATCAAAAGCTAGTCAGTCATTCTAATAGGTAAACTAAGTCTACCTACCTACTTTTATTGACCTAGTCCATCGAGTCGATGGATAGCATCAAGCTTGACGGACTAGCTTTAAATCTCGTCCGTCAAGTTGAGTGATATAGATTCCGTTGTATGCTAGTCCGTCTCGACGGACTAACATGACGGACTAGCTTTAAAGCTAGTCCGTCTTGACCGACTTGCTTTACAGCTAGTCCGTCCATTGACGGACGAGGTTAGGTTTTCAGTGTAGGATGCGAACGTCGTTGGTTTGATAAGCACTGTATGCATCTTATTTTGATAATGGTGCCTGGCTGGAATGCTCCTTAGGTATCGGAAAATATCCACTTATTGTGTACGAGCAATCCTGAATGCGAAGACCGGGTAATGATATGTCTCAATTTGAAGGGATTGGGTAACTTAAAAAAAACAAAAAACAAGAGCAATTAGATCAAGATTAATAAAATTATATTGTTCCAACAGTAAAAACAAACTACTGAAAGTTTCAGATCAAATGGAAGTCATTTACTACGTTAAAACAGTGTAACAAACAATGCCAAGCATATAGCCGAACACCAGTACCATCTGTTGCTAGCTCAGCAGGCCGTTAGGGACGGGGACTATACAACAGGAAATTGGTGTATGTTGTGCTATGTGGAAAAGCACATGGTTTTATAAACCATTCGGGGATGGTTTATAAAATTTGAATATGAAATCATTGATATCTCGAAGGTAAAGCAATTAGCTTGCAATTTTGAAGAGATACCAGACTGACCTAAGTGTTTATAATAATGTTGGCAAAATAAGCTAAATCGAATAACATGTGATTTGAATATCATTCAATGTTACTGCATCCCTTTCATATCCTTTGGAAACGTACATGTATGTATGAGGCGCTATATTAATCTAGATTATTACTATTATTGTCATCATTATTATTACAGGACACTTTACTGGTCCGATGGAAGTAATGTTCGAAGTTGCACGTACGATGGCCGTGATAAAAAGACAATAACCTCTTCAGGTTATAATAAGCCTGATTTAGCACTCAATGCGTATGGTAAGTTTTTCTAGTTGTATCTTTTTCAAAGAGGTGTTGGCAGTCATGTCAAATTTCCCAAAATAGAAATGTTTCTGCTTCGTCGCGTTTTGCCTAATCCTGAGGAAGTCATTTTGCTTTCAACATTTACCATTCACTCAGTATTAAGGGAATACAAAAACATCGTGTTCTTGTTTTTCTATTTTCTTAATATTTCTCAAATTTGATTTATCATAATCATTGTTTGGTTCTGCTACAGGACTTAAATTATTCTGGTGTGAACGATCTTACGTGAAGACCTTTGATATAACTCGAAGAGCTGAAGGTTCGAGGACGGTTGGAGAACTTTCAACAACATGCACCGGCGTTACATGGTTTCAAGATGATTTGTACTGGACCAATGGGGACCGTTATCTTAGTGTCAGAGGACTAGACACCAACATCGTGAGGAAGATTCCTGTCAGTTCAACTTCCCTTGCAACCAAGGACATTTTGGTCGGCAGGAGAAAAGTACCAGGTATCTTTAAATATTTTCATGAAGTTGATTGTCTTTAATCATGTTAATATAGAATAATCTATTATGTTTTTAAAAACTTAAATAACATTCACCGATTATCCCACGAAATACCATAAAATCCTTCAAATGACACATTCCGTTAAACATCTACTCTTCAGTTAGTTAGTGTATTATTTTATACTCTGTAGTCCTTATATAAATACGTAAGCTATACCGAGTGAGTCAGAAAAAACTTTACACCTAGAAAATTGTCAATAAAAAGAAGAAAAAAATTATCAAACCAAAATCATTATACATATTCTGAAAAGTAACTCCTCCTGCATCTTCTTGTACCACTTTTTTGTGGTATGTCTTAACGCTTGGATGAACACGACGCATTGTTTGCGAATATGTAAATTTCGAATTGTGCAAGGGTTGGGATGAAATTGAAACAACAAAAGCTAAAAAAAAAAACAACTCCATCATAAATAAAATAACATAACTTTTGAACAAAAATGTTTTGAGCAGAATAACTTAGCAAGAGTTTTGCTACAGTTATCGACTAGATTCTGTGTAAAAATTAAATTGATTCATCAAGTAATTCATGAATGAATACACATCAAAAAGTAAACTGTCACTGACATACCTAAAATGGCCTCTTAATACTTTGGAAAGTGATAATTTTGTCTTTGACGTACATTATGCTTGCTCATGCCTGACTCTACATTTCTATCTCTTTTCTCACAAAATGTAGTCGATATGTGTAACAACGTCCTTGCCAAGTTATTTAGCGCAAGACATTTTCGTTAAAAAGTTATGCTATTTTAATCAGGATGGAGTTGCTTTTTTGATAGCTTTTGTTGTTTTTATTTTACTCCCACTTTTGCACAATTCGAAATTTACATGTTCGCAAACAATGCGCCGTGTTCATTCAAGCGTAAAGATATAACACACAAAGTTGGTACCAAAAGATGCGGAAGGAGTTACTCATTTAGAATATGTATAATAATTTGGGGTTTATAAATTGGCTTTCTTTTTTATGAACTTTTTTCTAGGTGTAATGCTTTTTTCTGACTCACTCGGTAGATAGTTTAGATTCACTACCTAAACACAACACAAAAATTAAGTTCCCCTATTTCAGATATGAATAATTTTTTAACCAGACGGAATTGAAAAAAAAAATCTAATTATATGTCCGTGTAGGTAATTTTATTAGCTACCATGTGACTGATTTTCAAGAAGAATCATGTCATGCTTCAGTGAGTAATGGTTGAATGCAAACATGTCATTTTTTGAAGTTCACAATGCGATTATCACAACTTTGATTGATAATTTCAGAACAATATTAAAACAAATTAACATCAAACTTGTCAAAAAAAGATGTCACGTGTGTGCCCTAACAAACAAAATGAGTTCATTTTCAAATTTCACGGTTGAGTGAGCGCTGGGTTAAAATTGCAAAAACTGCAGTTTTTGTGAATTTTACGTGGTATATTCGATCAAAAATGATTGAATCGCCGTTTTGAAAATGTATTTCGACTTTTGCTAACAATTCACGGTTGAATGAACACATAAAACAAACAAAAATAGGCATTTTTTTTTTTACAATGATCAGGTATTGCACTATTTTTAGGCACTAAAAATCATCTCAATAACATTTTTTCGGTTATGTTTAGAACCTTTGGACATGTGACAATGATCCTATGGCACTTGTTTAAAAATTCATGCTTCAATGAGCACGTGAGACTAGAAAACCTATTTTGTCATGTATGGACTAAAATTTGAATTTTTACTGTGATTAAACAGCACGTTTGTTTTGGGGGAGTACCTCGGAAGATATTTTCGCAAAAATCTGGGCACAAGATACAAGAAAATCATACAAATGAGAAGAAAGTTTAGGGCTCCGTCACGGTTCAGTAACTTACCGGATATGCAATTTGAATAGACATCATATTAGTTGGTGACCATCTTAAGCTGTGTGTCAAGTTTCATGGAATAACTCATGGTAGAATGAACAATAATCATCAATGAATTTAAGTCGAATTTCTCAATTGTCAGATAATGATTGCCTCCTCCTTTGAATTTGTGTACAGAGGTTAAACAAAAAGTGAAATTTGGCATATTTTAATTGTTAATTTTTGTCCATTATACTTCGAGTTATTCAATAAAACTAGTGACACACAGCATAAGGTGGTCACTAACTAACATGATAATGATTCAAATTTCTCATCCGGTAAATCACTGAACCGTGAAGGAGCCATAAACTTTCTTCTCATTTGCATATTTTTCTTGTATCTTGTGCCCACTGAGTGGTGAAACATCGGGATTTTTCCGACAATAACGTCCGAGGTACTCTCCCAAAACAAACTTAGATAGATGGTAGATAGATAGATAAATGGTTTATTCAAATCAAAACATATAAAAAATAAGTGTACATATCTCCATGCTTCGTAGTTAAAAACTAAATTGTGCATTGGATTACAAAAGTATTTTCACAACGTAAAATTCCATATAAATTATAATTAAATTAATATTACAATGGCGCTGATCCGCCACGCCAAGACATTCACAAGTGTTGCACGAAACAATAAGATCAGACCCCACTGATGAATAGCATGGCATGAAGTATCAACACCCATGCGTGTATACAATATAAAGCAACTTTTAACATTGAGATAAATAAATTTGAATTAAAAGGAATAGAAGAGAAGAGAGGAAAATGGAAAACGAAGACGGATTATAATGAAATAATAAAGTTAACATATACTTAATATAATATATACGAAATATACTGTACATGGCAATAAACGTGGTAGAACAACTCAACTCTGAAAATAGTATTGCTGCAGGTGGTTAATTGCGAGCTAAATAAATCTTTGCAATCTATGAAGTTATTCTTTGAAAATGAGTACATAATACTGTTAGAATATATCAAAATGTTAAAATTCTCAGATGATTTATGCAGTCAATCAGTTAAAAATAAAAGATCCAGTTCGGTTGATTTTGATTAAAAATGTCATGCAAGTTAAGTGTAATAAGCTTGATTAAAATACAAACTACCCTTTCACATAGTGCTAGTGGATTGTACATGGAATAAGCAAAATTAGAAAAGTGGCCAGTTTCTGAAATACTAGATTATTACATTTTGAAATGTAACATTAATTAATAACATTAGTTACATTTACAATTTCGAATTAATTTATAAACGACACTTCAATATCAATAAAAATCAGTCTTTTGCTAAGGTATTTTGACTTAATCCCCTATTCAATTTTATCGAAGTTGGCAAGTTTTGTGAATAAATTAACAATATAGGACATGCTTTAAAACATGGTAAATGTGTATCAATTCTAGAATGATTAATCCAGATAGTTAATTGAAAACAAAAATCATGCAGTTAACTTTAATCTAAAAATTACAATATACAACAAAAGTACCCAGGCCCATACATATATGCCTTTGTATTGTGCCTAGGATAAATAATCATCAAAAGTTATCAGTTATTAAATTATTGCATTATCACATTAGAAAATATTACGTTGAATATTATATAATATAATTGTATTCATATTTTCAAATTGAGCAATAAAAAATACATTATTAAGAATTAAATTCAGTCATCAGTTTACATTGATTCTGTATTAACATGCTCAGAGTTTGGTTAGAGTTCAATTAGAGTTCAATAATTTTGTCATGAATGAAATGGGGCTATTTTTATATCGATTAGTACGACACCTAGGCTCGACAAAACGGTTAATTTGTCTCAGATTTTTGAAATACGAGTGGTGCATCCCGAAAATTCAAGAAAAAAACATAGGTGCAGGCGAAATTTTTCGAATTTTAACATGTACAGTCAATCATTTTTTTTTAATCAAAGAAGGGGAGCGGGTCTCCTGCGCCCCGAATTGAGAGGGGACAAACAAATTCAAGAAATTTAAGCTGGAGCAAAATGATGTGGCTAGAGCAAAACAAAAAATTAATTAATTAATAAAATAAATAAATAATAATTATAATAATAAAAAAAGATAAATAAACAATAATAATATTAAAGTAATAATAATAATATCCAAGTTTAATGAACAACAGTGTAAATTCTGCTGGTGTTCTTTTGAACTTCGTATTTTTAAGGTAATAAATTGTTCCAAAATGATAAATATAATATAAAATATAGAAATACCAAATTTTTGTTAACATTTAAAAGTTTTTAGATACGTTTATACCTTGGTATATTGTTAAGTACTCCAGTCAAGTTTGAATAGTACATCAACAAATAAAACGAGAAATACACAAAGTCAATGTTTACCTTGAAAACACGTATCACTTTATTCAGACTCTGAACGCAAGGCCCCCTTGGCAACATGAATATTTAGTACCATCCTTTTAAACATGAATATTCATCACAATATACAGAAAACAATTACATGTTTATTTCAAGTAGAAAATGTTTATATTTCATTATACCGAATAGTTACTTTAGATGAAAAAATAGCACTTAAACAGGGAGGGCAAACTACTGAGCACAAAACAAAATAAGCTTTAATCATTTTATTTGATAACACAAAGCGCCCCCGTTTGGTGACATAAGGAAATTAAGGTAAAACAACATACGCCCCCATTTGGTGACATAATGAAATTGAGTGAAAAAACATAGAAACAAAAGTTTTGCGTTGGTTGGACGCACTTAGAACGTTAAAGAAACGCACACCCAACGCGCTAAACGATCAACTAGCGAATGCCCAACGCTTCAAAGCGTCTTAATAAGAACGCTGTTACACGCAAAATTTTTTGAACATGTTCAAAATCAAAAATTGACCTCAGCGTTCCTCAACGTTCCTCTGCGTTTTCTCTGCGTATACCAACGAAAAGCAAACGCTTTCCTACGTTTGCCAAGCGATTTTCGAACGACAGTCCGCGCTCATGAACTTACGCGAAAGTGCAATTAACATTCCACGAACGTCGGACAGTCGTTACTCAATACGCACATGTTTGGCGTTTCCTAACGTTCTTTAACACGTCTAAACACGCTAGACGTAAGTTGGACATCGCTGTTCAGTCGTTGCTAACGCTCGGCAATCGTTAGATGGACGCTAAGCACGCGCAGTCATCGTTACCCTGACGCTATTTATTCGCTTCTCAGTCGTTTAGAGCTCATTAAAAATTCTATTTTTGGCAGGGAAAATGGAGCGTTCTTGAGCGTATTTTGGACATAGTTACACACGTTACCTCAACACGCTCTAGTGTGAGGGCACCTTAAGGAGGTTATGTTACCGGGTTTTTCGGCTTTTTGGCATAGGTAGTTGTAGATATCCACTAGATAATGTGTAGTAGACCGTCCAGCTCTTGCACCGAACTGCTTTGGATCCAGTTGTTGGCGAACATCAGCAAGAAGTTTGCGATACATAAAGACCTCGGCTATCTTGGCAAAGTGATCAGTTAGAGAAATAGGTCTTTGCTTATCGAATGATGATGCGGCCTTTTCCTTAGGTATAGGAGCGATAATCGCCCCTTTCCACTGAGACGGAACAGTCCCAGATTGATGATGAATTAAGAACTTCAATCACAGAGAGGCGATGCGAGCTCGACAGCAAACTCTTTGACAATGCGAGCAGGGATGCCGTCCGGACCACTGGACTTTCCCGGTTTTATTCGATTCAGTTCCTTGTAAACTTCACGGGGTTTGAACTATAAGCTGAGGTTTCGGAGTTGGCAAGTAGGTTGGCAAGCTCTGAAGATCAAGTTTAGGAATGTCCTGGCTAATGCTACAGTCACACAGACACTTACGTATAGTTACGTCCCGTTGCGTCCAAAAATTATTTTCTTTTCTGCGGATCCCCACTGATGCCTACCCGTCATAGTCAGCAGTGGAAATATTGATAATTTCGTTCATCCAGTAAAACAAAGAAATACACAAGAAATGATAGAATAAAAGATGAAATAAGATTAAAACAACACAAACGTATCTAAAAAAAATTCTGCCTTCGGCCATCGGGAAGAGCATCATAAGCTATAGGGGTGGGCCAAGGTCGCTGTTCACACGATCTTCCCTTTTTCCTTTTTTTTTTCCTTTTTTTTTCTTTCAAAGCGGACCTTTGCTCGCCAGCGGGGGGTTCGTTCGAACCCCCCGAACCCCCCCCCCCCTAGTTACGGGCCTGAGTATATAATTGGTCACACTTATCTTGGACACTAGAGCTTGAAAATATATCATCCCAACTGTGTTGAGATAGCCATCGACCAAACTCACGCATCGTAGAGTCTTTCATAGGCCGCACAAATTTCCTGACTGCTTTGTTTTTGCTGTTGGTTTTGTTAAGTTTTGGTTTCCAAAGAACCGCGTTGTGATCACCTCCTAAGCCAAGAGGTGAGAGGATCTCAGGTTCAGAATACCACTGATGAATGTCGGTTACGATGAGTTCCAAGATTGCAGTTCCGCGTGTTGCTTTCCTGACACCCTGTCTCAGATTGCAAGTATTGGTCAACTTAGAAATATCAGCTCTATTAAAGTCCCCGAGAATTACAATTCCGGCATCTCCATGTCTGGTTTTGATGTCATCAATAGCATTAACAAGGTACTGAATCAAATCAATTACGCGGTCGTTGTCGGGAGGGGAATACACAGCAGCAACATAAAGACAGGAGATGTCTCTTGGTAATCGCTTAGTTCGAAGTTACAACCAAACTACTTCATGGTCCGAATGTGGGGGAAGAAAGTTTACTGATCTGGATAACAACTCCGTACCCTAGGAGCCAAGGGCCTTTAAGCAGCATTTTTGCTGGGGAAGGTTTGAAGGTCTTATCTAGAGTAAAATTTTGCGCTGATTCCAAAAATGTCACTCTTACTGACCGTACCCATGACACTTCGGCCATTTTGGCCAATTTTAGTCCAAAAAATGACCATTTTGATCACTTGTGGTCAAGGGTATTTTGTTTCTATACTTTTTGCAGATAAGTGGGATTTTTACAACTTATCTTATGTAAAAATGTGCGCTGGTTCTAGTAGTTTTATTGACTCTGTGGGTCATTAAAGGGGTCATTTTGGTCAATTTTGGTCAATTTTGGCCAAAAATGGACATTTTTATCACTTTTGGGACCAAAATTAGACCAAAATGACCATCAGAGTCATCCAAGTGATGGTTTTATCACCTCAAAACCATTTTTAAAAACTTCCTTGGGTCTAAAAGAATACTCCCATACCATTTTTCTTAAATATTTGGACAGCCCTGGTCATTTAGGCCAGTTTGACCGAAAGTGACCATTTTGCAGTTTTGCCAGATTTTGCTATACAGGCCTATGTATTACACATGTATTATACTGTATACATGTGTATACATGTAGATGTATTATACTTTCGTTAAACTCATTTTATTAGGAGTTGACTTGTGGTGGAGGAGTGGGAAAAATTGGGGCTGATTTAAAAAATAGAGGTCTTATTCAACCTACCCATAAGGTACTGGCCACTTAGTGGTCACTTATTGGCCGAAGGTTGACCATTAGCCCAAATGAAACAAAAATGTTATTTACAATGTATACAGTGCCTAAAACATAGTTAGACTGTGTCTCTAAGCACTTTACAGACATTTTTATCATCCCAGTCATCAGAAACATATTTTCCCCGCACACAATATGTGCACATTCTTCACTCCCTACTTAAATGCCGGCCATGAACTATTAAAAGAACAAAAAATGTTTGATATTTGTTTTCACAACAAAAATGACAAATCTGAAAATCTGTTGTATTCAATGTGATTTAATCATTGTAATGAACACTGTGACCATTCCATATGCTAATGGTCAGTGTGGGTCAAAATGGGAACAATTACCTCCAAAGTGATACCAGTAATTCGTTATTTAGTTTACAATGCACTACTTGTATTGAGTTTCATGTTTGTCAATGCCCATCCGCGTTAAAACTGATTGTCTCACTCATTAGGCCACTTTTGGTCAAAGGTTACGCAATAATTATATGTCATTTTTTAATTTTATGTTAAATAGATACAATTTCAATTACTCAGCCTATATTGTATAATTGCATGCAAAGAATAACAATTGTATAATCGTCATGATATTCCAAAGTGATCATGCTGACCCCAGCTGTGATTTGCATAGCAAAATGAAATCTATAGTGATATAATTTAATTTTTATGTAACTATACTTGTATATAGATCTGCATGATCTGTTGACGATTTGAAATATCACCAAGGAATATCTAAAGAAGAATGTCATGTAAAATGTAGTCTATTACTTAAAACCATTATAGCAAAAGCGGCTTTCATGTTGCACTGGTTGAATTATGTGTCCTGAGTGAGTCCAGTATAACCAACATGACCAAGGTCTTCAATGCCTTTCTATTGGGAAACATTTCAACTAGGCGAGAGAAGTCATGTCCTGCTAAATACTTATCATTCTTTATAAACATGTTGTTAAAGTTTTCTTGTAGCGTGAAGAGGCAAATGAAAGCTACTGACAGTTTTTCAAGATCTTGAAGGATGTCGAGTCATCTCCATCTCCTGAAATGATGGAAGAAAGTGTTTTAACTCCTTCATGGTTGTCTTTGATTGTTTCTGTAAAGACACCAGTGTGACAAACATGGTGTAAATCCAGTTTGGGATGAAATGAGTGGACATGGTTGACTCTGTGTTTACTGTTCAGTAGAACTGTGAGAACCATGTTGATCTGTTCACATACATGATAGGAAAACAGTCAATGTCTTCTTTGAAGCGAACTGCCATAATTATGCTTGTATATAATATATGTGGGTCCTGTACAGGGATACTACTCATCCAGGAATAATACATGGGTTGTCTGTTAGTGTTCTTAACAATCATTGCATCATTCCACCAAAATCAGTGAGTAACTAGAAATACCATTATACAGTCAGCTCTCTTTGGAATGGTCTTAATCCAAACCATGAACTTAGTAGGTCCAAGGACAAGAAGTTCCATGGAGACGTGAACGAGTGCAAGATATTGACATCAGAATGGTTCATTTTAAAGAGTCTTTAAAAAGATGCCTGGTGATGTGAAGAATGGCATGCTAAACCTTTTCTTCTTGGGCAATGGTACAAACTCATTCTTTCGGGGATATGTGAATGATCCTTCAAGGTTAGAAAGACCCTTTCTAATAAATTTAAGTGAAGAATTTCGCTAAGTCAGAGAGGTGACTGACTAATAATGCTTCTAGCTTGCTCCCTGATTTTAGTAGAGATATTCCCTGCTTGGTCGCTGTAATGACGGAGGTGTCCACAGATTGTGTCAACTAGCTGTTGCAACACGAAATGATGGCAGCTTCTAAAACGCAGAATAGCCATCTCATATAGTTGTTCCCTATTCCCGATGAGTGGTATCAATGTACTGGACAGTAGTATATATAGGCACATAATGGCATGCATAATTGTGGCAGTTCTCGAAGACGTCGTTTCTCCTATCAAGAATGTGAAAAGATCCCTGAAAATCTCGAGACGGTTGTTTCTCCTGTCAGAATGTGAAAAGATCGACATTGATCTCAGACTCTAATGACCAGAAAATAATGCAACCACGTCATGAATTTTATCATAGCATTATTGAACACCTGTTTGCCACTGTCGTTTGGCAGAAACGGTCAAAGACAGCTTGAAGAAGTTGTAGACACTTTTTTGTCCATCCTTTCAGGAAATGGAGATGACTCACCAGACATCCTTCAAGATCTTTACCAAATAACCGTGGCTCTCATTTACTCTTAACGTTATAATTAAGAAGAGGTCAATTATGTTTGATGCGCGTATTTTGCCAGGAGTATTCTCCCCCCTGGTTAACTTGCTTTCCTGAGAGGAAGGCATTACTGGAGCCTTGGTTACGGACACTGAACTCGCTCATGACACATGTCAAGCAACATAAAAACTGGCTTTGCTATAATGGTCAAGTAATTGAATTACATTCTTCTTCAATTGCGATATTCCAAATCGTCATCAGATCACTTACATGTGTAAATACATGCCGTCATATAAAAAAAATCACTATATAGAATTCATGTTCCTGGAAATCACACAATTGGTCATCTTGAGTTAGTAGGGGAGACCGGGTATGGAAGTTACACGGGTCAGTTGTTACAGTTCTCAGTGTGCTAAGTTGTAACAAGAGAGTTCGTGCTAACTGGCATCTATATACAGCCTACACATAGCTGTGATGAACTGCCGGTCGTGAGGTTTCTCTGTTGTTTTATTAAAAAGTAAATCAACAAAAACCACTTTTTACAGTTCCAAGTGAATTTTTGACAAAAGTTAAAATTTGTAATAGTTCATACAACTGAAGGCACATGATGATAGTCTGGTATTGTGAATATAGTACATGTATGTCACTAATATACCCCTGAGGCATGCCCTGCCTTTCTGCCTAATGGCTTTGCTACAGTTGATTTTATGTGTAAAATCGCCTATGGGGTAGGTTGTTACAACAACCTACCCCATGTCGATGTAACAACCTACCCCAATTACATTACACATGTAAAGTAATTTGTTTCAATTTTCAGGTGCTAATGTTTTGATATTTCTATTATTACTTTAGTCTATTCTAGAGCTCTACTTGATCTACTGTTAACGATACCAAGAAACTGGAAAGTTGAAAAAAAGTATGGTATAAGAGATTTACACATTGTAACAAATTATCCCCGTATGGTGTAACAACATACCCCGTATACGGGGTAGGTTGTTACAAAAAAATGTCTTCATTAATTAAGCTGTAGTTAATTAGTGTTTACATGTCTTCAAGTTTTATGTGCCTCAGGTTTTAGCCAACATAATCATAGGCTAACTACAGACCCAAAATTGAGTGTGTGAGTACTTTCATTAGAATTATCTGGCCCAAAATGTGAATTTTGTAACGTCCATACCCGGTCTCCCCTACGATCAGCTTGAAATTTATTCTTTCTGTGTTTTTCTTGTAAAATCATGGCCGATAATACGATTGTTATTCTTTGTAGGCCTACAATTGTACAATATACGCATATTGATTGAAATTTGTTAAAAAATGACATAAAATTAGTGCTTACATACCTTTGACCACAAAGCGGCCAAAATGGCCAGCGAGAACTTATTGAGTGGGGAAAATGATAAGTTTTAACGGGATGAGCATTCACAAACATTAAACTCAATAAAAGTATTGCGTTATAGACTAAATGGTAAATTACTTGTATCCACTTTGGCGGTTGTTACCAATTTGACCCACACTGACAATTCACATTATAGGAATGGTCAATGCGGGTCAAAATGGTAAGAACCACCAAAGTGGACATTACATTCACATTAAATACGAAGGATTTTAAGACTTGTCATTTTTTGTGCATGCCTTTTGTTGTGAAAACAAATTTCAAACATTTTTTGTTCTTTTAATAGTTCATGGCCGGCATTTAAGTATGGAGGGGAGAATGTGCACATATTGTGTGCGGTGAAAATATGTTTCTGATGACTGGGATGATAAAAATGTATGTAAAGTGCATAGAGACACAGTCTAACTATGTTTTAGGCACTGTATACATTGTAAATAACATTTTTGTTTCATTTGGGCTAATGGTCAACCTTCGGCCAATAAGTGACCACTAAGTGACCAGTACCTTATGGGTAGGTTGAATAAGACCTCTATTTTTTAAATCAGCCCCAATTTTTCCCACTCCTCCACCACAAGTCAACTCCTAACAAAATGAGTTTAACGAAAGTATAATACATCTACATGTATACACATGTATACAGTATAATATATGTGTAATACATAGGCCTGTATAGCAAAATCTGACAAAACTGCAAAATGGTCACTTTCGGTCAAACTGGCCTAAATGACCAGGGCTGTCCAAATATTTAAGAAACATGGTATGGGAGTATTCTTTTAGACCCAAGGAAGTTTTTAAAAATGGTTTTGAGGTGATAAAACCATCACTTGGATGACTCTGGTGGTCATTTTGGTCTAATTTTGGTCCCAAAAGTGATAAAAATGTCAATTTTTGGCCAAAATTGACCAAAATGACCCCTTTAATGACCCACAGAGTCACTAAAACTACTTTTCCTACAACCAGCGCACATTTTTACATAAGATAAGTTGTAAAAATCCCACTTATCTGCAAAAAGTATAGAAATAAAATACCCTTGACCACACGTGACCAAAGTGGTCATTTTTGGACAAAAATTGGCCAAAATGGCCGAAGTGTCATGCGAACGGTCAGTAAGAGTGACATTTTTGGAATCAGCGCAAAATTTTTACTCTAGATAAGACCTTCAAACCTTCCCCAGCAAAAATGCTGATTAAAGGCCCTTGGCTCCTAGGGTACCGGTTTGGCATAAATCGCGACACCACCACCCCTTCTTGAGGCTCTAGATTTGGCGAAAACTAAGTAATCATCCACAGCAAAGTCACTTTTAGGTTGATCTGCTCTAAACCACGTTTCAGTCACCACACAGACGTCACAACACAATTCATGAACAACAACAGAAAAATTCATCGAGTTTATTGTTAAGCGAAAGTGGATTGCACAGGTAAATAATGGGTAAGTTCCCTTGAGGTTGACGATCAGTACTCACGGCAGTAGTAAGTTTAATTTGGATGAGTTGAGGTGTCCGAACTTTAGGCGGTTTTAACGTTCTTTTTCTCCTTCCTTCAACGACTTCAATTTTTCTCCTCTTGTGAGAACCAGCGCGACAACCACGGCATTTATCAATACCAAGCTCTTTTATTCTTGCGAATACGTTGTCCGGGAGGCGACTTTAGGTTTTACACCGCAGTTCCGTCATTTTCGCGATAATAGAGTAAAACCGGGCTGCAGCAAAGACTATGGACATGGAAGATAGCTTTCTTTGCGCATGCGCTAACTATGGAAGTTGTGATGCGCACAGCTACAGCTATACAGACCGAACCATATAAAAGACTACATGTATATCCAGTCCTTGATTCGTTAATTGCTGTTGAGGCTTGGGAAAGGGGGGGGGAGTGAGGGGGGCGGGTGGATAATGGTAGCCCATGTATCAAAATATAAATAATAGTGGAAATCTAACACAAAAAGGGGGAATAATTCTGAGTACTTTGATGTTATGCATTGTACCACTATTGAGTTGATCTAAAAACTGAACTACAGCCTACATATTATTCTATACCTACTACTACTAACAACTACTACTACTACTACTACTACTTCTACTACTACTAAAATATATAATATAATTAAAAAAATAAATACTAAATAAACAAATATAAAAACTCCAGAAAATTATTATTCTGCACGGGGGGCAGGGGGGGGGGGGGGCTTACATGCATGGAGGGGTGCACACATTGACCAACACACATATCTTTATAAACATACACACACACACATGCAGCACACACAAAAAAAATAAATGACTCCATGCGTCCCCCATAAATTAAAAAAATTAATAAATATGTAGATGTAATGTTCCATTAGTAATTTTCATCTTGAATCCCTAATAATTATTAATCGGCCTACATAATATTATTTAAAGATGTTCATTTGTGTATTTATTTATTCATTCATTTAAATTTAGGGAAAGTAGGGGAGGCCAACTAAGCCTTGCTGTCAAGTATAGGTTGAGTGGCTCCATTCACCCACATGGATGACCAATCTGAACATCCCCATCCTTCCCCAAAATAAATGAGTTTGCAAACAAACCAAGCATCTACTACACATCTAATACAAATAAACAAATAGACACAATTCTAAAATATGCGACACACATATAAAAATTTTGCAAATAACTGAATTAATATATTCATTTATTACATCCAGAATGTTTCAAATGTTGACAATATACGGTTCAAAAGCAGTTTAATTTGTCATTGGTTCGCACATGGTCTGAAATAACATTTGAATTACCAAGTACACACAGTGTACATATATATGAATATTCATACTGACTGGAATAAACAATGGAAAGTGACGTTTACTTTCTGATTGCATTGCCTGTTCTGTATTATTTTCCATTTAACATTCAGGGTGTTGATCCCCTCCCAATAACAGCGTTATTTCAGATCTACTATGGGCAAACTATAAATAGTAACGGAAAGAGCAATAAAACATGTTCAACAGTTCTTTAGTAAATTGACCCAAAAATCATACTTCATGAATAACTGACCCTATATCACAAAACTTATTCAGCCTAGTATACTCTGAGACATCAATATTTTCTGATCATTTTTCAAATCATACCAGGGTAGAAAGAACAAAATATCTAACAAAAAGAACAGTGCCCTTAACTCATATCACAAGGTTTCTCCAAACAATCATAAGATTTTTTTTATTATTAATGATATGATCAAAGTTTTTTTTTTTTTTTTTTTAAACACATTTAAAAACCCATCTCGAGGATCATGAAGGTGAACCACTCACAATTTTGAAACAGTCTTGCAAAATGTTGAGCTGAGAGAGGTATTATTAGAATGGTAATGATTTGCACTTTACAGTGATATCAATTTAATAATCACCACTGAAATAATTTTGAAATTACTAATGATCAAACTTGGGTTTCCTTTTCTTACCTTCCATTCTATTATCTTTATATTTGACAAACATCTAGAGTTCCTAATAAAACTATACATTTCCCTGTGCAAATGACAGGAAGTGCTAGTTTATTCACTGGATTATCAAAAGTTATCTTAAAAGGTATGTTTTAAGACTAGCTATTTCTAACACACATTTAATGAAAGTGTTGGTCAATTCGCTCCTGCATTAAAGGACAATCTGATAATTCCCTGTAATCAAACATTCACTTTTGTCTTGCCCACAAGAGGTGAAGGCGAGACTAAAAGAGCAAAATGGGCCTCCCATCGTCCGTAATTCAAAATTGTTGAAGTTTACCTGCAAGACTCTCTTATTACACATAACTTTTCACATGTTGCTGCAAACTTATATTCATTTCGTTTTCTCGATTATTTCCAGCAAAAGTGTTTGTCTGCGCTGCACATACATTTTGGGAATTGATATTGAGTCTAAAATTATCAACCAAATCGGTGATACAAATTATGGTATCCATATAATCATCTCACAAAGCAACTTTTTGCACGTAAAGAAAGGGGGATCACGATAACCATGGAAAATGAATGTCCCAGTAAACCCAGAAAAAAAAGGACACACACTGACTAGGTATAAACAAACACGTCTCTCCATATCGACAATTCCGTGTACGCACAAAAACAGAGATTTTAGACAATTTTTTAGCGAAAATTGTAGAGCTAGATAAAATTGGCGTCAGTCAAAATACAGCACCCTCTGTGAACTTGCTGTTTAATCACAGTAAAAATTCAAATTTTAGTCCATATGTGACAAAATAGGTTTTCTAGTCTCACGTGCTCATTGAAGCCTGAATTTTTAAACAAGTGCCATAGGATCATTGTCACATGTCCAAAGGTTCTAAACATAACCAAAAAAATGTTATTGAGATGATTTTTAGTGCCTAAGATTACTGCAATACCTGATCATTGTTAAAAAAATGGCCTATTTTTATTTATATTATGTGTTCATTCAACCGTGAATTGTTAGCAAAAGTCGAAATACATTTTCAAAACAGGGAATCAATCATATTTGATTCACAAAAACTACAGTTTTCGCAATTTTCACCCAGTGCTCACTCAACCGTGAAATTTGACAATGAACTCATTTTGTATGTTAGGGCACACATGTGGCATCTTTTTTGACGAGTATGATGTTAATTTTGTGTAAAATATTGTTCTGAAATCATCAATCAAAGTTGTGATAATCGCCTTGTGAACTTCAAAAAAAAAAATTACATTTTGGCATTCAACCATTAGTCACTGAAGCATGACATGATGATATTTCTTGAAAATCAGTCACATGGTAGCTAATAAGATTACCTACCCGGACATATAATTAGATTTTTTTCAATTCCGTCTAGTTAAAAAAATATTGATATCTGAAAAAGGGGGAACTTACTTTTTGTGTTGTGTTTACACAACCCTCTTGGGCCTGCGATCGATCAAAATATTATACCATGGTCTTAATATGGTTAATTTTGGTTCTAACAGGGTGTTAGTCGGATAAATGTTTGGTCTTGTCTTTTACAGGCCTTGATGGTGGGGACTGTGACTTTGAGAGATTTAAATGTAATTGGGCATTCACAAACTCGATGTCGAGCAACTTGAATTGGACCAGATTGGCGGGACAGCAGGCTGCAAATAGCTCTTTATCAGTAGGACCACTAACTGACCATACCCATCAGACACCAAGTAAGTAATTTAGTGCCTTATGAAGAGGTTATTGCCAAGTAGCTGCAACGAACATGATATTTGTTTCTATAGGGTCAAGTAAATCTCAAAATTTTCCATTATCCCGATGCGCAAGCGCTTGGATGGCATATCAGGGAATCCTTGAAAGCCGATATAGAAACTTATTTACTTAAACCCTACTAATCCTGATCACATATTGTGAAACTATTTAATTATTTTCTTTTGAAGTCCGTATACTTGGTCAAAAGTGCCTTCGATGACTTGAGAATTAAATATTGATAATTGCTTTTCTTAGATAAAACCAACAACAAACAAAACAAGCTAGCAAAAACGACAGAAAAAATAAACATTAAAAATTAAATCATTAAAAATCTTAGTTTATGTTTTATAAATGATACGAACTCAAGTTTTTTTTTTAAATCTGAGGAGATATGCACACTTCAATGATTGTGAATGATATGCACATAAGAAGTATATAAGAAGGACATATTTGTCATTCATATTTTTTTTCTTTCAGCTGGGCACTTTATGTTTCTTAACACAAGCAGTCGTGCGAATTCCCCTGGAAACATTGCAACACTCATAAGTCCATTAGTCAATGTGTCCGGGTCAGGGACAAAGTGCTTCCGGTTCTGGTACTATATGCACGACGTGACCAATGGCTCTCTGACAGTCTTCTTCCAAAATGACCTTAACCAGACCTGGTCCTCGGCCAATGGTCCTAGTAAGACCAAACTGAGCCCGTTGTGGTCCACGTATGGTAGCCAGCCTGATGAGTGGATCGGTGCAGAGATGGACGTGAGAGGTTCAGGAGTAGGACGTATTCTCATCAAGGCTATCGTAGGGGATCCAAGGTTAAATGCTATTGCTATCGATGACGTCCATTTTGGAGAATGTCGCCAAGGTGAATTTCGATTTTATATATATTTCCACTGGGCGATTTTACTGATGTCACTTGGTTCAACATTATTGTTAAACTTATAATTATGTGAAATAGATTTTAATGTATACGTCGAAATTGTTCCAATTGAGCCTAGACAACTGGGTTCTAATTTGGACTTAACTTTAGAACAAAGCTTCTACACAACAGCAAATGAGTATTGCTTCCCCATTATCCTGACATCGGTTAAGTGTCCTCATGGAGGATGGGGCATCCAACGACTGTATGCTACAGTCACACAGACACTTACGTATAGATACGTCTGTGTTGTTTTAATCTTGTTTCATCTTCTTTTCTATCATTTCTTTTATGTATTTCTTTGTTTTGCTGTATGAACTAATTTATCAATATTTCCACTGCTGACTATGACGGGTAGGCATCCGTGAGGATCCGCAGAAAAGAAAAGAATTTTTGGACGCAACCGGACGTAACTCAACGTAAGTGTCTGTGTGACTGTAGTATAAGAATGGCATGATTTATTGTATTATTTCAATAACGATTTGATTTCTTGATAACATTTCCTAGGCTCCGTAACACAAAGTTTTGCAATCGCAAAATGGCAATGGCCAATCAAGATTGTTGTTGCATGCACTTTTCGTTCAAAAGACTGACGTGTAACCAATTGGAATTGTTCTTTTAAATTTGCAATTTATCAGAAACCTTTATGATACGGGGTAAAGTGGATTTAATATGTGCGACTCTTCATGATTTCAGATTCCAGATTGGTATGTGAGGACACTTCAATGACTGTATATCTTGACAAGGCAAGGCTTGGACTATCTAGTCAGGATGGTGTGTCATTCAAGAACTCTCTCTGTCAAGGATCGGAGTATGACTCAGACACAGTAGCTATAAGAACACCATATAACGGATGTGGTACTGCAGTGACTGTGAGTATAGTAGCACATATCGATTAGAAATAAATAGGCCTATATTTTGATGTAGGTGGGCTCGCCTTACTCAAACACGTGTATATCGAGTTATAGTATATTTTGTGATCTTTATGGGAGCAATACACGAAAGATGGCGAAAGATAATTTGGTCGGAATGGGAGTCTACGTAATACGTATTAGAGCAATACACGAAAGATGGTGAAAGATAATTTGGTCGGAATGGGAGTCTACGTAATACGTATTAGGTCAATGCAATATCACAAGAATTTTCTTGTACAGCATTACAGTTTGACAAATAATACCTCTCATATTAGCAAGAACTTAGGCATTGTAAATTAAGCCTATCTTCTGGAAGGTTTCGTTCTTGATACATTATGCATTATTGATATTTTAAATTTCTAATAAAAACATTAATTCTCTGAATTTTATGTTGTTTCTACCATGTATACTGTTTTGTTAAGTTGTTTATAGACTCGTAGGCATCGTCATGGTTTCATCTCTCTCTCTCTCTCTCTCTCTCTCTTTAGGAAAGTGACGCCGCCATTGTATTCTCCAATCAAGTCAATGTAATGATTCATTCGGATATCCGGACCTCGGATGTCTCTATCCGAGTAAATTGTTCTCTGAGTCGGACCTATCACGTGGCAATGACGTACTTGGCGCATTCGTGGATCAGATATATAAGGAAAGATGGATATGGAAACTTCTCGGTTGGTATTCGTCAGTACACCAACGTCAAGTTTGAGGAAGCCTACCCAAGTGAAACTTTTCCGCAACAGGTGGGCATGGAATCATATGCCTACATATTTTTCTTTAGTCTGAAATACAATTTGAGATTCGAAACAGATTAAGTCCGCATTTGAAATTATAAAAACAAGCATGGACGTCGTGAATCTAACCACGTGTAAATGAGCGTCATCTTTTTCTTGTACCATGTGTGTATAAAGTCTGTGATTCGACTGTAATGTGCTTTTTGACAGAGGCGGCGGAACGAATTTAAAAGGGGGTCACGATGTAAAAGGGGCACCTTTTCTGAAAAGGGGGCACTGGAGACCAAAAAAGTAGGGGTGCGCAGAAAATTTGCCTTTAGACTTGTGTTTTTAAAAATGTTAATGGCTTAGTATTTTATTAATGATAAACAAAAGGAATGCGAGCGCGAAGCGAGAGCCGAAAATTTTGAGATAGTTGTTCATTATTAATAGACCCTATTTAGTATCCGCGAGCGCGAAGCGCCAGCTGAAAATTTTTTGCTGAAAATTTGAGTTAATTGTGCATTATATAACCCATTTAGTATCTGTGAGCGCGAAGCTCGAGCCGAAAAATTTGAGCTCAAAATTGGGGTTAATTGTGCATCATATACCCTATTCAATATCCGCGATCGCGAAAGTCGAGTTGAAAATTATGAGCTTAAAAATGGAGGTTATTGTGCATTAAAGACCCTATTTAGTATCAGCGAGCGCGAAGCGCGAGCAGAAAATTTGGGTTTTAAAAGACAGGAGTAACAAGGGGCACTTTTTTGTATTAAAAGTGCCCCTTATTAGCAATAAAAGTGCCCCTTTTTACTATAAAAATGGCTTTTTATTAGCTAAGAAAAGGGGCACTTTTTAGTCTTGAAAAGGGGCACTTTTAGGGTGGATGAAAAAGTGGGGGGTCACAGTGCCCCCCCCCTGCCCCCCTGGTTCCGCCGCCTCTGCCTTTTGATGTTATCAAATGGGCGGTAAAAGCAATTTTCGCCGTAATATAATGTCTTATGATACAATTAGATTTCCACGTCAACTAACAATGGCATGGGTAACAATGATTGCATCTCTGAATAGGTTGAGATCGACGATAAAATCTACATGGCAACTGAAATGGTAACCATAAAGAACGTAGTGGATACTATCCAGAATGCAAGGTGTTGGGCTACACCATCACAAGACCCCTCCGATCCGGTGAGCCGAGATATCATAAGGAATGGGTAAGTACGTCATCTTCAGTTGATAAATTTCATTTTTCTTGATTTGGGATAATGAAATAATCATCGTGACCTCTAGACCCCAATTTTAGCAAGCCCTGTGATTACAACTTTCTCTTGGTCCTACTTGGGAAAGAGAATGTTACAACTTTTGGTTTAAACCCCATAATCTGATGCAACGAATTCATTCGTCACTGTTCTAATGCACTTCCGGAAATTCATATAAACGAAAAACAGCGCAGTTTATGTTGGCTTAACCTGCATTAACGCAATTATTTAGTCGCTTTGATGTATACATGTACTATTTGAAGAAACATATGCGATGAGTGACATCACTTTAGCATATTTAACGAAGTTTATGGCATTATATTCTAGTCTGTTCTATTCATGCGACAAAATATCCAATGCAATGGGTCGGGATAGTGAGAAAAGGATCCAGTGCCACCCCCCCCCCCCTCAAAAAAAAAAGAAAAAAAAAAAGAGATAATGGGTATGTGTGTGTGTGTGTGTGCGCGCGTGCATGTGTGAGTGTTTATGTGTGCGACAGAGTTCACCAGGTCCTATCATCAATTATTGGACACTAATATTTTTTTTAAAACTCCAGATGCCCTGTTGGTGATAGCACTAAGGTTTACACTTTGTTGACTCGTGGACTCCAGGCCTTTTCATTCAAAGCATTTTCCTCGCACACGACAGGATCTGGTAAGACCCGAACGCTTTTGACAAGCGATTAGCACAATGTCCAAAATTGTCATTAATTTTTATTTGATTCCGTTACACACACATAAGACAACACCACAACACACACCGACACGCAACACACACACACACACACACACAACCCACACACACACACACACACACACACACACACAACACACACGCAAGACACTACAGAAGACACACAAATCTGCAGTATTAGCCATCACTCCAGTACAGTATAATTACAATGATGTGATAAAGGCAACTTCGTAAAATTAATTGAGAAGGCTATCATTGGCATGTAAATAGAAATAAACGAAGATTCTACTATATTGAAAGTCAGGCTCTTTTTGACTCAAAGTAATCGCTGGTACATACTATGTTGTAATCACGATATTTATAAATTATTAAAACTTGGTACCTTTTTAATTAACACTCTGTAGACTACGTCCATTGCGACCTGTGTTTGTCACGAATCTTCGGAATCAGCGTGCAGTTCAAACTGTAGTCGTTCTCGGCTGTGCGAGAAACTCGCCATACACGAGATAAACAACTGGCCCATACACAGTCTCACAAGGACCATTCACTTACAAGATGAATTCTGCACGGCGAGAGGTAATACATTATCTGTCCATTTTCCTCTCCCAGTATTAGCTCGAAAACTTGCAATTTTTGAATTATTACAAACGTTTGCAATAAACATCGTTATTTACCAACTATTTTGAATCCGTATCAAGACAACAAACCCTGGACAATTCTCCGGATAACTACCCCACAAATAGAGTTAGGGCCCTAGTCTTAGGTGTAGGGTTAGGTTGTAGATTTTTGGCGGGATTGTCTGGGAGGTAATTGTCCTAGGGAAAGAGTTGTCCTTGAATTGCCATGAATTGCCGACTCCACCCTACTGAACCGGTAGATAATGTTTTATGTAAATGTTTTTTTTTTGTGTGTTTTTTTTATTAATATGTATTTAATTTTCTCTATTCCAATGCCTCTATAACAGTATAGAGAAAATAAAACGCAATATTAATTAAGTAAATAAAAAATAGGAACTGAAAGGCATTTATTCATAAAGCTTTGCAAGTTTCTTATGGCATCGTGACGTCATTTTGTCATATTGTGTATTATACTATTCTAAGGTTTTATTAGTTCCTCTTCTTTTGCGTCCGCAATCTATACAGAGGATAAGACATTTGGCAACTGGTCCATTATCTTTTCCTGTTAATCAATGTTAGTTTGTTTAAACAAGGAAACGCGACATTTTGTTTTAGCTTTATGCAAAAAGATGTTTATAAATACACAAATTTATTGAACTATTAAATTTCGAAGTAAAAAGGAAACCACTATTTGTTTATTTATTTTCATTTTCTTTGTCGAATTTCCAATGCAGATGGTTCTCCGGTGAACATCATTCTTTTGTCAGCCCTAGTGTGTACGATTGTTCTCTTATTGGCAACCATCTTTGTCGCTGTCTACATCTATAAGCGATTCCGGGATGGAGGGACACGACATGACTAATTACAAGAGGAGTGGTGAATTTTTTGGTTCTCCTTGTCCTACACTCTTCGAAAAATTTGAGAGATTTTAGAGATTTGGTTGTCCGTCAGGGGAACCTACGACCAGGTTTCCCAATTTAAATCCTGTAAAGGGTCAATCTTTAGAACCTTTTTAATTTTATAAAAAAACATGTAGGAAATCAACAGAGGAATTGTATCTCAATGGTTTCTTAATACGGGGCAAAAGAATTCCCGAATGAGCTATTTGGAGAACCTTTTCCGGGTTTCAAATAATATTTGGTTTCGATCTAACACGCATTGAAGACTAATATCAAACATGCCAAAAGCTCCACTCAACAACCACCAACCACCCTTTTTTAAAATTGTAGTCTTTTGTAGATGCAAAGATTGATATGAGCTCCTCATGGTATGGACTGAATAAGATTATGAGGCAAAATCTGAGATCCATTTGATATTTAATATGCATGTTAATTACTTAATTAATTATTCAGCATTATACAGCGTATTAGCCTATATATGATTGTTCATTAAACCCATGCTACCATGTGTAAATAGCACTGAACACTGCGGAGTTTAGTTTACCTTCCTGAATATGTGACATATTAAACCAATATCAGACACAAGTCGCCAGAAAAGAGTAAAAAATTTCAACAAAGCAATCCATTTTTAAAGGCTTTCCCTTAATTATTTCTACTCATTTTTTTTTTTATAGAGCATACAAGAAATATTGAAAATTCAGAAAATCAATAATATATCTTCCCCCTAATAAGATAATGTTTAATATTTTGCCGATTTCCTTGACACTGTGCTGAATTTGCTCGGCGACTTGTGTCTGCATCACATAATTATACATGTATGTATACATTTACAGAGTGAGTAAAAAAATGTCCCATCAATTTGATGTTGTCTTGTGAAAAGTATGAAACATTGAATCCGAGGTTTCATGATTGTCTTATTGAGTCATCCTCGAAACATTGGTACCCTTTTTATTTTGATCTTTGCACGCATGACCGAATGACAAATAATCTCCAGAAGACAAAATGTCGCTTGCGCCAAGTGGCCGGGTGAAGAATAAACAAAGTGAGAATTTAATACTCACGCGCAGAGACACACCCACATATATCCTCATTCAGACATACACACGCCACACCCACACACCCTCACTCACACTCACAAACAGTTGTTAGGGAAGTACTACGTCCCAATCATTCGGTGATGGTCTCGGTAAACAAAAACATCAAAAGGGAAATGTTATTGTGCATTGTTTAGTGTGTATGGGTGCGTGTGTGATGACGGGCGTGCGTGTGAGGGAGGATGGTTGTTTGTATGTGTATGCTTGTGCGTGTGCGTGTGTGCTGAGAGGGTGTGTGTGTGTTTGTGTATACACATATTCTGTCAACATTATGTTTTAATCTTCACCCATCTTCTTGGAATAATTGAGATTCTGCAATATTCTGAAGGCTGTTACTCCATGTACGCAGGCATGCATACACCATTAATACGCAAGGGGATACGGTATTTCCAGTAATATACACATTCTACCATATTTTGTGATATAATTCTATTTATTGTCAAAACGTATTTACATTTGAATATAATTTATTCATCAAGCAAAAGAACAATTTACTTTTTCAGATTAAATTAAAATAATAAGGAAGTGTATATGAAAAATACGTACATACAATACATTCATCAAATAGACCAGTAATTTTACTAACATATTCAAATTGTATGCATACTTTTTAAATAAAGGTTGTTCTTGACAACCTGAAAGCTTGCCAGAGGCTTGCCCGACATAGCAACAACTAATGTATGAAACTGGATTCCATGTATTGTAGTTCATTCTTTTATTATAGGTTGTTTGAATACCTTGTTACTTTATCGCCAGGAAAAAGTATGCATAAAATTTGAATGTTTGTAAAATGGTCTATTACATTTACCTTTCAAAAGCAATGATCGGCAGTATACTTGTAATTGTGAAATACATTACCTACTTTTCGTCATACAAATATCGAAGTATATACAGTTGTGTTTTATCAATACCGTGGTTCAAGTTGAAAGCATTTTTTGTTTGTTTTTAATGTGGAAGGTTTCGAACTTAATACGTATTATATTCCATACTCAAACGAGAATGAATCTTTCCATTCGATTGGTAAAAACTTCATCACGTTATATTTATTAATTTATTCCGTCGTAAATCCGACCAGGAAAGAGCGTTGCACAGTATAAATAGCTATTTTTTGTTTACCTTTTACCTTCTATGTTCTATGCATGACGAATTATGGGGAAAAAAATTACAAGTTGTGTAAAATTAAATACAATACACATTACAAACAGTATTACAGACCTAGCTAACACGACAAAGGAGGAAAACCGAATTAGTCATTCAGACATAAGTGCCTTTTAGTTCTTCTTTGAATTCTATGAGATAGAGAAGAAAAAGAGGAGCAATTAAGAAAAAAAAAAATCAAAATCAAATTAATCATGACAATCTGAAATGTTTTGTTTAGAAGAAAATTATCTAAGCTATAGACCGACGAAAGAGACGCAAATTGAATGTGACAAGCATTCCCTCCTAGACCAAGAACAATAATTATACCGCTTACTCCATAGTTAACGTTTCAATATTCACCTACACTATTAAAAGAGTGCAGTTTTTACACTGTCGGAATAGGAGTAGGCCTATTAAATATACAATGCACTTTAATCAGACTATCTTCACGCACCTATTATGTCAAGTGTAGGAGTATGTAAATGGCAAAATTGAAGAACAAATGGTGGGGAAGGTTAATTTTGTTATTTTTACTTTAACCATAAAAGGACCGGGTTATTTTTGCAAAAATTTGCGCGAATATTATTTCTTTGTTGTTGTTGTTGTTTGTTTGTATGTTTTTTTTAATGTTATTTTACTGCTGTCTTATAGTTTTTTCTCTTGAAATACTTTGTTTATTGATTATCTCTGAATATTACACTATAATATCTACTAATTTGATGGCGAATAACCACATTTTGAATACTTAAATGTGATTTTAGCATCAAAAGCCATTCCCAACTTGTGCCTGCCCTGACTTTATTAGAATGTTGCGCATCTTCCGAACCGTAAGCTCAATTTTCTACAAAATAGTGCTAAAAGTTGCTTATGATGTATACAAAAGGGCATTAATCCGCGAATCGTGAAATTCTTTCAGCGTCATGACCGCGCGAAATGTCGAGGTAGGGTAGGGAAGTTAGTTAGGCTCCCGGCCCTCTTGGGGTTAAGTGTCTAGAACCTTCCAAAACCCAGACTTCCCAAGGGTGTGTGAATTCCAAACCCTTTCCCAACCGTAAAGCCAAACCCGGCTGCCTTGGCCTTAAATTGACCATCTGTAACCCCAATTCCAGTATTGACATTGGGCTCTAGCCTTGCACCAACACCCAGTACCTGAGCCTCAACCCTGCCCAGAGAGGCCTCAGCACCGGCATAGAATTCAGAACTGTCAACTCCAGCAGAAGGTCCTTCAGCCTCAGCAGCCAAAAACTCAAGCTGAAACCCAGCCTTTCCTGTTGAAGCTCTTGCTTGGTAAAATCCATCCTGGTCGACTTCATGACTGCCAGGGCCATCAGCCCATTTATTTAATCCAGACAACGGTAGGCCCATCTTGCAGGATCCACCCACTAGGTAATGGATCAAGTCCAATGCATATTTCTGGCAGTTTTCCAAGATAAGATTATATGTTGGGTTTTTATGCATCCAATTTCTATTGAAGTTCAGGATCTCCCCGTCTGTCTTGTCGGTGGCTCCAGCACAAGTCAAAGTACCAGTTATTCTTGTTTCTCTATCCAAGTCGGGGCGCGGGCGGCCATTATAAAACGCACCATTGATTGCGTTTCTTTTTGCACCACTGCTGCTGATACTCTTGCTACTAGAACTTCCGTCTTCACCGATTTCGTACCAGTCATCATCAACCTTCACAGCATAGTGGAAAAGACCGACAGCGCCTGCAACGTCCACCCAGCTTTTCTCAAGGAAAACACCCCTCTCCATGATTGGTTAGAGTCAAACACTAGCCTGACGTTGAATTTTTGTTTCTGTGAGACAAAAACAAAACGAAACACAAACGAGGCTCTTATTTTAATCTTCAGGCACAATGTGTTAGGAACGAAAAAAAAACAAACAAACATTTTTTTTTTTGTCTCACAACAAAGCACTAAGAGACGAATAATATTTGATATACCTCATGTCTTTGCTTCGTTGAAATGGAGCGGAGTTTTATCTTTTTATTTATTTTTATTTATTTATTTATCTATTTTTGAGCAATTCCACTGTTCGTAATGGACTTGTCAGACTTCTGTCACACAATGACTGGATGGTTAAATAACGTACAAGCAATGTTTGGTGCTATATAGATTATTTTTTCAGGTTCGTAGCCGAGGGGAGGGGGATGTTAGTTCAAGGGATGACGTTATCTTTTCGAGATGGAACATTTATCAAATTTCAACTTTAGTTACTGGCCTGTTGTTTATCCGTCAAGCTGTTTTCACTTTTGAAGAGTGTAAGCCGATTTTGTTTTTTTTAATTTTTTTTTACATCGGTAATGTATCGTTAAAACGGCAGATCATTTTTATCCCGTCTTCTTCATTTTGTTTCCCCTTCCTTCATTTCCCTTTTTAAGGTGGACTGACGTCCAACGTCACGTTTTGTCCACCAAAGTGATTAGGAAAATGTGAAAACCAAAGTTTTCTGGTCTCTTTGACGGATATCAACGGAGGCCAAAAATTAACGTCCATTAATAATTGTGAAAGCTGATCATTAGATAAAAAAATAGAACCATCTGTGTCTACGTATTTTTTTATTTTTTTTTTCAATCCAGCTAAGTGTTGCAAATCCATTAGTCAAAATTAGTTTTAAAAAAACACTAGGTAATCTCAGATTTTAAAACCAAAGGTGGAATTACTGCAACACCAAGAGTATATGAGTTGTCTAGTTCCAGATCCTGGTGTTAGATGAATCCAGCTGGTGTTTTGCGATGTAGATATCGGGAAAGTGTTAAACTAAATCTAAATGAACTAAAAACATTCAGGAAAATATAACGCCAATTTTTAGATACTTACTTCATATACATATATGTAGTAATCTTTCCAGAAGTGTTCAATTTGTCAGCAGCAAATTTCAATGCCAGGCACGCATTTGAATAGCCTGTATACAGCAATGGCCACATATAATGATAATAATATGATGTTGATATCCTATAATATTTTTTTATCCCGGTTCGGGGAGATTGTGTAAACATATTATGATCTTAATTATGTCCAAAGTCCGCTTTCTCCTGGATAGAGTTTATTTATTGGTTAATCATTTCCAATTCCCCGAATAGTACGATATGAAAGCAGCGACTCATGATTGACATTGATAACACATTATGAGCCTTGCATGTATGTCATGTTTTCTTACATAATTATGTGATATAGGTCGTTTTTTATATTTCTTGTAGTGATTTATTTACTCATCATTTCATGGGTTAATTATTAAATGTGTCAATCGTTATATCATATAACAACAAATATTAAAAGCGTATCAGGACATCTCCCCCGGAGGACAACTCCCCCGGGGACAACTCCCGGAGGACATCTCCCCCGGAGGACAACTCCCCCGGAGGACAACACCCCCGGAGGACAACTCCCCCGGAGGACAACTCCCCCGCAGGACATCTCCCCCGGAGGACAGGTCCACCCAAGGACAACTCCCCCGGAGGACATCTCCCCCGAGTAAAACTCCCCCGGAGGACAACTCCCCCGGAGGACAACTCCCCCGGAGGACAACTCCCCTGGAGGACAACTCCCCCGGAGGACAACTACCCCGCTGGACAAGTCCCCCGGAGGACAACGCAACCATTCCGGAGAACAGATCCACATGCACTCGTTAATTTTTGCCCCATTTGCGATTTTATTTTTTTTGTAAACATGGAAATACAAAATCTTTGGCATTTTTTTTTTCCGGCGAAGGGTGTTAAAGTTTGGCAGCTGTAGAGGCGTACTGCTATTGGAACCGAATTTTATCGTCAAAAGAGAGAGAGAGAGAGATATCAACTTCAATCTTAAATCACCATAGGAAGATGATCTGATTAGATTTGAGAGTATGTAGGTCAATGGTCAGGCCCGTAACTAGGATTTTTGCGGGGGTTCGAAATCTGAAAAAAACGAACCTTTTGAAGGAATGATTCTTGAGCGCAAAGCGCGAGCCGAAATTTTTACTAAAAATGACCCGAAGCTTATGGTTGTATTTTTGTTGTTGTTATTCTCTTACAAACGGTGACGATCATCTTTCTTTTAGCCCCCCCCCCCCCAAAAAAAAAAAAAAAAAAAAAAAAAAAAAAAAGGATTTTCAAGCGCGAATCGTCAAGTGGAAAATTTTATATCACACCTCTTTAATTATACAAAAAAAAGATGTACATAATTTGATACAAGGGTTTTGTTTTGTTTTGTTTTGGCTTGTTTCAGCAAATGTTTTAGAATTATAAATGATTTTATCGCATATGTTGACGGAAATACTAAAAAATTGGTTGATATACCGAGATGTTTTAATTGTCATCTACTTTTGGAGATATTTTCATACCAACACTAGTTGCAATAACACCCTCTTATGATAGGATGACACGGCATGAATGCAAAGC